>OV839567.1:59343082-59833082 GCA_929447395.1 Epistrophe grossulariae
GACTAATGTATTCGATGGATCAATTTTTGATCATTATTGACCACCCTTTAATTTTTTTTGACCACCCTTAGAAATATTTTTTTTTAATTTTTGAAAAAATAAAATTAGATATTTTTTTTTTGTTTTTTCTCAGAAAAAATATTTTTTTTTTTCGAACTTTGAAGGATGACCATTTTGAAAAACACAATTATCTCAAATGACCACCCTTTAGAATTCTTCTAACTCCTCCAAAAATATTTTTTTTCGAATTTTGAAAGATGACCATTTTGAAAAACACAATTATATCAAATGACCACCCTTTAGAATTCTTCTAACTCCTCAAAAAATATTTTTTTTCGAATTTTGAAAGATGACCATTTTGAAAAACACAATTATCTCAAATGACTACCCTTTAGAATTCTTCTAACTCCTCCAAAAATATTTTTTTTCGAATTTTGAAAGATGACCATTTTGAAAAACACAATTATCTCAAATGACCACCCTTTAGAATTCTTCTAACTCCTCCAAAAATATTTTTTTTTCGAATTTTGAAAGATGACCATTTTGAAAAACACAATTATCTCAAATGACCACCCTTTAGAATTCTTCTAACTCCTCCAAAAATATTTTTTTTCAAATTTTGAAAGGTGACCATTTTGAAAAACACAATTATCTCAAATGACTACCCTTTAGAATTCTTCTAACTCCTCCAAAAATATTTTTTTTCGAATTTTGAAAGATGACCATTTTGAAAAACACAATTATCTCAAATGACCACCCTTAAGAATCCTTCTAACTCCTCCAAAAATATTTTTTTTCGAATTTTGAAAGATGACCATTTTGAAAAACACAATTATCTCAAATGACCACCCTTTAGAATTCTTCTAACTCCTCCAAAAATATTTTTTTTCAAATTTTGAAAGGTGACCATTTTGAAAAACACAATTATCTCAAATGACCACCCTTTAGAATTCTTCTAACTCCTCCAAAAATATTTTTTTTAGAATTTTGAAAGATGACCATTTTGATAAAAACACAATTATCTCAAATGACCACCCTTTAGAATTCTTCTAACTCCTCCAAAAATATTTTTTTTCGAATTTTGAAAGATGACCATTTTGAAAAACACAATTATCTCAAATGACCACCATTTAGAATTCTTCTAACTCCTCCAAAAATATTTTTTTTCGAATTTTGAAAGATGACCATTTTGAAAAACACAATTATCTCAAATGACCACCCTTTAGAATTCTTCTAACTCCTCCAAAAATATTTTTTTTAGAATTTTGAAAGATGACCATTTTGATAAAAACACAATTATCTCAAATGACCACCCTTTAGAATTCTTCTAACTCCTCCAAAAATATTTTTTTTCGAATTTTGAAAGATGACCATTTTGAAAAACACAATTATCTCAAATGACCACCATTTAGAATTCTTCTAACTCCTCCAAAAATATTTTTTTTCGAATTTTGAAAGATGACCATTTTGAAAAACACAATTATCTCAAATGACCACCATTTAGAATTCTTCTAACTCCTCCAAAAATATTTTTTTTCGAATTTTGAAAGATGACCATTTTGAAAAACACAATTATCTCAAATGACCACCCTTTAGAATTCTTCTAACTCCTCCAAAAATATTTTTTTTCGAATTTTGAAAGATGACCATTTTGAAAAACACAATTATCTCAAATGATCACCCTTAAGAATTCGTTGCGCAATTTCATACCTACTTATCATCTTCCATCTCTTTTTCTCTTGTATTGGAAACAAAGGAAATAGTCATGTGGCCAGAAAGTTTTCGCGCAGGTATTCGAAATCTTATTTTGTGAAAGGGTTATATTTGTTATTTAGAATAACAGGTATTGGAGTTTGAAGATATTCTCAGAAAAAAAAATTGCATCAATCGAGACCATTTCCTGTTAAAAGTGTTAGATTGGAAAACCGCATGCATTTCTCAATGAATGAACAGGTAGATTGCATTGGAGATTCACCGGTATGAAGTACATTCTAAACTCTAAATTCTAAACTAAACACGAAATTTTAAATCAAAATGGGCATCCAGGGATACACGTTATGCTAGATTTGGAATTTGCACTGGACAGACAATTTCATCGAGATATATATTCGGATGCGCCCGATAAAATAAATTTATCCGATCTACCAACGAAAATTTTTATAAAAGGCAATTATTATATTTTAAACGGATTGATTGCATATCTTCCTGCACACAACGAAGATGAAATTGGGCATTACATTGCAATCTGCCGAAGGGTAACTGATTACTTGGAGATACATGATGATCGTTACCTGGAACTGGAAAGAATAGTTAGTACTGAAAAATATGCAGTGAAGGCCACCCTTGTCATGTATTCACAAATCTAAAATTCCTGTATTTCTACGAATAAACTGTTATGTAAATATTTAAGCTTTGTTGCGTTTCAATAAATTATTTTATTTTAAATCAAAATGGGCATTTTTCAAAATTCGAAAAAAATATTTTTGGAGGAGTTAGAAGGATTCTAAAGGGTGGTCATTTGAGATAATTGTGTTTTTCAAAATGGTCATCTTACAAAATTCGAAAAAAAATATTTTTGGAGGAGTTAGAAGGATTCTAAAGGGTGGTCATTTGAGATAATTGTGTTTTTCAAAATGGTCATCTTTCAAAATTCGAAAAAAAATATTTTTGGAGGAGTTAGAAGAATTCTAAAGGGTGGTTATTTGAGATAATTGTGTTTTTCAAAATGGTCATCTTTCAAAATTCGAAAAAAAATATTTTTGGAGGAGTTAGAAGAATTCTAAAGGGTGGTCATTTGAGATAATTGTGTTTTTCAAAATGGTCATCTTTCAAAATTCGAAAAAAATATTTTTGGAGGAGTAAGAAGAATTCTAAAGGGTGGTCATTTGAGATAATTGTGTTTTTCAAAATGGTCATCTTTCAAAATTCGAAAAAAAATATTTTTGGAGGAGTTAGAAGAATTCTAAAGGGTGGTCATTTGAGATAATTGTGTTTTTCAAAATGGTCACCTTTCAAAATTTGAAAAAAAATATTTTTGGAGGAGTTAGAAGAATTCTAAAGGGTGGTCATTTGAGATAATTGTGTTTTTCAAAATGGTCATCTTTCAAAATTCGAAAAAAAATATTTTTGGAGGAGTTAGAAGGATTCTTAAGGGTGGTCATTTGAGATAATTGTGTTTTTCAAAATGGTCATCTTTCAAAATTCGAAAAAAAATATTTTTGGAGGAGTTAGAAGAATTCTAAAGGGTAGTCATTTGAGATAATTGTGTTTTTCAAAATGGTCACCTTTCAAAATTTGAAAAAAAATATTTTTGGAGGAGTTAGAAGAATTCTAAAGGGTGGTCATTTGAGATAATTGTGTTTTTCAAAATGGTCATCTTTCAAAATTCGAAAAAAAATATTTTTGGAGGAGTTAGAAGGATTCTTAAGGGTGGTCATTTGAGATAATTGTGTTTTTCAAAATGGTCATCTTTCAAAATTCGAAAAAAAATATTTTTGGAGGAGTTAGAAGAATTCTAAAGGGTGGTTATTTGAGATAATTGTGTTTTTCAAAATGGTCATCTTTCAAAATTCGAAAAAAAATATTTTTGGAGGAGTTAGAAGGATTCTTAAGGGTGGTCATTTGAGATAATTGTGTTTTTCAAAATGGTCACCTTTCAAAATTTGAAAAAAAATATTTTTGGAGGAGTTAGAAGAATTCTAAAGGGTGGTCATTTGAGATAATTGTGTTTTTCAAAATGGTCATCTTTCAAAATTCGAAAAAAAATATTTTTGGAGGAGTTAGAAGAATTTTAAAGGGTAGTCATTTTAGATAATTGTGTTTTTCAAAATGGTCATCTTTCAAAATTCGAAAAAAAATATTTTTGGAGGAGTTAGAAGAATTCTAAAGGGTGGTCATTTGAGATAATTGTGTTTTTCAAAATGGTCATCTTTCAAAACTCGAAAAAAAATATTTTTGGAGGAGTTAGAAGAATTCTAAAGGGTAGTCATTTGAGATAATTGTGTTTTTCAAAATGGTCACCTTTCAAAATTTGAAAAAAAATATTTTTGGAGGAGTTAGAAGAATTCTAAAGGGTGGTCATTTGAGATAATTGTGTTTTTCAAAATGGTCATCTTTCAAAATTCGAAAAAAAATATTTTTGGAGGAGTTAGAAGAATTCTAAAGGGTGGTCATTTGAGATAATTGTGTTTTTCAAAATGGTCATCTTTCAAAATTCGAAAAAAAATATTTTTGGAGGAGTTAGAAGAATTCTTAAGGGTGGTCATTTGAGATAATTGTGTTTTTCAAAATGGTCATCTTTCAAAATTCGAAAAAAAATATTTTTGGAGGAGTTAGAAGAATTCTAAAGGGTGGTCATTTGAGATAATTGTGTTTTTATCAAAATGGTCATCTTTCAAAATTCTAAAAAAAATATTTTTGGAGGAGTTAGAAGAATTCTAAAGGGTGGTCATTTGAGATAATTGTGTTTTTCAAAATGGTCATCTTTCAAAATTCGAAAAAAAATATTTTTGGAGGAGTTAGAAGAATTCTAAATGGTGGTCATTTGAGATAATTGTGTTTTTCAAAATGGTCATCTTTCAAAATTCGAAAAAAAATATTTTTGGAGGAGTTAGAAGAATTCTAAAGGGTAGTCATTTGAGATAATTGTGTTTTTCAAAATGGTCACCTTTCAAAATTTGAAAAAAAATATTTTTGGAGGAGTTAGAAGAATTCTAAAGGGTGGTCATTTGAGATAATTGTGTTTTTCAAAATGGCCATCTTTCAAAATTCGAAAAAAAATATTTTTGGAGGAGTTAGAAGAATTCTAAAGGGTGGTCATTTGAGATAATTGTGTTTTTCAAAATGGTCATCTTTCAAAATTCGAAAAAAAATATTTTTGGAGGAGTTAGAAGAATTCTAAAGGGTGGTCATTTGAGATAATTGTGTTTTTCAAAATGGTCATCTTTCAAAATTCGAAAAAAAATATTTTTGGAGGAGTTAGAAGAATTCTAAAGGGTAGTCATTTGAGATAATTGTGTTTTTCAAAATGGTCACCTTTCAAAATTTGAAAAAAAATATTTTTGGAGGAGTTAGAAGAATTCTAAAGGGTGGTCATTTGAGATAATTGTGTTTTTCAAAATGGTCATCTTTCAAAATTCGAAAAAAAATATTTTTGGAGGAGTTAGAAGAATTCTAAAGGGTGGTCATTTGAGATAATTGTGTTTTTCAAAATGGTCATCTTTCAAAATTCGAAAAAAAATATTTTTGGAGGAGTTAGAAGAATTCTAAAGGGTAGTCATTTGAGATAATTGTGTTTTTCAAAATGGTCATCTTTCAAAATTCGAAAAAAAATATTTTTTGAGGAGTTAGAAGAATTCTAAAGGGTGGTCATTTGATATAATTGTGTTTTTCAAAATGGTCATCTTTCAAAATTCGAAAAAAAATATTTTTGGAGGAGTTAGAAGAATTCTAAAGGGTGGTCATTTGAGATAATTGTGTTTTTCAAAATGGTCATCCTTCAAAGTTCGAAAAAAAAAAATATTTTTTCTGAGAAAAAACAAAAAAAAAAATATCTAATTTTATTTTTTCAAAAATTAAAAAAAAATATTTCTAAGGGTGGTCAAAAAAAATTAAAGGGTGGTCAATAATGATCAAAAATTGATCCATCGAATACATTAGTCAAATTTGAAAAAATCGATTTTTTTGGGGGCGGCGTTCTTTTGGCACCCCAATTTTCAAAATCGATTTATTCGATAACTGTGGGTGGTCAAAAAAAGTTAATGGGTGGTCAAAAATGTTCATTTAATTGGTCATCTTTTACAAAGAAATCAAAAAAATCGGACACTTTTAGGGGCCAAGTTAACACAGCTCCGATTAAATTATATTTTACTCATGTTATACATTTTTTTTTTAAATAGTACCTACTATCTTTTACATGCATTTAAAAACTTGTTCTGTGATTTTTATATTGATTTAGTTTTTTTAAATATGTAACTTTATACTGTGATTTTTATTAAATACATTTACTATTGAACTTATGTTATATAAAGTGATATAATTAATGATATTTTATATTATTTGTGATATTTTTTTATAAAGATATATAACTTTTTTGTGGGCTATAGGTCAATAAATTAAAGATGTTATTTGATTAGCAACGTTTCGAGCATGTTTATGCTCTTCATCAGGCCTTTATTTGCAAAAATTATAAAAGTAATACATACATACATTAATATAAAAAGTATTGTATATGACGTCAAGTAACTTACAAGCAACATTCAAAGAATTTACGTTAAGTAAATAAACTACTCATTATAGTAGGTACACAACAATCTCATGAAATAAAATTTATTACAAATAAACAAATTAATTAATGAGTTTAAGATTTGAATTTGAATTTAAATTTACTGGTGGACAGGAAAAAAGTCCATTTATCAACACAAATCACCTATACTTAAACCTACTGTATGTTGTTGGTCGCTTAATCAGTTGGCTGTATGCACTGCTAAGCTTTTCGCAGTCCGATCTCCGGTTGACAGCATTGTTGTTGTTGTTAATTATATGGAGCATCTCCAGCAAAATTCTCTTTGAATAATGTTGCTCTGTTTACAAAATCTCCACATTATCCAAATCTGGTTTATGTTTCTCTTGCAAACAGTGGAGAGCTAATGCAGTTTTTTGTGCAGCCCGGTATACAAATCTGACCTATGACCAGAAAGACGATTTTTTAGTTTTTGCTTGGAGGTACCTATATAGACCGATGAACATGTCATCTCTTTCCCACCCAAGCAATTGATCTTATAAACAATGTTGGGTTTCTCCATCCTATCCACTTTCCTTTTGATGTTAGTGAAAAGCTTGTCTTTCAGGGGATTTGCAGACTTGAAAGCTATTTTTGTCTTCGTCTTGTCTCTAATAGGTGCGGTGACGATACGGTTGGAGAGGTGGGGAATGAAAAGTGCGCTCTTGTACAAAGTAGAGCTCCCTATTACACGGATATTTAAAAACACGGATACACGTGTTCTTATAATATCCGGATTTGAATCCGTGTATTTCGTGTATCCGTGTGTCCGTGTATCCGTGTATCCGAAGATCCGTGTATTTTAAATAATCCAATCATCACTGGAGAGGGCCAAATTTATGCGATTTTTTTGATAAAAATACCATAACGACTTGGTAGTCGAATCTGTCAGTGGATTTAAATTTAGAATTTTTTAATTTTTTATTTAAAAATCGATTTTTTTTTGGAAAATCACCAAAAATAAAAATCTATAATATCCATTATTCTTTAAAATTTTGAGCTTGTAAGCCCGCCCCTTGAAAAGATAAAAATCAAAAACCATTCCGTGTATTAAGAATCCGTGTAATAAAGATCCGTGTATGCTTAATATCCGGATACACGGATATTAAGCAAATAAATACACGTGTTTTAAGAGAACGGATTTTTATTTGCGTGTAATAATTACACGGAGTCCGTGTACCCGTGTTTTTCAAATACACGGACTGAATCGTAGGCTCTAGTACAAAGTAACTTGTTGGGCATCAAGTTTATTGTGAAAATACTTCAGAATCTGACACACAATTCCAAATTCAATGTAAAGAATTCGAAAGACTTCATAGAAAAAGTTACACCTCTCAGACTGGAAAATGGAGAAGTATTGGTTTCATTTGATGTGGTTTCCTTGTTTACTAGCATTCCAATCGTGTTGGTTTTGGATATCATAAAGACGAATTGGGATAGAATTAAAGAATACACCAATATTAAAAAAGCGAAGTTTATGGAAATATTGAGATTTTGCGTCATTGACAACAATTATTTAGAGTGTGCCGGTACCATTTACCAACAAAAAAAAGGTATACCTATGGGCAGTCCAGCTTCCCCAATTCTTTGCTAGAAGATATATTGGGTAAATTGGATTATAAACCTAAGATCATTACTAAATACGTAGATGACCTGTTTGTTGTGATCAAATCCCAAGAAGTACAAAAAACACTTGAGGCATTGAATTCTTTCAACAATAAAATTAAATTCACGGTCGAAATGGAATCAAATGGAACTTCCATATTTGGATGTGAAAGTTTTGAGGCGAAATGATAGACTGATTTGCGATTGGTATAAAAAACCTACTGCATCAGGTCGCCTTATTAATTTTCACTCCAAACAACCCAAACCAATAATCATCAACACGGCACAAAACTTTGTCAACCGTGTTCTCGACACAAGCGATGTTTCTTTCCACCATAAGAATATTAACATTATACGTAACACCCTGTTCTTTAATTCCTTCCCCCCCAGAATTGTCAACAAGCTCATCAAAAACTACCAACAAACGGAAAAAGACAATAAACTTGATGCCCAACAAGTTATTTTGTACAAGAGCGCACTTTTCATTCCCCACCTCTCCAACCGTATCGTCACCGCACCTATTAGAGACAAGACGAAGACAAAAATAACTTTCAAGTCTGCAAATCCCCTGAAAGACAAGCTTTTCACTAACATCAAAGGGAAAGTGGATAGTATGGAGAAAGCCAACATTGTTTATAGGATCAATTGCTTGGGTGGGAAAGAGATGACATGTTCATCGGTCTATAAAGGTACCTCCAAGCAAAAACTAAAAAATCGTCTTTCTGGTCATAGATCAGATTTGAATAGCGGGGCTGCACAAAAAACTGCATTAGCTCTCCACTGTTTGCAAGAGAAACATAAACCAGATTTGGATAATGTGGAGATTTTGCAAACAGAGCAACATTATTCAAAGAGAATGTTGCTGGAGGTGCTCCATATAATTAACAACAACAATGCTGTCAACCGGAGATCGGACTGCGAAAAGCTTAGCAGTGCATACAGCCAACTGATTAAGCGACCAACAACATACAGTAGGTTTAAGTATAGGTGATTTGTGTTGATAAATGGACTTTTTTCCTGTCCACCAGTAAATTTAAATTCAAATTCAAATCTTAAACTCATTAATTAATTTGTTTATTTGTAATAGATTTTATTTCATGAGATTGTTGTGTACCTACTATAATGAGTAGTTTATTTACTTAACGTAAATTCTTTGAATGTTGCTTGTAAGTTACTTGACGTCATATATAATACTTTTTATATTGATGTATGTTAATGTATGTATGTATTACTTTTATAATTTTTGCAAATAAAGGCCTGATGAAGAGCATAAACATGCTCGAAACGTTGCTTATCAAATAACATCTTTAATTTATTGACCTATAGCCCAAAAAATTTTATATCTATCTTTATCGATAAAAGGTCACAAATATTATATAATTTATTGATATTTTTTTGTTATATTTTTATTATTCCCAATATAATTTTTTACTTCGATCTTTTTATAAAAAAAATTAAATAAAAAGCGCTTTTTTAAAAATATAAAAAAAGATTGTTTAATTTATTTCCTTTGAAGTTTTAACATAGTAAAAATCTTAAGAAGCCAAAATTAGTGGTATTCAGTGCACCTATTATGTTCATACCAACAGCACTTCCACATAATTATTGTATTATCCAACTACAATTCTATTTGGAATATAAGACTGCTGCTACGCACGGATGGTAACCTTCATCTATCTTAATGAATGGTGTTTCAGAATCATCCACTATCCCTGGAACACAAATAAAAATTGACTTCGAGCATTTTCAGCAAGAGAGCATAGGACATCCAAAGTCGACACATTAGCTGCATTTGTTGAGTTCCTGAATATAGAAAGGCATTACAAAAACAAAGATTACATATAAGTTGCTCTTAAATGGTTTAAACTTAAAAAAGTGTCTTTTTGAAATCGTGGTGAAAAAGGAGATTAATTCAATTTTTCAGAAGTTAATTTTATATAGAAATTTTTTGAAGTCTTTGTTCGATTTGAAAACGGTTTTCAGAAACCCTTAGGGGACTTAAAATAAAACTTTGAACCGTTCCAACCATCCTTATAAACCGAATAGTTTTGAAAATACAGTGAGGTATATCTACCAATTTCAATAAATTTCTTAAAAGTAATAGAAATTTCCTGAAATTGATAGATATACTACGATGTCATTTACAAACTACTTGCTTCATTTGGATTATTGGTACGTTTTTGAATTTATATTGAAGTCCTCTAAGTGTTTATTAAAACCATTTTCAAATCGAACAAATATTTCAAAAAATTTCCATATAAAAGTAATTTCGGCATTTGCTTTAAAACTGAAAAATATCTGAACTTACTTTATATTGAAATTTTTGGAAATCTTTGTTCGACTTAAGTAAATTGGCTTTCAATGCCAATGCTATCTTTGGCTATCAGTTGTAAAGGTGTAAGGAAATCGATTGCCTTTTCAAGTGGAACGTCTGGACGTTCGAGCTTTTCGGCGATCAATTCGGCCAACTGCGAAGACTCGACTTCGTGACATTTCTTCAGAGAGTCACCCCATTTCCCCAGACAGTGATAGTCCAATACACATTCTGTTTGCAACCACATGCATTGCATTTCCACATGTATTTAGCGCACTTGGAGTTGATGTACTTTAAAAACACATTTATCATCAAAACCAAATAGAAACGTAACCTTGTTTTGTACACACCTATCTGCAGCTCAGACACTGCGTTCATATAGCCAAATGTACGCTTCCACTGGTTTACTCGCATGTTTGTAAATTCGCCCTTTAGTGAGAAACAACTCTATCTATGATCGATGGCTATGTTTATGAATTCCAGCGCATCACTTTATTTGAGGCTTCTAAAATGTTCGCCGAGTTGATTTCTTTCACGTAGTTTTCTTTTACAACTTGGTTTAGTGATGTAACTCTCCAAAAAAAGTATGATATGTCGTTGTATTTCGTAACTGGTTTTAATGGTTCTTCAATAACGAGCTCAGTGGTAATCGATGTTGGGACTTCTGACTTCCCTGTAGATGGGTTTGGTTTAGATGAATTTCTTTGTTAAAATGCGTTTGTGAACAAACATCACTGATTGATTTCTGGAGTTGCGGATGCACATCCGTAGAATAAAAATTATGTTTCATTTTATTATCGCTATTGCAATTATTAGTGCCACCACCACCTGAACTAACAACACATAAATACGAAGGAATTAGCCGACGCGACGTACTCACAACTAACAAATGAGGCATTAATTGAAGATAATCAGGGGCCGAATTACGGCATCAGTGACTGAACGACACGTGAGGGAAATTTCAAAAAATTTCCATATAAAAGTAATTTCGGCATTTGCTTTAAAACTGAAAAATATCGGCCCCAGGTCTATCATCGTAACCGATTGGAACAAAATTTTCTCCGATTTTTACGAAATGTACGAATTTTATATCATTGTAAGCCTTCCGATGGATAAATCGGAGAGGTCTACGAAACAAATTTAAGGTGCGTTGAAAATTTGAATTTCTGTGCGATGCATGGCGACGAGCTGTCAAAATATGAGCGATGGATTGTTTTTCGCGCGTTGCAATACTTTTATTTTTCTTTCCGATTTGTACGACAGCAAATTGCAAGTGAGACATTTTCCGAAAATAATTAAAAGGTTAAAATAACAAAGTTTAAAATAAAATAGTTTTATTTCATTTAAGACGTAACAAAATGATTCTTTGCTAAGACGAAAATTTTTTTTAAAGCTATGAAGAGAAATTAGAATTTTACTTTCAAAACCCGAATATTTTTACTAAAACTAAACTTATGCTGTATCTGGCAGTTGCAAAACGTTTGCTATATTTCTTAAAGATCTTCTTTTTTCTTTATTAAGTGTCCTTTCTTCGTATCTTTCAGCTTCCAAAAATGCTGCTGCGCTATCCATGTTTGTTTGTTTCACTATTGCTTATTTAAAAATATTAATTTTGATGTTCATGTCAAATACATGCGTTGGTACGCGGCAATATTTCTTTTACGATTCTGTTAGCATGAACAGAATAAATTCTCCGATCGGAACATTTTTCCGATCGTAAGATTTCCCGAACTGATACGATGATAGACCTGAATACCTTTGCGAAGATTTAAGATTTAAAAATCCAAAAAAATTCAATAATAATGTTTTTTTCTCCCTGAATTAATTTTTTTAACGAAAATTCAACAAATGTTTCACATTTTCCACTTCTTTGACGTTTGACTTCGTCACTTTTTATATGTTATAAAGTAATACTGTAATACAAAAAAATAGGCAGCTCCACTATAACAGTTCTTCAAATGAAAGTCAACTTTTGTATGGATACACTTTCCAGTATAATCAGTGATCTCTATATACACTGGATAGTGAATAGCCTATAGTGTATAAAAGTTTTAGTGAGGCAAGTTTTTAAAAGGGTACCGGCCACGACCTCATATCTCGCTCTATACAAACTAAGAAAGAGATTGAAGATATTTGCCGAAATTGAGCATTTATTTGATATCAGTTGATGCCAACAAGCATTGTGGCTGTAAATATTAAAAAAAATAAAAGAAAATGCAGGTCCAGTAGCGTCCATTCCGCTGGCGCCGCTCTTATACTGTTATATGAGGGTACCGGCCACGACTATATTTTTGCCTCAAAAATTTTGTATGAATACACTATCCAGTGTATATAGAGATCAGTGAGTATAATACAGAGATCAGTGCATTACATACATATTTCTCTAATAAATACACAAAAACAATTTTTCTTTGATGACAAAATATATGTAAAGTAATACTGTAATACAAAAAAATAGGCAGCTCCACTATAACAGTTCTTCAAATGAAAGTCAACTTTTGTATGGATACACTATCCAGTATAATACAGAGATCAGTGCATTACATACATATTTCTCCAATAAATACACAAAAACAATTTTTCTTTGATGACAAAATATATTTAAAATGGCTTTAAGTATCCTCTAAACGCGGTGGTTGGCGTTTTAGTTAAGAGGCCTTTAAGTAACGTTGCTTGAATGTGAAAATTGATTATAGATACCGATTTCCCACTTAAGTGCTATTCAGAGGTATTTTAAAGTTACGATGGCTTTAAAATTTCTTTATACATAGATACGGCTGTTAATATTTAAATCTGAAAAATCAATTGACTCGACAATTTCTCTCTTTACATGTATAATAAACATTTTTTTATTTCATAGGTATTTGAACCTGCTCATTTTTTGATTTTATGCGTGGAATCACATCCTGAAATGGAAGACTGGTTATCGTCCTTAAAATCGGCATCAAGTCGGGAATATTTTGAATCTGGCCTGGACCAGCATGACATACTCTCCAACCATCATCAATGGTATTCAACATCGCATGCAAGACCAACATATTGCAATGTTTGTCGTGAAGCCTTATCAGGAGTCACTTCACATGGACTCTCCTGTGAAGTATGTAAATGTAAAGTGCACAAACGATGTGCGGCTAAGGCAATTGCGAACTGCAAATGGACCACACTAGCAACCGTTGGTAAGGATATTATTGAGGAACCTGATGGCAGCATTGTTATGCCCCATCAATGGATGGAGGGTAATTTACCAGTAGCATCGACATGTTCAGAATGCAAAAAGACTTGCGGGTCTGTTTTGCGTCTGCAAGATTGGCGATGTTTGTGGTGTCGTGCTACAGTGCATACAGTATGTAGACCACAAATGTCAGTATCATGCCCAATTGGACCAGCTAAAGTATCGGTGGTGCCACCCACAAGCGTACACTCAATTGGTATCGATGAACCATGGGATGTTGTTAGTCCAAAGGGAAACTTTTCACCTTTGTTGGTTTTTGTCAATTCTAAATCTGGAGATAACCAAGGCGTTAAATTTTTGAGGAGATTTAAACAACTTTTGAATCCTGCACAAGTTTTTGATCTAATTTCAACTGGCCCAAGCTTGGGACTTCGACTATTCAGGCATTTTGACATTTTTCGAATTCTTGTTTGTTCAGGAGATGGTTCAGTTGGATGGGTTCTAAGTGAGATTGATAGGTTTAATATGCACGTAAGTTCAATATAAAGTCGGCTAAATACGTAAAACTGCTAAGTCCACTTTGGCTAATTCTAAGGCTCCATATAAGAACTGATTTAATCTTTAGGATTCTGAAACAGCTACAATACATTGGATAAAAAGTGATTAAATAAATTTGTACAGAATGCGTACATCAAAATCTCAATTTCGGCCAAAAGTGGACTTAGCAGCTTTAGGTATTTAGCCGACGATAATAAGTTTTGATTCTCTAAAAATAACGTGCATTATTTTTGTTATATAGAAACAATGTCAAGTAGCTGTTCTTCCTCTAGGAACTGGTAACGATTTAGCGCGAGTACTGGGCTGGGGTTCTTCATGTGATGATGATGCCCATTTGCCCCAGATTTTAGAACGCTATGAGTCGGCTAGCACAAAAATGTTGGACCGTTGGAGTATTATGGTTTTTGAAAAGGCAATTTCTGTTAAGCCACCAAAAATGTCACTTTCAAGCGCACAAGAAGCTCTATTGACTGGGTTGGTAACTTCAGCAAATGAGAACCTGCGGTCGATTGTCGAAACAGATGATGTGTCCGTTTTGGTATCATGTACAAAAATTTTATGCGAAACAATTGAGGAGCTTTTAAATAAAATTTGCGAAAATCGAAAGGATGATGACCAATTGATAATAAAATGCGATATACTACGGCAAAAATTAAATATGCTTTTGGATGCTTTGAAAATTGAAGAGACTGGCGAACACTCCGGTGATGATTTGCTTGCTTCGATTAGGAGCATTATATCTAGGAGCTCCGCTGAATATATGTAAGTATTTATTTCAATTCAAAATATGAATATATATTATTGTTAAACTCTGAAATATTAAAATTTAATAATCAACCTGTAAACCTCGAATTTTTCAGCAACATTGGTATAAGTTCGAAATATGTATTTTGTTTTTTAATTTGTTGACTTTGGTCAACAGTAGCTACTTTGGGTATCTCTCTTCGCGAGTTCCAAGGATTTTAACTCCTTCTTTGGGTCCCCTTTCCCGCTCACGCAAATCCATTGCTCCGTTTAGGGTATATTTAGTAGGCAGGCAGGAGGCGCCAATGTCAACAATTTTCTTGGAGTACCTCGCTTACCAAATGCATGGTGACAAAATTCCAGAATGACTTGCTGAAAAATTCAAAGTTTGACCGTTAAATTTTAAAACTTTCACATTTTTACATGGATATATTATAATGCCGTTGACAAAATGGATCATTACTTATTTTTTTTTTAAAGAAAATCACGAGGGTTCAATGCTTGTTAAATATGAAGCCAAGTTGACACCTCGAAGATTTACAATACAAAGGGAATTGCCCGTTTTTGGCCAAGAGTGTACAGAACCGAGTTTGGTATCAATGAAAGGTGACGTTGTTTTCATAGTTTAATACTTTTTCTTTATAAATGCACAGTTGAATAAATAACAAAAAATGATATTTCACGAATTTGAAGTTAAATGGGTGCATGTGTGCGTGCCTGGTGTGTTGGTACTTTATTCAAATCCAGAATCGATTTTCTCTTCTTTTCAGTAGAAAAATGAACGATTTCAGAAACATTCTAAATGCCTCTCGGTGCTTCCGGACGACCAGACAAAAACGCTATTACGGTTCATTTAAACTTTCAAATTTATGATTTATTAAATGAAAAATAAATATTGTAAAATTTTTATACAGTAAATACAATGCATCACAAATCGAATTAATGTTACCCTTATCACTGGGAAATCAATTTTTTCCTTTGTTTGATACAAATAAAAACTTCCGTCTCACTTCCACTTCATGAGAAAAAACGCTGTTTTCTAGGTAGTGAAAAAACAACAATTTGCCTAGTGAAAGAAGGTCAGATAAAATTGAATAAAAATAAATATTATACTAATATCATTAGATGTTTAGGTTTTATCAAATCAGCTTTATAGCTTATCAATATACATTGATAAGAATGTAACAAATAATTCAAAACTCAATAAATTAGTTATAATTAATTAATTTATTGAATACTATCAATTCCAAAATCAAGACAAATTATTTACAGTTTATAAAGCGAAAATATGTAGGTATTATAACCCTTTGTTATGACCGCCTGGTTTGGTGGTTCCTACAAAAGTGAAAGCTTAAAATGATTGTATCCATCAATCCACACTTTTGCCAAAACCAGTATTTGCACTCGTCAGCAGTGTTGGGACTTCGCAGAAGCCAAAGAGTGGTAGAAAGGTTGTCAAAAAAAGTGGTAGAAAAGTCGTAGAAAAGTGGTAGAAATTAAAAGCCATTTTTATGTAACTTATCGTATATTCAATAACTTTATTGAAAAAAAATCAAATACAAAAATAAAATAAATAACATTTCATTTCTTTACGTTTCAAAGAGCACATTATATGTGGAACCAAGTCATATACATACATAATCAATTACTCGTTCCAAACCAAAAACTGAAATCTATCGTTTGAATTAATAAAAAAACTAGTTAAGACTTCAAAAAATTACAATTATTTTTTTTATACAAACCGTTAGAAAATCTAAATCTTGAAGCATATTTTACTAATGCTTCTGGAGGATTAAAATTTTGATCATTGAATAAAATTTCCCTTGCAGCTAAAATGTTGTTAACAGTTGTTGTTTCCAATTTATTTCTTCTTCTTTTTATATTTTTCAAATCGGAAAATTTACGTTCCGCAGCAGCATTGCTATGCGGTAAGCAACGAAGCTCCAACATATATAAAGAAATGTTTTCAAACAATAAATTGTCCATACCCTCTTTTAAATTTTTTATCAAACGCCATTGTGAAACAATGCCCTACCTTATACAAAATCCAACTCCATAATCCAAAACATTCAAACTCCAAAGATAATAAATTAATGGCTTAAATACATGAACAATTAAATAAAACTTCTTCGTTATTAATACTTTATGGCAAAAGTAAACAATTCTATTTTTATGTTTAAAGAGATCAGACAACTAAGATAATGCTTCCTTGTACAGATCAAAGAACACAAAGGCAGAGACAAAGGAAGAGAACTGAGCTGAAAAAGTACTTTTGTGAAATCATACCGATTAAGTTAAAAATTTTAGGTGTTGTTGTGGTCGTATGGTATATGGTAAAGTTAAATGATAGGTGAAAGGTGAGTTGCAAAAAGTGGTAGAATTAGATTTTTAGGTGGTAGGTTTTCATGAACAGCAAAAAGTGGTAGAAATACCACTTAAGTGGTAGAAGTCCCAACACTGCTCGTCAGTTCGTCACTAATAACATAGAGAACCGACATCAGAGCTGTTTCTCTTTCACCTTACAAGCTGCACTGAGACATTTCCTCCACAAGGGTGAGTATGTGTTGGTTCGTTAAGATATTCAAAAAAATAAATCCGTTGAATTCAAAAACTGAAAAATGAAATTAAATTTCAAATTTTTCAAAACAGGGTGAATGTTCACCACTTTTTGATTTTTATCTTTTTGACGGATGCTTTAAAAAATCATCATATCGGGCTACATTTTTTTTACAAAATCATTGCAGAGTAACATAAAAGTATGTTTATAATACAATATATACATATTATTAATTATTATCAGGGCCCGGATTTCTATGTTAATACATATTTTTTTTTGACAGACGTGGGAGCAAATGAAAAATTTAGTTTTTCGAATTAAGAAATTTCTGTTAAAATGACATTCAATCGTTAGCGCATATTTTGCTATAAATGAACCTTATTTAGCATATTTTAACAATAAACGCATATTTTTCATGCATATTTCAAAAAAATAAACTTTAAACACTTGAATCATCGATTTGACGGAAAAGGCAAACGAGTCCTAAGCACTTCAAAACTTCATAATTCATGCTAACAAAACTTACTAACGCTACTAATGAATTGTACCTATAATTATTTATTTTTTTGCTATAGGTACATAAGTACATACCTACTTAAAGTATATTTTGTTTTGTTATTTTTATAAACTTTGTGCTGTTAAAACTCTATTAATAAAAGACTACATTATTTTTGTTTTATTTCAATGTTTTTTAATCTACTCTCTGAATATTTTTGCATACATATTTTTGATTTTTTATGACATATTTTCTATTTTTGATGTCATTTTGTCATTTTTTGTGCATATTTTAGGTGCATATTTTGTGTTTTTTAGGACATACAAATCTGGGCCCTAATTATTATTAATCATTAATTTTGATTATAGTCAACCTTTAAAGATTGTAAAAAAAAGAAAAAGAATGGCTACGTTAATAAACAAAATGAATGATTAATGATAATTAATAATATATTGTATCATACACATATTGTATTGTAAACATACTTTAATGTTAAGCCTCAACTACATAAGCCAAAAAAGTGAAAAAGTGCAAAAGTGAAAATTTTTAAATTGATTTTGTGATAGTTTTTCTGACTAGAAAACTTATAAAAATGATGCAGAAAGCTTAAATTTTGGTTTAAAAACAAATTTGTGTATTCTTTTTCACAAAACAACGGCGCTAGCGGTAAAAAAATATTTTTACTTTTGTACTTCAGTACTTTTTGGCTTATGTAGTTAAGCCTTTACTCTGCAATGATTTTGTAAAAAAATGTAGCCTGAATTCATGGATATCACGGTTTTTATAAACCAAGAACATATTTTCGTTTTAGCATTTCCAATATTGAAAGGTATTATGTGAATGATGAAGAAAAAAACATAAAACAAAGTTACGCGAATAGATTATATAAAACAGCTGTTGTCACTTAGTCAGTGGCGTAGCTTAATGAAAGGGTTCAAGAGTACCAATTACTAGTGCGGCAACATAATTTTAAAGTATGAAAATATACTAAATTTAAATAGGAATGATTTTTCTCTGAAAGCATTTACTCGCATTAAAAGCTGAAAACCCATTTTTGTACTTATTTTCTTTGTTATTTTAATATTGCAGTGTAGATTTACAAAATCCAAAAAAATATTTTTAGCTACGTTACTGCCCTTGTTCAAATTTTATTTTGATCTCTACACCTCCATAATTTATCTTGAGCAAAAAATGTAGAAATAAAATTTAGTTTTGCTCAATCTCCGTACTAGGCTTAAAAGTATAGGAGATTAAGAAGTAGGTATATACATATAAGTAAGTACAAATATCTATTTAGAATTAAAACAGCTGTATTCTTGTTTTTTTTTCGGCAAATTTACGCAATATACCATTTATTTCCAAAGAATTCAAACGTTTTTTTTTTTTAATGATACAATAGAAAAATTTCGCAGTAGTCTATTCTCGAAAGTGCTGAAAATGATGACGCGTTCACCAAATCTCTCGACAGCTTCAAAGAGGCGATAACTTGTGGGAAAAGCGCTTTTAAGAGGAAACAACGTCTGAAGTATATTTTAACAGGGCTATTCTGGCGTTGTGAGGTCTCACAAGTCACAAGCCCTTGTGAGGTTGATTCCTTGTGAGGTTGTTGTGATTCGATAACATTTTCCGTATTCTGCGATAACCCTCACAAGAAACCTCACAAAAAAACTTACCACAGCAAGGTGAATTTTTTATTGTGATTGCTAAGGTCTGAATTTTTGTTGAACGCACCCACTGAACTCATCGACAACGAAGATGATTGTGATGCCACATACATACATATGTAAATATCATATATGTACACCACTTGCTGTTCTATGTCGATCGTTCTCGACGAGAATTGTTTTGTGAACAATAATTTTCTTTTATGGAGAAATAAATTTTGTTCGATTCACGACAGAGGATACATTTTTTTCGCCAGTTAACCTTTTCATTTGGTTACAAAATGTTTTTTCAGACAAGAAAAAACAAAAGTGTCTTAAAATTGTATTTCAAATATCAAATTTGTGAGTTGTGACCTGCTCTGAAGAAGATCACAATTTCGATAGTTTTTGTGAGGCTCACAGTTGTGAGGGTGCTGCCAGAATACGAAAACCTCACAAAATCGAGTTCACCTTACCTTGTGAGGTTGTTGTGACTTGTGAGGTATCAGTGAGGTTTGCCAGAATAGGGCTGTAAGTTTCCAATTCAGAGCTATTTCGTTGAGCAAAAAATTTTGAAAACTTAAATTTCTTCGTTTGAGGGAAATACCAAAATTTAATTCCATTCCATCAATGGTTTTATGTTGTTGTAGTTTAAATGTTCACTCAAAAAGTCTGTAGCAGGTTCGACCAGCATTCAGTATGTTATTATAATGCTCAAACCGTTCATTTTTAACGAAAGCACATATAATGAAAATCTTGAAGGGAAATACAGCGGATTTGTTGTTGAAAGAAATAAATGTGCGGATTAAAACGGGCAAAATTAAAGCAGTGGTGCACATTATTTGATACGAAAAAATACTTTGTGTCTCAAGTTTAAAATATGGAAAATATTAAAATGTATACAATTTTTTTTGGGTGAGCTCAAATATTTTTTGGGTGAGCTGAGCTCACCCTAGCATATAGCTGGCTACGGCCGTGGCACCCAATCTTAACGATCCGACTATTAGAATAAAGGTAGAACTAGAATAGGCGGTAGCTGTCGGAAGCTAGTGTCAAAAGCGAACGAAAAGTTGCTTTCCAAAACGTCAAATTCATAAGTCACCCATAATGCACTTGAGTGGTTGGAAGTGATTTTTTTGATTTTTGAGGCTAGCTGTCATTCCACGTACGAAAGAGCGGTCAGTGAGCGCTCTCACGTCCGACTGCAAAAGTTAACGAAAACTAAACGAAAAGTTCCAGAACGCAATTATGTGCGCGTCATATGAATTTCTTGTTTTCGCTCGGTTTCGTACGACCACGTACGTTGGCTTCCGCCTATTCTAGTTCTACCTTAAAAGTTATCAGCCAACCAAAATAACCATATGAAGGCACATTAACAAATTATGAATGAAAAATACCTACCACAAACGTGCATACCTACATACATATGTATAGCAAAATTTTTTCCGATGCGAACCCAATTTTCCAAGGTTATGCTGTTTTGTTGCACACACTCTTAGTAGCAAACTTTTCATGTATATTTTCTCTTCCTCGTTACGTTTGCCTCGATGAAAATTATTCTCTAAAAATTATTTCAATTTTTTTAGTATGAAATTTTTAACGGTTTTGAAAATTTTTTTGTAGCTGGTACAAGCCTGTTATTCTGGCTTAAATTTTGAAAATCCGACCATTGGATCCAAAGATATAAGCATTTAAGTGACCGCAAATCGGGTGTTCTTCAATTTTTCAACTTTTTGGGCTACTGGCACCAATTTGTTGTTGTATCAACAATTCACACGTATTCACGGACAGCGATGGGACTTTTTGACAAAATTTACGAAGTAGATTTGGAAAAAAAACGCAGTAGATTTAGCTTTTTCGCAGTAGATTTTTATATTTTCAAAATATAAATAAGAAATAACATAAATAAATATAAATAATTTAAAATAATAAAATAAATATTCATTTCTCTTTAAAAAACAGAACAAAACAAAAATTCATACATTTTTATTCAATTTTTAAAAGCTTGATTTTCATTATTTTTTTTCAATTTGTCACTTTTAACATGCCTTCAAAACATATATTAGACGCGTTCAGGTATGTGTTGGATAGGATGGATTTCATCAAGAAGAATGAGAATGGGTGCATTAAGTCATAGAATTAACAAATATTTTGTGGATTACATTTACATATTGAATGATTTTGTTTTTATTTCGTAAAGCCAAAAGTGCAGTAGATTATTATTTGAAGGCAGTAGATTTATTTTTCGAAAAAATGCATTGTATCTACTGCAATTGAAGTGAAGTCACAACCCTGTTCACGGACATGGAATTTAAGAGAGTTTTCTCTCACTGAGCTAAAACAAAATCTGAGGATGTTTTAGGCAAGAGGGGTACGAGTCAGTTCTCTAGATAATATAGGTACTCTATGACTAATAATCTGTATTGATCATTGTGGTTGTTCTCTTACAACGGTCTCATCTTAGGCGCTCAACGCACAAATTTCGAATTCAACGCATTGTCTTATGTACGGCACAGTTCACATATTAAAGGATTTCATTAGCGTTTTCATTTTTGTTCAGTTCTGCGCATCTGTCAAAATTGAGGTATTATGGTGGATCAGCCCCCAGTAGACGTGAGGATATTTGTGTTACGTTGCGTTGTTTGCGATGATTTATGTGTATACGTGAGTTGAACTTTTGCAGTTGTTGCAAACTGTAGTTTCATTATTTCTCATAATATATTTCATTGAAAAAAATTATTTTCTTCGCGACACAAGAAAAAATCATCTACCCAGAATCTTGATCTTTGCTGTTTTGTCTTCCTTCGTCGTTCATTTTCTAATATTAGGTGTGTTTTATTCATTGCTGCATGAAGTCTGAATAAAACGATCACTCACTCTATACGTTCATTTCAATAATTGAAAGCTCTATCGCCAGCACAGCCATCTTTTTTTTACTGACGCCAGCAATCAAATTGTTTTTGTTTGCCAAGGGAAATTTTGCTGCGTTGGCTATGCAGCAATGAATAAAACACACCTATTATTAATGCGGCAGCTATTTTTTTCTTTGAGAGAAAATCTTACTCATACCGACAAAATTTAAGAATTTAATTATTTTAAAGGGAAGTAGTGCGTCGACAATAAGAGTGTGTACCGAACTGAAGTCAAAATTATGTCAAGTTTGACGTTTGAGTTTTTTGTTTATCGTGATGCGTTCAACGCTTTCCCCAACAAGTGATTCTTGGTTAAGTGTACAAAGGAATCAACTCGTTCATCAACTTGTTGAGAAATCATATAGAAAACGCAGTTGATCAACTCGAAAAAACTTTTTTTCTGTCAAAATCAATTTATCAATTAATGAACGAGGTTGTTCAACATATGGAACAATTGGTCAATTATGTGTACGGGGCTCCCAACCCATTTTGTTCAACTTTCGTTGTTCAACGTGAACAACGTGAACATGCGTTGGAACGCATTCAAGTTATCTGACAGCAAGCTAACGCATTCGCGCAGACATCGCAAATTCTCTTTAATTTTTATAATATTTGAATTTGAGGTTTTACTACATTGCAATAAAAGAAATTTGTCATAACTTTAAAATCGATTTATTTTTATTAAAAAAAAAAATGAATTCACATGATTTTTCACCCTATTTAAAAAAAAATTACAGCTCTTGTCTTAAAACTAAAATTGTGTTTTAATTCACTTGTACCTTAAATCTAGCTAAAAAATACTCACAGCTTTCATTTTAAATTCAGTCAGCCTTATTTTATAGGATATTTTATAGGAACAAAATTCTTAGATTTGTTGGTATTTTGTATTTTTAAAACGCGGGGTCATTATATTCCCTTCCTCGCATGATCTCAATCTTTTTAAGTTCTTTGGTTTTTCTCAATTTTATTTTTCAGCTCAGACTAACGAAGCTTTTCTATTTCTGTATTGTGCCTCTTTAATTCTTTTAACAATTCTTTACTTATATCACCTGGGCGGTCCATTGATATGTACATCTTTTTAATGTTGCTCTGGACTTCTGTGTTGTGTTCTCTATTTTTTTGTATTTTTTGTGTCTCTAGCTCCTCTACAACGACATCGTTGATAGTCATCTTCCTTTTCTTATTGGCTTGAGATTTCGAAGGAGTTGGCGGCACATTGTTATCTTCCTGTACGTGTTCCGTTTCAAAAATAAAATCATAAGCAGCTTCATCGCACTGTACATCATTTGGGTCAAATATAATTTCTTTGTCATTTGTTATGGCACTAGGTATATCCTTTTAGGGGTGAGCCAAACCAAAGGACTGCGAAGTACCTACTCCCTCCACTGCTTCCTTCATTCCAACTAGTTGGAATGGAATATGGCCCCTTATGAAGGTGAAAACTTTTGGGTTTTGTTTGGCCCACCCCCGTACCTTTTTGCGAACGCAGCGCTTCTGATCTATCCAAACCTTAATATATAATTCCAATTTGATCGGTGGCAAACACAAAAAACTTAATTTTTACTTTTTTCCACACAAACTCAGTCTTCATTGGCGGGCCTGCACTGTTTAGCTCCATTGCTTATTCCAAATTCCGTCAATTTCTCCCGATTAATTTTAGTGTAGCCTTTGGCAATGTCAGGCTTCTCCTGCATTTTACTAAGCAACATTTCGCTCTGGTCTTAATTTATTGTTTTGCTCCTGCATTACGTATAACGAAAAACATTTTTTTTTTGCTTTTCATATCTTACAAAATATAATTAAACAACTTACATTTACCGCCTGGTTGTTCTCTGGTTCGCCTACTAAAAAAAAGTGAAAATTTAGGCTGTCAAAGGTATAACATTCCGCCAAAAATGAATGTCCACAATAAGGGGAACATGAATAATTTTTCGGCTGAAACTCACACTAGGCGAAAAGTGTAATGTCAAAATTTCCGGGAGGAATGTTGTTCGGGTGAAACTCACAATAAGGCTGATTATGTTTATGTGCTTAAAACACAAAATTCTAATAAGTTCACACTGTATTTCTGATAGAATGGTCAAACTGGTCAAAACTACGACGAATATAGGAATTTAAATAAAAATTAAATTAAAATTAAATTAAATTTTGATTATTGTAATTTCAATTAATAGATTTAGATTTTAGATTAAAACCTTTATTTATTTAGATAACAAATTTTATAACAACATTAAATATAAGGCTTGGCAATGCCGTCTGCCGATTGGTATACCTAATGATTATGATTTATAAATAATTAATCAATACAATCATTTTTTTTTTCTTTTCAAATAAAAATAAATTTACTAAAACTGCGCATTTAAAAGTTTTGATTTACGATTTGGTCTGGATAATATAACGCTGTTTTACAAAATTTAAACAAGAATTGATATAAATTTAGGAAACTCTTACTAGTTTTAAATTTATGTTTTTTTTTGCAACAGGAATTCAAGCATATCCATGGAAAAGACTGAAAAAGATCAAATGAATTCGAAAGAACGTAGAAACTCTCGTAGTCTGCGTTCCACAGAAAAAGAAGCCCTTCAATGCCGTGCAAACAGTGTTAAGCGCGCAATTTACAACGTAGTCGAACATTCTGAACCGGGAAGGCCAAAGCGTTATCAAAGAAAACTGTCAATCACCCCCTTCGAGGCAATGAAATTGAGAACATCTTCAAACGACACCTCTCCTTCTTCATCGCCCCTTCCAATTCCACCAATTAATATAATTTCCCCATCCCTTTCAACGACTCAATTAATATGTTTATCTCCACTGCCGGATAACCGAAGGGATTCAATGGATGATAACTTCTTCAATACCATGAGTTTACCGGTTCCCAGAGAATTTGCAGACAGCCGTCGAAGTTCAGGTGTACCTGAAAGTATACAGGAAGCTGATGAAAATATTAACTGTCATGTTCAACAAATACCAATGCCAGACGATGATGACAGTTGCAGATCATA
This sequence comes from Epistrophe grossulariae, assembly GCA_929447395.1. NCBI lineage: Eukaryota > Metazoa > Arthropoda > Insecta > Diptera > Syrphidae > Epistrophe > Epistrophe grossulariae. Next base: position 59,368,366 of record OV839567.1, read on the forward strand.
TCTTCTGACTTCCACTTCGACAATAGATGGTCGGAAGACTGATTTCTTGAGCTTACCAAGCATTTCATCTGAAAAACTTATTGATCCCCTATCGGATTATCGCCCCATAGAGGTGTTTGAGAGAAATTTGTATAGAACTCGGGAGCAAATCGTAAACCAATTACCAAGCGGAGGACATGATGATTTGAATACTTTCAATGGAACAGAATGTGAGATTAAGAGAACAGGCAATGAGGATAAATATGTTAATAGCGCTGACAACCTTAAGAGCAACACAACCCTTCAGGTTCCACAAGTAGTTGCCCCTAAAATAGATTCCAATGTATATATAGGTGAAAGCATGACAATCATTGATACCGATGTGCAAGTATGTTTTTTTTATTGCACCTAAATTTTTTTTCACCAATATATAAATAACGAATTTTTTTTTAAATTTTCATTAAAAATAATCTATTGTTTAGGACCAATCATCATCCGAAGAATTTCCAGGAGAACCTAGCGATGTTTTGTCTGTAATCAGCAACGAGGAATGTAGTTTGGCTTCAGAAATTTTGGACAAAAATATAGATTCATATCAAGCTTTTCAGCTGGGTGACATTTTGCAGGTATGAAAATCGAAGAATATCCAATTATTAGGTAAAATAGGTTAATTTCATAAAGCATACCATTAACCGTCTAGTTACAGTTATAAGTCAGCCACAGACTTTTTTTTTTTAGTAAATTTTTAAAATTGTTTTGAGGTCATTAGAGAACGTTGAAGATTTCAAGCCGATTAAGGATTATAAGCACTTCATTTGTGGATCCAAAAAATCGAATAGTAATAGCCGTTTGAAAAGGGTTTTCAAGATCTCTATCAATACTGACGTCTGTTAACAGTTTTCTTTGGCAACAGTACCTTGGCTCGCCTTAAGGGTTCTCCATTGCGGGCATTTCATACAATTAAGAAGACTTTCTGAACAGTCTTGTTCTTAGTTGCATTGATAAGTGGTTCAAAAAAGAACAAAAATAGACCGACGGAAATACGACTCGAGATGGTCCCCCTGATATTGTCAATGTTCTTTTGTTTTTCAGCTTGTTTCAACTCTGTTTTCTTTATGTATAAAAAAAATAAAACGAACACGTAACTAATCTGAATGCTATTCGAAGCTTGTGTGCTTTATCACCAGCATTCACGACTTAACTTAGGGCATCAAAAGCTGAAGAACTGTTTCTGCTGCTTGACTGTAATACACAGCTATGATCAATGGTCACACGGATTTTTATATGTGCTTTGCACATAATGTTAAGTTCATTTGGGTTTTTTATATGAAAAAAATATTCATATGAATCTAACGTTCTATGATCGTTATCTTTTGTTACCGAACCCAAAGTATCAATGTTTATGTTTGTATGTGCATGTTCAAACTTGTGCCGAATCAAGTGAATTCGAACTTCACGCCATTCAGCATTTTGTTGTACCTGCGTTCGCTACGTCAATATGGATATACATAATTTTGAAAAAGAACTCTAAATTTAAGAATTTGGGTTTGCAGAATGTGGGAGTTACAGAATTAATACAAAATCTTTGTATATACAGAATTCTGACCCAAACCCTTAGTAAACTGTTACTTACTGCAGACAAACTATTATATTAAATGAAATCATTTCTATTCTTCAAGAATTTAGAATTGGAAACATTTACCCATATCGACTCTCCTGAAACAAGTGATGAAACCGAAGGAATGCCCGGCGAAAGCATTATGGATGACATAAGTTCCGTTCTAGGAAATGATATCATGGCAGCACTTCAGGATAGTACAATAACTGAAGACACGACTACATTATGCACAGATGTAGGACAACCACCAAATAGGAAGATTTTGTCTACCCGCAGATCATCGTCACCCCCTAGAATGGCATTTATTGATTGTTTTGAGGACAATCCACAGCAATTCGGTTTTGAAAACATAGTTTTTGAAATAGACAATCGTTGTGATGATCAGAAAATACGTGAACCGCCTAGGTACTGCAGCTTGGCGCAATTTGTAGAGGGTAACGATATTGCTCGAAAAAGTTTCAAGGTTTGCCATTTGTTGAATATATAGGTATAATAAACTTATTTATTTCATACATTTTAGCGCCGAAAGTCACAACCAGTTACTCCAAAGCCTTCATCATCAAGCATAACTGGGCCTAACGAAGATGAATCTTCACCGTGTTCGATTAACATTGAAGTTCAAAGATCACACTCAGATATATCAGACACAGGAACAATCAAACAAACAATTTCACCCAAGAAACAATTAAAAGTACCTGCTAGCATTAACCAAGATGTAAAACGAATAACATTTGATGAGTCGTGTAAAAAAGAATCCTTTGATGATGATATTCCCAAATATCCACAGATAAGTGTGGTAGTTCGACCACCAACACCCTTACGAGGAGACAGTGTTAAACTATCAGCAAATGTGCCCCTTGATTTACGAAGGCACTCTAGTCATTCTCCGAGCTTGACTGTACAGGAATTCGAAAAAGAAAAGGATAGGCGCCACTCGGGCTTCAATCCAAATTTTCTTAGTTTGGATCCTGAACACATGAAGTTTTTGAACAGTTCACCAGCAGCAACTAGACGTATTAGTTGTGGAAGTTTATTTAAGGTTTGTGATTAATAAATATAAAATAAAGTTTATTTTTAATACAAATACATATTATATACTATGTAATTATTATTATTATGTACTATGTAATTTTGCCGCATTTCATTCACTTGTGATTTACTTCCGGATTGAAGTTTTAATCTGAATGAATCAAGTCAATAATATGACCGTTAATAATACTAGCTAATCAGGTCTGCATAAAAAATCAATTGTGGGAATGTGGAAAATCTGTGGTGCGTTCCTTTTATTTACAAATGTTTACTACAGTTAAACAAGGTTAAGAGAAACTGCAAAATGTCAGAGTCTTTCTTTCATTTAAGCTGGGTTTTCACTTAAAACCAACCCCGCTTAAGTGAAAAAAAATTTCACTTGAGCGGAGTCCGGATAAATGAAAAAAAAGGCACCTAAGCGGATTTAAAAATTCCAAAAAGGGTTCTGACATATTAGAAATTTAAATGTCATTTTCGTGATGAAAACTTGGTGGAGGTAAAAAATAAAAAAGAAGTAAAAGCGTTCAGCAAATTTTTTGTACTGTTCTATAAATTTTTTTTTCACTTAATAGTGTTTTTCAATGAAAAATATTAAATTTAACTGAAAATATGTTTCAGGTGTCCGGGTTTTTCACTTAAGCGAGTTTCGCTTAAGCGCAGTGTTATTAAGGTAATTGGTCGACAAATACTCGGGGTTGAAACAAGTGTTTCAGATAAGCGGGTTTTACTGTATTAAAATTTTCTTTAAAATTTTGAAAAGGAAAAACCAATGTACATATTATAGTATTGTTGATATCTTAGGCCTTCTGCACACGAAGCGTCTCGTCATAGACAAAGTGACTGTACTAACTTGTAGTGACATGTCCATTAAGGATGTAGTGACCTGTGGTGATATTTTTATAATAATTTGGCCTTATAGACCTTTAAAGAATTCGATTTTAGTCATCAGTTGAACAGCCGTCGAGTGAGACGGACGTCTGGGCGAACCGGTTATTACAGACGCGTACTTCATTTCTTTGCGGCTCATGAGCAGATTCTGTGTAGCGTTGTCTTTAACATTTTCCCAGAACAAGACCCGATATGACGAAGTTTTTTAAAATTTATAATAAAAATTCTATACTCGTGAAAGCTATATTATTAACTCGATAAATTCTGTTTAAAACTGAAATCCGGATGTATTTACATTGAATTATAATCTACATCCGGATTTAAATTTTAATCTGGATAAGTAGAGTAACTAATATTGGAGTTAAACTTAGGCCATTTAATTGGATTTGTTGAATAATTGATTCAAAATAGCTTTTAATGGTCCAAAAAAAATAGGCTATTGGAACCATCAGTTGAATTAGTGTGAAAGGCTGAAAAGTTTTTTCTTTCACTTTTTCACAAAACCAGAATCAGCCTCTTACTCTTAAGACAATTTTGCTGGAAATGATGTTGGGTATAACTTACTTTTAAAAAGATCATTCTAAAAAAAACTCATTAATTAATTATTTTATACTCAACATTTATTTTTCAGCCAAATGAAGGTCTCTCTATGCCAACACTTAAAGGATCGAAATCAAACTTATTAATGGGATCATCTTTGTTTAGCTTTGATCATGGTGACGGAAAAGACAAGGAAGATCAAAGTGCAAAGGAAAAAGAACCAATCGATGAGACAAACAAAAAGCTCCCTATTATTAATCCTTTAGTTCGTCTTCCCACATGGCCAAGTATTTAATAAAATCAATGACATTTTTCCCAAATTGTTAAGTTTTATAAATTGTGGTTTCAGACATTACCAATGGTACAGGTTTTATATCAAAGTGTCTTCTTGCTAATGCAGATACTTTGTGTGCAGCTGTTAGTCCTCTAATGGATCCAGATGAAACTCTTCTCGAAGGTTATCATGAAAAATGCGTAATGAATAATTATTTTGGCATAGGAATTGATGCCAAGATTTCACTTGACTTTCATAACAAGAGAGAAGAGCATCCAGAGAAGTGTCGATCAAGAGCAAGAAATTACATGTGGTATGGGGTCTTGGGTTCAAAGCAGTTGTTACAGAAAACATATAAAAACCTTGAACAGCGTGTGCAACTGGAATGCGATGGACAGCGAATTCCTTTGCCTTCATTGCAGGGAATTGTTATTCTTAATATTCCCAGGTTAACAAATGCTTAAATAATAATTTTGGAATATTAAGATACAATTTGAAGTATATTTATATATTGCAGTTTTATGGGTGGCACAAACTTTTGGGGAGGTACTAAGAAAGATGACATTTTCCTTGCTCCCAGTTTCGATGACCGTATCCTCGAAGTTGTTGCGGTTTTTGGATCTGTACAAATGGCTGCATCAAGGCTTATTAATTTGCAGCATCATAGAATTGCTCAATGCCAGAGTGTCCAAATTAATATTCTTGGGGACGAAGAAGTTCCAATTCAAGTTGACGGAGAAGCGTGGCTACAACCACCCGGGATGATACGAATTCTTCATAAAAATAGAGTACAAATGCTTGGTAGAAATCGTAACCTGGAGGTATCATTAAAGCAATGGCAAGAAAAACAACGTCAGCATAGTATTTCAATACAAAGAGATCAGTCATCGATAACTTCGGAGCAAGCCTCTCCAGGTTCTGAAGATAATCTTTCGGAACGAGAGTGTTATGTACTGTTAAATTTTATTGAAGCCATAAGTTCGCTTGTAAAATGGGTAAAGTTTCTTATTATTTCACATCCATCGCTGCAACGAAATCTGTATGATGTTGCGTGTAGAACTGCAGATGCCTTGGAATCTATTCATCCAAATGGTAAATTATTAGAAGGACCAACTCTTCGAACGAAATTAGTAGAAGTTATTGACTCTTCGCGACAATTATATGATGACGCTTGTAGCCTTCTACGAGATCGGGGTCACAGTTTGATATTAAGAGAGGATTTAGAGGCCAAATTGAGTGCAGCTTTAGCTAACATGGAAATGGAATTGAAGAAATGCTCTGTTCTCAAATGCATCGATGGGAAAATTCGAGCCTATTTCAATGCTGCAGCTCCACACGAAGATGTAAGTATAGTTTTTTATATATGTATGTATGTATACATATATACTACATTTTACATTATTTACCTACTTGAAGCTTGATGCTCGTAAGAAATCAAAACCATTTTGGGTACGGCTTCGCAGTGGATCAACAGCAGGCAATCAAATATTTAAACCAACTGCTAATACAAGAGATGCAGTTTCCAATTGGAGTGTTAATGAAGTTGTAACGTGGCTCGAAGCAATGCAAATGTCAGAGTATGTAGATAGTTTTGTAAAGAATGATATTCGTGGCAAAGAACTTTTAAGTTTAGGGCGACGAGATCTCAAAGATTTGGGAGTTGTTAAAGTAGGCCATGTGAAACGAATTTTACAGGCTATAAAAGACCTTTGCGAAAATTGAGAAAATAGTATCAATTAAAGACTATTTTTTTATTATCAAAAATATACATATTTTCATATTTATTTAATTTTTTTACTAAAATATTTTACTATGTTCTACGCTGACGAAATTGCTCAATTTTGAAAACTATCCAAGGTTTTATTGAAATTACATTGCATTGCAGTGTATTGCGGTGGTGTATTTTTAAAGTATTCTATTTCAATTTCAAGTATAATTTTCAACTGGTGTTTTTGAGGAACGGGTCGTTATTCGTATTCCAAAACTCTATATGATTATAATTTTGTATTTCATTATCCGGTAAATCTATTACTACCTATTCTGTTTTTAAAAATTCTGTAAATCCAAAATATTTGCATTTCCCACACAAATTCATGTTTCGAAATTATCTGATTTCGAAATGTGAATTTATATGAAAAATTAGAAAACACAAACACTGTCGAATTTTAGCACCAACGGCTTCAGAGTTCATATACAAAAATTAAATTCTTATTAAGTAAGTAAGTACGTGAAAAGGCATAAAATGAGCTGTCTTACATGAGATCAGAAACATGTCTGACATAGCGACATAGCCAAGAAACATGTGAAAACACTCTTTCTCACACTTCTGACAAGACTCTAATTAAAACTAAGTATGTAGATATAAACAAATTGTCTGGTGTTCTGTACGCTTAAATTTAGTATTAAATAATTCTATAAATTATACATGAAACAATTTTTTTATATTTTCCGAATTTTTACATACAGAATCTTGAAAAAAAAATTATGGTTTTACAGAATTTTTCAATACATTCACACAGAATATTGGATTTTCAGAATTATGGTTTACAGCACAAACTCGTGTCGTATAATTTACGATTTGTTGGAAAAGATTTTCAATACAAATTTTGGGAGAATTTCATTGGAGAGATTGGTATTGGACTTATACGTGCGAATCATGCTTTCCAGAACCCACAGTCAGTGTGGATATAAATAGACATAATTGCATTACTTAAGTTACAAAAAACTGCTTTTCAAAATTGAGCAATTTCGAGCTAAGTGTAGAAATACTTAAAAAAACAGACAATGAATACACTATACAGAACCAATAAAATTGGTGAAATCGAGAACTATAACAATCATTTAAAAAAAAATTAATTCATTTATGTATCTATCAACACTTTAAACTTTTTCAACTATGTATAGACATAAACGACATAAGTTGTTTGCTAAAACAGCAACTATGAATATATGGTGTCCAAAAATAGATTCTACAAAGCAAATTCACTGACATTATATGATGAATTTATATTTAAACAAGCAATTCAATTCAATAAAAATAAATTAAAGTTATTTATATAGGAATTTAATGTAGTTAATCCACTTGGGAAGCAATTTTTTCTATTTGTATTTTGAATATTAATAATATAATTAAAGAAGAATGTTTTTAGGTATATTTAGGTACCTTTTGAAAAACGACGAAGATTAGCTTAAAAATATTATTTTTTATTTTTGTCTCCAAGAAAAAACCTCAAGAAACCTTAATGTAACATTTTAAGATTCCGCATGAGTTAATTATAGTGTGAAAACTAGAAATGATTGTAAATCTAAGTACAGACGAAACTGTTCCAAATGTCTTACAATCGTCAGAACACACAATTTTATCTGAAAATATTGTCAGAAACGTCATTGTCAGACGACAATCTGACAAAAAATTGTCAGGTATCTTACAATCGTCTTATCACACCATTTTTATTATTGTCAGTCGATTAGGACATTGTCAGACTCATTGGTCATTGCCAGATGTTTTCATTGAAAACATCTTACAATTGCTGACAATTTCTTCATTGTTCGAAATGTCAATGAGTTGGTTAAAGAGAGATAAAAAAATTGCTGAGAATCAAATTGGGAAGAAATCTACCAACAGTGTGAACGGAAAATTTTTCATTGTAAGAAATATGTCAATTGTCAGCTAATTGTTAGCTGAACATTGACAGTTCTGACAATATTGTAAGATCTGACAATCGTCTGTACTTAGCTTAACGTTCTTTTCTAATCATATAAATTAAATTTCATGGATTTTTATATAAAGATAAACTAATTTATGTGTAAGAAAATGGAGCCAATAATAAATTATAACTATAGTAAAATTAACTAAAAACTTAAAAGTCCTTGGGACGACCCTCAATTATAATCTTTAAAAAGAGATACCTATAAGCTATAGGTACATATAAGTAGACACCATCATCCAGGTTTTTATGTTTTATTCGTTTCTTGAACAAGTTTTACAAAATTCAGTAACTTAGCTTCAGTAACATTGGCAATATTTGAGGAAATAAATTGCATGGCTCATTACCTTGAATATTGCCAATATAGATGCTTTGGCAATGGCAATGACAATATTGCTCAGTAGATGAAAGGAAATTATTGATTTCCATCATTGACGTTTCACCATTTTCAAAATGGTTCCTCCGCGATTTTGAATGACTTGGTTCGTTTTAAAATTAAAGTTGAAAATATGAAAAATTTAGAGAATTAAATTTTGTATTAATAAGAATTTTGAATTTAAAGAGTAAAAAAATATTTGACGACGTTGGCCATCACTATACTGACATTTGACAGCTAAAATTGCCTGACAATAAAATGGTAATCCAGTCAATAAAATGCCATTGCCATTGAAACTGAAATTGAATTGGCTCAAATATTACTAATGGAGCCACAGCAGAAGCTAGGTCAACGCTCTTGTAACTATGCTGACGGACGGTTATAAATAATAAATATACATTCATATACATATACATATTTTTAAACCGTGAATGGTAAAAATAACTTTAATCTTTTGTTCCAAAAATGATTGTAATTATTAGCAAAAAAAATGTTCTTTGTATTAATTCCAATAATAATTTGTATTCAAAATCTTTTGAAAAAAACAAAAGCTTCTAAAATAGAAAAGCTTCTGGCATTGAAGAATGTATTTTGTGATTCGAAAAAAAGGATCCCAGCAAACATTTTCATTTAGGAACTGTATCATAAATGATTGACACAAGTAAACAAAACCTTAAAATCTGAATTCATTTCTAAATCGATTTGGGTCCAAACTCCTGGGTAATGATACCTCACATATGAATCTTTAAAATGATCCATAAATGATGAATAAATACGAATAAAAGTGAATCCACCCAATTTACTTGTTTGAGGAATTACTTAATACTTGTGTACGTTCACTTTTATTCACCTACAACGAAGGAGAATCGAATCTCAATCCTTTTTATCTTAAAAAATTCCGCACAAACCCCCTCTGAAAATGAATATTTATAGGATGATATTCTTCATTTTTGGTGAATGTTAAGTGAACATTCACCTAAATGTTTGCTGGGATACTTTCGCACTAATATCTTAAAGAAATTTAACTAAACCTTTTTCAGAACCTTTTTTTTTATTTTGTAAATAACAAAGATAGGTTCATTTTTAAAATGCAGCATTAAATTATAATAGGTCCTTTTCTATTTGCCCCCTTATAATTGCAATTTTCTCTATCAAAAACACACTTACATATATACATTTATTGCGATATTTTGTTTCTGTTGTTTTTCTGTTATATCACCAAGGTCATCAGAAACAAAATCAAACTGTGAATTAAAAAAAGAAGATATTTTAATGTATAAAAGTTAGGTCCGTTAGTTCTGGATTTTTAGTATGTTGTTTATGATGTGAACGAAGAAACCAAGTTTTCGACCTCGAGCGACGAACGCATCTTGGTCAAAAATAAAAAAAAAACGGGAAATTTTTGCCATTTTTTCAGATATTGACAATTTTAACCCTAAAGGACAAGTTTTCGATTTTAACTACAATTTCAAACTGACTAAAATTTCTTCAATTTGAACTATGAACCGTGCCTGTAGACCAACCAGTGACGGATCCAGGATTTGGCCATGGGGGGTCCAACTACAAATAGAAAACTTAAAGATAAATCAAACTTCCGTGGGCTTTGTGCTATATTATTTATGTGCGTGGAGTTAGGACCGCTATTTTCGATTAAAAAAAAAAACAAACAAGTACAAACTGAGATTAAAACAGCGCAAGTATATAACTTTTTAAAAGATCGTAATTTTGAAAAAAAAAAATTCCAAATTTGCGAATTTAAGAAAATTTTTACCAATGGCACAATACAGTGCAACTTTTTTTTTTGAAAATCGATAATGGCAGTGCTAACTTAACTCTTCCCAAAATCTATTTTTGACCCTAAAAGCTATAATTATGCGAATTGTTTTTTGAGCATAACACAGCACAACTTTTTTTTTGAAAATCGAAAATGATGGTGCTAATTTCACGCTAAGTTCCTTCGCAACATTTGCGTTCGGTCCTAAAAGTTGCAAATATTAGATTTTTTTATCTCTTCGATTTTATCATTTTTTGAGCACAACTTTAAGTTTTTAGAAAAACTTAATTTTGGAAAAAAATTCCATCCTCAAAATGTTGAAAATTTGCGAAATTTTCAAAAATATTTATAGCACATCGCAGCACAAGTTGAGATACAGTACATTTTTTTTTTCAAAATCGAATATGGCGTCAATAACTTCACGCTAAAAATATGGCTGGTCTCTAAAAACCATATTCTTAGAACAATTATTTTACGGCACATGGCAGCATAAGTTGGACACATCGCAGCACAACCTTTTTTTTACGAAAATCAAAAATGGCTGATGAATAGTATTTTAATATGCTGCTTTGGAGAGGTATAAAATTCTAATTTCCTTAATGTACGTATGTAGGTATACTTCTTTTCCCACTAAGATGCATTTGAAGTTTTGGAGGTACATAGGTATACCTATTCATTATACTTGAAAAAATATTTAGTCGAAATTTTATAAAAAGATGGGTTGTCTGGAATTAAGTAGGTCAAATGTAGAACAAATTTAGGACGAAGAGAAATAAATATTTAATAAATAAATAAATTAATATACAAATATTTCGTTTAAATGCTCATGGGGGATCCGGACCCGAAAACACCTCCCGTGGATCCGCCACTGAGACCAACAGTTTCCAAAATACAGCTTCTCAAAATTTGGCAGTAATTATCAGAAAGCCAGGAATCCATTCTTGAATTTTCTTTTTAAATGAAAATGTTTTTATCAATAGTTTTTGAAAAATTTAGTTTTTAGCACAAAATTAAAAAAAGATAAAAAGGCCATATTTGTAAACTATATTTTTTCAAAATTTTACGTTACTAAGCACCATTTTTGCTTTTAATATTCAACAATGCGCTTATCAATTTATAGTCAAGCACTGAAAACCAGATGCTTGTATGTCTTCTTGTTTTCGAAAAAAATAAAATTACCAAAATCAACTTTGCTGAATACAGTCGTGTAGCTTTGTCACCGCGTTTTTCCAGTTATTGGCTATTTTAACCTCAAGAGTTAAAACGGACTATATTTCCTTCAATTTAAGCATAAAAACATTTCTGCTATTTATTTTCCGAATAATTTTTTTTTAGAAAATTGCCCCTCCCACAAAACTAGGGAGAGGTAGACCCACCTCCCATACGATTATTTTTTGATATATCGGTCTACCAAAGACCGCGCAAAAAAGTTGCCTTTCAAGGAGTTTAAAATTAATATTTCAAAGAGTACCTATGTATTTAACAAAGCAAAATATTTTAGATACAATTTTAAAGACATATTTGATACCTTTCGTTTGATATCATTTTTATTTTTTTAGGTCGTTTATTTCGTAGGTTATGAACAATTATTCGGAAAAAACACTGAAATCTTAATTTTGCAATATTGGCAACTTCAAGCTCAAATATCTCGACTTTCCAGTGAACGATTTTAAAAATATTTCACCCACAACGTCACCTTTCATTTGATACCAAACTCGATTCTGTACACTCCAGAGCAGCGTTGTTTTTGGAACAAAAAATCCTTGGAGTAAAATGAACCATTTCGGAATGATTTCTTTGATATTTTTTTTATTTTCATTTTTTTTCCAGGAAAAAAAATTTATAAAAAAAAGAATAAATTAAATTTAAACGAAAGTAAAAACTACAATATCTCCTTAATTTTTTTAATCAATTCTTTAGAGGCGGAATAAAATTGACAGGTTGTCATTTAAAAAAATCCTTCAGAGCTTATAAATGAGTTAATTGGCGTGTTCAGAAAAATGAGATCTCAGAGATTTTCCTCACTCAAAAAGTGAGCAAGCGATTTTTTTTCCTCAGAGTTGCTGAGTAATCCTGTTCAGTTAACTGAGATTGCTGAGATCTCCGAGATCTCATTTTCCTGAACATGCCTAATAACTCCTTTGTTTAGTCTGTTGCGGTTTAAATAATTTTATGGTAGAAGAAATCATTCTTCATATAATGCACTACATTGTATAGATAGATTTGATGGGTAGCTTTGAAATCATTCTTATAAAATCAAATAATTTTAATCAAATAATTGGAGAGCACAGCTTTATTCTCAATTACTTTAAATTGAGTAGATAATATTAATAAGTTCAATGTAATAATTTCAAAAATATTTGCGTTTCTGACAGATTTATGAAAGCTGACATTATTAAAGCTTGTCAAAACAATTTCTACAAACTCTCTTAGAATAATATTTCTTTTTTACATATATTATTCGACAAAATTTGAAACTAACGCGAGCTTGTTGAAAACTTGATATTTTTTTTAATTTGTGAAATCAAATTTTTTTTTCTATTGTTGTGAACGTTTGTTTTTAAATTTACGAATTCGATGTCAAATAATTCGTCAACTAGTCATGATCCAAAGGTTATTGCAAACATGTTTGCTAATCAATTCAAAGAAGCATTTGAAGAATCAGACTTTAATAATTCCTCTTCTTTTTCTTCTTCTTCTGACAGTTTTACTCATTTAAACGCAATTAATTTCGAAATAAGTGAGGACGCAGTTGCTCAACATTTATTAAAACTCGATGAGTGCTTTACTTCTGGCCCCGATGGTGTTCCATCTTATATATTAATAAAATGTGCTTCTTATTTGACATATCCGTTATGTGTTCTCTTCAATGAATCCTTAAAAAGTTTAATTTTTCCTGTTATCTGGAAAAGTTCATTTATTATTCCCATACATAAAAAAGGCCCAAAGAATGAAATAATGAACTATAGGCCCATTGCTAAACTATCTGTGATACCTTAACTGTTTGAGTCAATTGTGAGTAATGTTCTTTCTTTTCATTGTAGTTCTATTATTTGTAATAGCCAGCATGGCTTTGTCAAAAAGAGATCCACTGTTACTAATTTATTTAACTTCGTGTCCTTTTGTCTAGATGTATTTGAAAAACGCGGGCAAGTTGATTGCGTATTTACTGACTTTAGTAAAGCCTTTGACAAGCTATGTCACAATACACTAATTCTAAAACTACCATCTGGGATTTAACAACAATTTTATAAATTGGATTTCTTCATACTTAAAAAATCGTCGTTATTCTGTCTTGTTTCGTAATGAAAGTTCAACTCAATTTGTTGTCAATTCTGGCGTCCCTCAGGGCAGCCACTTAGGTCCTGTTTTATTTGTGTTATTTATTAACGACTTGGTTTCAAACTTAAAAAACTCGTCTGTCCTTGTTTATGCTGATGACATTAAGCTTTTCAAAAGTATAAAATCCTCCTCTGACTGTTTATTATTACAAGAAGACTTAACAATATTTAGGGAATGGTGCAATAAAAACCGACTTGTTTTAAATGTTGACAAATGTAAAACTATGAGTTTTACACGTAAAAAATTTCCGTTTTTGTACAACTATACGTTTGATTCTTGTCCGTTATGTAAGGTTTCTATGTTTTCTGACTTAGGTATTATTCTAGATCCCAAATTATCATTTAATGATCATTTAAATTATATTATTAAAAAAGCCAATAGGGTTCTTGGATTCATTAAAAGATTCGGTCGTGATTTTCGGGACCCTTATGTTCTTAAACTTCTATTTATTTCGTTTGTTAGACCAATTCTAGAATATGGCTGTGTAGTATGGTCACCTTATTACTCAATACATGTTACAAGAATTGAAGCGATCCAAAAAAGGTTTCTGCGTTTCTGTCTTCGGTCTCTTCCATGGGCAAGGGAAAATCTACTTCCGCCTTATTCTCAAAGACTAGCTTTGATCAGCCTCCCTTCTTTGACTAACCACAGAAAGTATATACAATTTTGTTTTATTGTTGGGATTATTAATGGTTCGATATCATTACCATCAGTTCTAAGTAAAGTAAATTTCAGTTTCAGTCGTTCAAGTTTAAGGCGACAGCAACCTATTATTCAAATATTTAGCAGATCAAACTATGGTGTATGTAGCCCATTCAATCAATTAATAACAATTTATAACGAGTTTCATTTTTGTTTAGAATCTGTAAATGATAATATAAAATGTATTAAATTTAAACTTATGTTTTTCAACAATGTTTAATAATAATTGTAAATTATGATATTAGATTATATTAGATTATAAGAACTATATTTTTTTTTTAACATTGTTATCGTTAGATTTTAACGAAATAAATAAATAAATAAATTTTTTGAAACTGGGGCCATTTCATGTTGGCCCGGGAGATGAGTCCAAAATACAAAACTTGGGGCCAAATGGTCCAATTGGGCTCTTTAGCACAACGCTGCTCACACTCTTCGCCAAAAATGCGCAATTCCCTTGTTATTATATTGTTGTTTTTAGGTAATTATTAACAAATTTTGAGAAGCTGTATTTTAGAAACTGTTGGGTCTATGGCACGGTGCATAGCTCAAATTGAGGAAAATTTTGTGAGTTTGAAATCGTAGAACAAAGTTGAAATCGAAAACTGGTGCTTTAGGGATAAAATCGCCAATAACTGACAAAATCGCGTTTTTGATTTTTAACCATAATACGTTCGTCGCTCGAGGTCAAAAACTTGGTTTCTTCATTAGGTCCACATCATAAACAACGTACCAAAAATACAGAACTACGCAAGTTCTGATGTATAAAGTTACTGGACTATAGAATTGGATTAGAGAAAAAGAACAACAGATTTGTTTAACCAATTTTTAAATTGTTCCCGAAAAAAATAAGACAAATCTAGATGATGTTTGTTGGATCTACTTCTAATAAATGATTACTTCAAAATTTCACCTTTTATTGGAATGAGGCAGGGAAAATTGACACGATAGTCATACAATTATAATATTATCTGTCTTATTCTATGAACTATGAATTTTAATGCTTTATTACTTTTTCGTTCAAATTCTAAAAATTTGTGCATTCTAAAAATTCAAGTTCAAGAAAATTAGATAAAACAATGAAAGGATTTAGAAAAATTTCTGAAATGTTTAGCGCAAAATTTAAACAGACTACAGAGTACAAATATTTTCTTAAACAAATAAAGCTTAACACTTCCAAAACAGTGACAAACAATTCATTAAAATTACCTTGTTTTGTCCGCCATATGACTTCTTTAATTTATAGTTTATTGTTTTATTATCATCAGAAATTTTTTTTTATTAAATAAAGTTATACAAAATTATTGATATTATTATATTTTATCTCTCTTTTATTTTTCACGTCGGTCGCGGAGACTTTGTTTTCCGCCGTTGTAAACTACACTAGTTGAAGTTTTTTCTTTTTTTGAAAAAATTAACTTCAAAACAAAGTCTCTGCTACGCGACGTGAAAAATAAAATAAAGGATCCCCTACACCAACGCGAATCTATCGCGGCGCAACGAAAACAATAATAACAACGTGTTGTTTGCCTTGACAACCACGTGTTGTAATTATTATTATTACTTAAAAGTAACATATAATATAGGTATTGTAATATTTTCTCAGGGTTCGATAGATAAAATTTATTTATCTTTGTTTAAAACTTCCACTTATTTATTTCTTAAATAATACACTTTACTTTCTTACAACCATTGTATATAAAATCTATAGTAATATCATGAAGAGGAGTGACGGTAGCGACATATTAAGGACATATGTTCGACTTCTTTGTGGAGTGTTGGTTGGAATCCCGAATATTCACAAAACGAGAAACGTAATAATAAAATAAGAACGGGAACGCTGTATAATAAATTTATGAGAGTGCGTGGAAGTGAAAAAACGCAATAAAAAACCATACCTTGACAAATTGGCTGAAAAAATGTAATTAATTTAAAATTTAATTGAAATACAAATTTAATTAAACAAAATATTTTCATGCACATGTACTTGACCCTTTTAAGGTATCTTATTATGTTTGCAGAATTTAAATAATAGATTCTGCTCGCTCTTACTACTTATTCCCTACACTTGGCTAAGTCTCAATAGTCTAGACATACTTGTACGCGACGCGCACAAGATATATGTTCGACTAAAAAATACGTGTTCATGATAGTACTATAGATTTTATATACAATGCTTACAACCATACAATTTATTATTCAACACTCAAATATACTGAAACTAATTTCCGAAAAACAATTTACTTATATCTTATTACAACCAACTTTACTCTTTCACTATTAAAAACAAACTGTGCCCTCTTTCAGCCAGACAGGCGCTTTTATACTTATTACATAGGTTCCCGAAACTACTTGAACATTCCATAGAAGAAGCTTTGCGATGTTTTGAGCTTTGGTATTCGACTTCGAATCCAAATTCTAAAGCTCTCCCAGAGCTCACCTCACTTCATGTTGGTCTGCATTATTTGTATTCATAAAGATGGCGCTTTAGACGGTAAGAAGTCATAATTCGAAATACAAGACGTTACAATATAAGTATGATAAATAATATAATTTTTAAAAATGATTTTTATAAAGCAATTCCGAATATTCGTTTTTCTGATTGATTCTTATAAGAACGCTATAACATATGCATATGTACTTATGTATAATGTAATTTTGTATAACTTTATTTAATAAAAATTATACGTCATAGGGCGCACAAAACAAGGTATAATTTAAATAATAAACCTGTGAATTGGATACCATTCCACCAAATTCATTACAAAAACATTTCATATTTCATGCAAATACTAAACAAACAAACTCTTTTTGACATTTGTAAATGCCAAAGTGGCATATGAAATAAGTATGATAATAAAAATATAAACTAGGCATTTATTGATTTTAACTTTAATAAAATGTCAATATGTTTGTACCATGCTAAACTTATTTTAAATTTGCAAAATCTTCTTTTAAAGCTAAAAATCCTTTAACGGCGTACTTAATCGTCTAAATTGTTGGGTCATAGTTTTTAATAAGGTTGGATCTCCAGACAGCAAATAATTATGAAAGTGTCACTGTGTGTCGGGTATCTTCGGCGACAGTGTTTTGCCTCGTTTACACGAGTTTCATTTTATATCAATTAATTTTCATAAAACGTTTGTGACAAAAAATGTATATACAATGACAAAATAAATGACATTTTGTCACTCGTGTAAATGAGGTACGCTAGTTTATTTAAACCTCAAAGTTTATTTTGTTTCATTAGTATATAGGAACGTTCGAAACATAGTTAGGTACATCTTACAAATCATCTGTGTAAAATTTTAATTCTAAATCTTGCACTTGCATTGAATTTTGAGAGCAAATATCAACACTTCGAACTGTCTAAAGAAAAAAAATATTTGTCCAGAAGAAATATAATGCGATTTTTGTAGTGTCGGCAAACTTAAACAATAATCATTATGGATCTGGACCAAAAATAGGAAACTAAATGAAAATACTTTTAATGTAATTTGCGAAATTACCTCATTTCGGCACTAAAAAAATGTATAATTACACTGCACTATGCTTGGACATGGGTGTCTTATGATTGTTCAGACGCGGAAGAGCCGACAGTTCTGCGGGATTGCATGATCTGTACCTGTAATAACTTAACAAAGATATCACAATGGAGAATCAATTCACGTTTTAAAACATAAAATATTAAAGGTAATGTACATCGTAATAATTCTAGGTAATAAAATAAAATTTGTTTTGCATGTTAAATTTATTATATAAATATTTTTATTATAACTTATTACATTAAAGTAGTATGCAAAAATATCAAATGCGATATTGAAGAACAATCATTATAATTAGATATTAAAATATCGTTTGAGCAATGCAATTTTAATTATTTGAAATTTTAAAAAGAAATTATGTATAGGTAGTTATTATAGATGGTACGTGATAAGGTTATAATTAAAACAAACCATCACTGAAGTATCGAAATAAGTTATCATATTTTGAGGAGTCATCGAATTTAATAAAACGAAGGCCGATGAATTAATGAAACGAAATTATTAGGCAAAAAAAAAAAATTATTCAATTGACAATTCACTACAGGAAACCTATACCTATATAATCAAAATTTAATAAAAACAATGTACTAGTATACTCCATAAACTTTGTCCACTTATTTTTGTCTGCTTTTGCATATTGACACTCGGAAACATGCCATAGTGACCGACATTGCGTTACTATTCATTTATAGGTACTGCCTTAAGCCTAGTACGCTGCTGATGCGAAACGAAATTTTTCTGTGATTTCCAAACAGACAACGAAACGCTTGCGAAAACACAACGGAAAATATCCTTGGAGAGTTTCACTAATTCTTAAAACAAAATCAAACATAAACGCACAAAATTAGAGAAACCCATGATGTAAGAAAATGAGAAACAAAAAAAAAAACACAAATAAAACTCAAATGTCATATTTCCGCACACAATAAATAGTCTGTATAATTAAATCAGTGCGAAAAAGGAACGGAGACTTCTCCAAATAATCTGCTACAATTATAAATTTCGCTCTTCGAACAGCGTACTGCAAAACGAAAAGCAGAACGAAATTTTCCGTTTATGATTTCGTTGTGTCATTTTTGTATGGGATTTTTCGTTTCGCTTCAGCAGCGTACTAGGCTTAAAAAAGGTTAAACAATTCTTTCCGTATTCTAAACATTTTTTCGAAAACGCCAAAAACCAAAAACATCGATGGCTAGCACAAACTTATAAGATAAAAATATATAAGTATATTATGTATGTAAATATTTATATGTAGGAACATAAGACATCATTTCAAAAAACATACATCCAAACGTACATACACGCATATCGTAAATTGGATAACTTATTTTTTTAATGTGAAGCAAATTTTTTGCGTATTGTGTCGAAAAATTTTGTAATTTTTGGAATCTGACTGAGTCAAAAGTCTATTTTCGTGTTGGGTGATTTATATTTATAATTTTTAGGCAATTTGTAATACTGCCTTATAACCCACAATTCTGGGCAATTTTTTAATAATTTTGCACTTTGTCACAAAGTAAACGATGTTCAAAAATAAAAATAAAAAATCGTTCAAATTTATTTTAAGCAATGTGATGTTTATTTTTAAAATATTTTCTGCGAATTGTCATGGCATCATGCATTCAGATCACTAGTTCCAAAATCTACAAATCCTAATAAATTCTGTTCACACAAACCCTATTGATGGATCTATGAGTGCTTCTCTTCCAGACGAACTATACATAATATGTACATCGTTTTATTAATCTTTCTATATGGAATTGAGTTATGTATACAAAATGTCAACAAAAAAAAGCATTTTTATTATGTGTCATCGTGATTTCTAGTAAAATAACAACACAAAAATATGTATATGTTATTTACAAAACAAACAAGATTTTAGCTGCATTTTATTATCCACATGATCTGATCTGGATCAGATCCTCATAATAAAACAACAGGATCATTGTGACAGCCAGTGGTATATATTGTTTGTATATTTTTCATGTGTGTTCCTGGCTTTTTTCTTTGCACTACAGTTTACTCTACCTTACCGTAGTAATAATAAAAAAGTACTAGATTTCGGATCTTCAAATAGATCCAGATAAAAAGCAGGATAACATGTTGTTTTTGTATTTACGGCTTAAAATTTGATCCGGATCAGATGATGTGGATGCAGCTATTATTTTGTCTATATTGATGGTAAGCAGAGATCAGAAATAAGTCTCAACCTTTTGAAAGGTTCTTTAATAACTCTTATTGTCATTCAAGTTCAATAAAAGTCGCCCAATAACCTTTATTAAAAAAATGTTTTCTGTCAAAGTCTGAGAGAAACCTTTATTTTGGTTTTATTTAGTGTTTTGGTGAACTAGTGAAATTTATTAGTGAGAGAAAAAAATAAATTTCATCTACAAATTTATCAAGCAGAATCTCCGTTAGAATGACCGTTAGTATTTTGTAAGCACTGTATTCGGAAATGCAGTAAATTAGACTTTTTAGTCATCGGTGTAGGTAAATTTTGAGCGACAAAGTTAGAACAGTTTATATTTAAATTTATTAAATTATGGTGAACTACCTATATGAAATTCCTATTAATTTTTGAAAAATAAAGACATTCTCGACAGATTGCGCATTGTTATGGAGTGAATTTAATTCAGTTTTGATATTTTTAGTTTGAAATAGTAATGTAGATAATAGAATTTGGTGAAAAAGAAAAGATTAATTCCATTCTCCTTTCTTTGATTCACCAAATCTTCAGGGATTACATAGATTTCGATTTCAAAGCTAATCCGTTAAGGCAGTTGTTATGGCCCTCAGCCAAGTTTTTATCCGTTTCAAAGTGGAAAACGAACGTCTTGGCTCTGCAGACGTTAGTTATTTCGGTTCCATCCTACCACGTTTGTTTTAAAAATATTGCTACCTCAATCAGTTTAATTTCATTTTATTTATTAAGCCTAGTACTAAGTTGGAGTGTAAATGAAATTTTCATAGAGAAGTTACGCGTATTTCACTGGTATGAAATTCACAACAAGAAGTGAGAACCAAAAGATGAAAACCGGTTCTTCAATCAATTTTCATTTCCCAATGTACGGCATCAGGAACAAAATTAAAGTTGTTGCGGAAAATTGTGACATTTGTCAATCAATTTGTTTTGCTCAATTTGTTTTGAATTATTGTCATCAAGGAGGTAAAAGGAACAAAACATGGAATTTAAACACTCTTTTATGAACTTTTTCAAGATTCTGATGACAGCAATATATTTTTTTTAAATAAGAAGAAGA
This sequence comes from Epistrophe grossulariae, assembly GCA_929447395.1. Lineage (NCBI taxonomy): Eukaryota > Metazoa > Arthropoda > Insecta > Diptera > Syrphidae > Epistrophe > Epistrophe grossulariae. The sequence goes on from OV839567.1 coordinate 59,389,400, forward strand.
AGAAGAAGAAGAAGAAGAAGAAGAAGAAGAAAACACAAATAGTAAGAGAATTGTTATTTTTGTTTTTGCTTTTTTTTTAATTCAAAATGAGTACCTATTAGACATTGAAAACTGAGTATCAAGAATGCATGTGAAAAATTAATCAGCCCTATCACACATTCCATCGTAATCGAGAATGTGCTACGAAACACGAATTTCGAAATTCGGAGAATTTTCTATCACAAATTCCGAATGAAATCAGAAATATGACGCCCTTTTCTACGACAACAGACTCTTGTCATAGCCAGTAAAAAATAAATAAATAAAATCATTTTAACTTTCTAACTTTAATTTATTTTTATGTTGAATCTATTTTCTTGGGAAGAAATGCTAAGACGTTGAATAAATAAATAAATATAAACAAAACAGTTTTTTTTCGCGATCTCAATTATTTTACAGCTGTAATAGTGCTCAGGGATTATGGGTGTAGCCGTACTCAATACAAATGTTCAGCTTTTTTTTGTGGAAAATAAAAGCGAAAAAATTGGACTTTTTGGAAAAGCTACAAGTATTGGTGTGACATAGGGCAGATGATTTCAAAATTCATTCTTTTAACGAGGCATTGTTTTTTTTCGATTCCATTCGGATTTTGTGAACCCTTTTTTTTAGGGTCCGAAGTGGCATAATCCATTCGGGAATTTCCGAGAGAATAGGTATAATAAGAGAGTTTATTATGTTTATGAATGCATTTTATTCAGGTGGTAATTTCGAGGAAATTTTTTTACGAATCCAAAAGTTTATCCATGGGGTTTGTATTAATTTGTGTGGAGCTATTGTTTTTATAATACATTACATTTTTGAAATACATAATTTCAATAAAATCTATTTTTTAAATGAAAAACCAATTTGTATACAATATTATAAACTTAATAGAAGTTACTGTTTAAAAAAAATGATGTAAGTTGGTTAAGCCTTTGATTGATTATTCATTCTAAGAAAAAAAATCTCATAATAGAAGGTACACAGTATAAACACTACAAAGATGTAACTTTTTAAAAATCATTGAATCATGGAGCTTTTTTTTGAAAAAAAATAATAAATTCTCATTTGATAATAGATAAACAGACCTTTTTTCGAAATCGTAAAAACCGTTTTGAAGAAAAATTAAAAATTCCTTGATTCCTTTACTGTTGTCTTAAAAGAAAGATGATGTCTGGGGCATGTCCGAAACAAATCTAGGTGCACATTTTTAATAAAATCGAGCGAACCGTTTAAGTGAAGCGGAAAAGACATAATTGCTTGGCCGATACTTCAATCGTTTTACTCTTGAATAAAAATACAAACTTAAGTATAAATCATGTTAATCAAATCAACGTTTCATCAAAATTCCGAATTCCACTGTTGTTATGATCGCAAGTATAAAAGAGAAAATCAAGCTTAAATAGTCACAGTTTCTAATTATTGTAGCTTCAATAAAAAATCCACAAATTGGGTTGACAAATATTTCAGTAAAAAATTTTAAAGTGTCATATTTATATGTTACTTTAAACCCGGGGATTGCTCGAAATTCTTCGGTTGACCGGTACAAAAATAAATATACATAAATGTTTTCTTAGAGACATCATGGGAAGTTGAAAAATTCATGTTATTCCATATTCCTTTTCCGAACTATTACGATGCAGCCACTGACTGGTAAATGCTTAGCGTGTATGTAATATTGACACCTACATATAAAAAAAATTTACATATTATAATTTTTTTTTTTTAAACCAAAATTTAGTATTGGCCTGATCACATGAAATGTTATTTCCTGCAATGGAACAATAAAAACAGTACAATTTATTTTTAATCTTAAATAAATCTTAAAGACTCCTCAAAATACATACACGAAATCAATATAAGCCTAAGTCTTTAAAATTAAGGAGAAAATTATGAAAACTTAAGTTTAAAGCAAGAAATTAATTAAAGCATAATTACCTAAAAGGTACGAATGAAAAACAACTATAGTTAAAAATTAAATCTAAGACTGTTAAAGGATTAACTGTTTTGAAAGACCAAGTAATAAAATATTACGCTTAATCTTAATATCAGTAAAAAAATATACAAATTTTAAAGTATCATAAATTGATTGATGAAAAACCTGTGAAAATCAGACAACATTTTCAAAATTCAATCAAAAAACAAATTTGTCTCTTGGAAATGTTGTAGAAAAAAAATATATGTATAATGTTTAATTTTATTTCAACTCCTTTTATTGATGTTAACAAAAAAAAAAGACTGCTTTATTGCAAAAACTGTGATATTTTTGCAGTCACTGAAAAAAATTTAAGACATTATTAAGATAATAAATAAAATCGAATTAAAATCAATTAATTATTATAATAAAAAGCAATCGAAAAGATACAAAGTCGAATATTTATTTGTTGTATTACTATTGACATAATTATGATTTGTAGTTCAACAACAAAATAATATGATTGAACATTAAGAAACTGGAATAACGGGTTTGAAGTATTTATACCAAACATGTTTTACTTTTATTTTAAAACATTAAAAAAAATGTTGCATGGAAACAGATTTAAATAATAAAAACAAACAGATTAAAAAAAAAAAACAATTATCGCAAACAATTCAAATCTGTAGAAACAATTCTTCTAATTTTTTTTTAAAGTTCAAGGACTAACTGTTTAAGTAAAATTAATACAATTAATGTATTTTCATTAATGTTTAAAATTTCAATTTTTAAAATTAAACTGAAAGTAACTTATTTCCACAACTATTGTTTGTTTTATTTGAGAATTATTGTCTACTAGTCAAAATTTAATAATCCGGAGGATCTCTTCGGAACGCAAATGGAACAGGTGAGAAAAACTTAATTGATTCATTGATTTATTCTAGATTTTTTTGATGGTTTGCAATTATAGTCATAGCGGCAACCGTAAAATCACTATATCTAATTCTTTTCGCATTGTGTCGAATGGGGTCACTTACCTCATGAGGTGCAGGACTAAAACCCCCAACTCATAATGTATAGAGCTCATCTACATAGATGGATAAATATAGTGTTACCTTATATAAATCCTTATTTCAAACAGTACCTAACATTTAACATAAGTAACAAGTAACATCGGGTGCACGAAGTATGCTAACCCCGGCCCTGCGGGGCCGTATAAACATAGAAGTACAGTTATAATTAACAAAGTTGGTATACATTTTTCTTTCATAATCCTACCTAATCTTCAAGTTCAACTTTTGACAATTAGATGTTTATCTTCGTAGTCTTCTTCTTTGTGTTTGTCGTCTTCATCATAGAGTAAATATATTATCTAGAGAACCGACTTCAGGGCTTTTTCTCTTTCATCCTACAAGCTGCACTGAAAGATTTCTTCCACAAGGGAGAGCATGTATTAGTTGCCCAATGCATTTTAAACGGAACCATCACAATGACACTGTTATTAATTTTGCGTTTTAGGTATGAAATTTTGAACGGTTTTGGAATTTTTTTTGTAGCTGGTACAAGCCTGTCATTCTAGCTTTAATTTGAATTTTGAAAATCCGAACATTGTATCTAAAGATATAAGCATTTAAAAGAACGCAAATCGGGTGTTTTTCAAATTTTCATAATTTTTCTGGAGCAAGCAGGATTAAAGTCTGAATTGATCCTACAGCCGCCGTTATCTTCACATACCCAAACCCAATATTTAGGGCCAGTTGTACAAATATTTAAACCGTGGTTCAGCAATTTTTATCCACCGATTTCGGCGGATTAATCGAGTTTCAACAGTGGGTTACTGTTCAAATGTGTGATAATAACCAATTACATACTTGAACCAGCGTTGAACGTCAGTTAATGCGCTGAAATCGGTGAATTAAAATCTTGAACCGAAGCTGAACCACTATTGTACAACTGGCCATTAGGGTCCAGTTTTGTATTCAACGATACATGCACTTGAAAGTAAACTCAGAACAAATGTTAACGAGCAGCGGTAGACAAGAAAATAAATATAATTTTGACATTTTGGATATCCAATTACACTTTACCACGAATGTATTTTTTTTTCTTCAATTCGAGCTTTCCGGGTTTCAAATGGTAAATATTTTTACCAATATTAGTTGATGCAGTCAATAATATCAAGAGATCTTCATCACCACCGACAATAGTTTTTTGTATATAAATTATTGGACTGTTCGATAGCTGTTTCAATTATGAGGGCATCCATTTTAAACCAAAATTTTAACTTGTATATAATGCTTATAACTTGTATAATATAATATAAATAAAAATGCGAAGTCCATACCTTTTTACACATTTTTGGCGTCACTTTCCGAGATTCCTGTTTCACGAAAATCATCGACTGCTTCATACTTTGACCCTCATCGAGTCTGATTTAAGGTAGAACTATAATAGTCGCAAATTGTCGGAAGAAAATTCTCTCAGTTCACTTACGCATGGAGCGGTCGGTGAGCGCTCTTCACTTCCGAAAGCAAAAGTTAACGAAAATTAGTCGAAACGAAGCAAACCTCAATTATAGGCACGCCATATGAATACTTTGTATTCGTTTCGTTTCGTACGACTACTTACGTTGACATCCGACTATTATAGTTCTACCTTTAATCTTTTAAAGTTTTTGTTTTTGGATTCTTCGAAGGGGTTTTCCAGAATCGGAATTTTTTCAGTAAATGAAGAGACGCTTTTATAATATTTGCTCCTCCTTTTCATCGTTGAAGTTTAAATGTGTAAATGTTTGATAAATGCCATAGTTCCAAAAAGTAAATCCCCAAAGCAAAAATCTAAAACCAGGTTTGGGTATTATGTATATGTTTTCCTAAACGCTCTATGTTGTGGAGAATATGTATGTCAAAAAAACACTTGTTCTCTCAATCACAACTTCAACTGTATTTTTTTGGCTGAAATAAATCGTTTATTCCTAACTATTCCTCCATTTCGATTTTTATTTCCATAAAAAGTAATTCATTCATTTTTAGAAAATGGTACCTATACAGGGAAGATTAAAATATTTTACAAAATCCTCATTTTTAAACGGTTTAATTTGAAAAACTGCAATTTTTGGCTTTTGACCAAATTAAATTTTAATTAAGAATAAAAAGGTGGATTCTATTGTTATACACAATTGGTCTTATTTATAAACGTTGTCTAACTTTAGACAACTGTCCAACTTTGTCTTTGTCTTATAGCTACCTAACTTAGACACAAGAGTAGATTGCCTTAACAAATAACCGTGAATAATGTCATATTTTATATAGCATATTTCCACCAATTTAAAAATAATTAGACAGAAATTGTTAGACAAACATCTAATAAATACGCCTGAATGGGGCATATTCATAAAAATTTAGTAAAGTCGTAACTTTACAGTCCACAGTTTAAGTCAAGTTAATTAAATAAGCACAGGTGCCATTCATTGACGATTTTCTGGTGTTGTTTAACGGAACTGGAGTTTAAGATACAAATCTACTACAATTTTACTTCAAATGAAGAAATTTAATATAAGAACTGTGTAATGAAGCATTACAATCCTCCCCCCCCACCTACCCGCCTGCTTCATTTATTATTTACCATAAAGAACCGACAACCTAACCGAACCTACTTCCCTTACACCTTACCGCACAAAATACCTACCGTCCACGTGTCCACCACATAATGCATAACCAGCCCCCCCCCCCCCTTACCTACGCAGCTGCTATTTTAGAAAATAAAAATACTTACCCTATAAACCACATGCTCCCATAGCGAGATGCAATCAAGAACTGATAAGCAAATTACCATGTCCTTGGCAACGATAACTTATTAAGCATAATAGTGAATATGTATAGCAAATGCTTATCAATCAATAAGATCTACGCAGAGGACAGCATCTAGGCAATGACCAAACAACCTTGATGGTGAGTTCATATAATCTACTCAACAGAATCCAAGCAGCTCCCCCTTTTCCTCGTCCACTATCGTGGTAAAATTACAAGCGAGCAAGGAACAACAAAACAAAGAATTACAATACAATGCTAACTACATATAAGAGCATTAGATGCTCCCTCCACTACCCTTGTCCATCAGTAAGAAGAAAACAATGCTGTCGAATAGACAACAAAGCGATGACGTGGCTAGCAACATACAAAATCATAGAGTATTACACTTTAGCGAATTATTACTCACATTTAGTACTTTCGAAAAGCTATATAATTGCCCACATCGGAGCAATAAGTACCCGAACCGAAGAACCGACCTACATACATAGGTAAGAAAACAACCGACATTAATTAATAGACTTCCCCCCACCAGCGGTAAGGGGTCTCGAGATTAATGTTGAAGGTTGAATGCCGGATTCATCCGTTGATTGCTGGATTGGTCCGTTGATAGCCGGATTCGTCCGTTGATAGCCAGATTCGTCTGTTGATTGCCGGATTCATCCGTTGTTAGCCAGATTCGTCTGTCGATTGCCGGATTCGTCCGTTGATAGCCAGATTCGTCTGTTGATTGCCGGATTCGTCCGTTGATAGCCAGATTCGTTTGTTGATAGCCGGATCCGTCCGTTGATTGCCAGATTCGTCTGTTGATAGCCAGATTCGTCTGTTGATTGCCAGATTCGTCTGTTGATAGCCAGATTCGTCCGTTGATTGCCGGATTCGTCCGTTGATAGCCAGATTCGTCTGTTGATTGCCGGATTCGTCCGTTGATAGCCAGATTCGTCTGTTGATTGCCGGATTCGTCCGTTGATAGCCAGATTCGTCTGTTGATTGCCGGATTCGTCCGTTGATAGCCGGATTCGTCCGTTGATAACCAGATTCGTCTGTTGATTGCCGGATTCGTCCGTTGATAGCCAGATTCGTCCGTTGATAGCCAGATTCGTCTGTTGATTGGCGGATTCATCCGTTGATAGCCAGATTTGTCTGTTGGTTGCCAGATTCGTCTGCTGATAGCCAGATTCGTCAGTTGATAGCCGGATTCGTCCGTTGATAGCCAGATTCGTTTGTTGATAGCCGGATTCGTCCGTTGATTGCCGGATTCTTCCGTTGATAGCCAGATTCGTCTGTTGATTGCCGGATTCGTTCGTTGATAGCCAGATTCGTCTGTTGATTGCCGGATTCATGCGTTGATAGCCAGATTCGTCTGTTGATTGTCGGATTCGTCCGTTGATAGCCGGATTCGTCCGTTGATAGCCAGATTCGTCCGTTGATTGCCGGATTCTACCGTTGATAGCCAGATTCGTCTGTTGTTTGCCGGATTCGTCCGTTGATAGCCAGATTCGTCTGTTGATAGCCGGATTCGTCCGTTGATTGCCGGATTCTACCGTTGACAGCCAGACTCGTCTGTTGATTGCCGGATTCGTCCGTTGATAGCCAGATTCGTCTGTTGATTGCCGGATTCATCCGTTGATAGCTAGATTCGTCTGTTGATTGCCGGATTCGTCCGTTGATAGCCGGATGCGTCCGTTGATTTACCAGTTGGCTGTCGGATAAGACGGTGAAAGCTAAACACAAAGGGGATTCCTGCTGCAAAAATTTTAAGACGCAAACCATAAGGACAAGGACAAGAAACCGCAAGGAATCATCAACAAAAGTTATGACGAAATTATAAGTAAAATCATTGTTATATATTTTTAAGTTTAAATAAATAAAGGAAAAGACCTAAAAATCTAAAGTTCGTACTTCTTTGGAAGGAACCCTGGTAACCTCAGCTATAAATAAAAAGTACATCACAACTGTCAAAAACCTTTATAATTATTTTCAAATCTATTTCTGCATGTGCATGATAACATGATGATGTACATACATATTATGTATAGGTACGTATTTAAATACTTACATATGTAGGTATTTTTCTGTTTGCGTTTTTTGAGTGGGATTCTCTTGCTGCTGTTGTTTAGGTTTGTTGTGCTGTGGCTGAAGGTGGCTGGGCTGCAGGCACTAATATTTTCAAAACATTTTGATGATGCTAGAGACTATAGGTAGGTATATATGTATATGTAGATACTTATTACATAGATACATCAATGTCTTCCAGGACACTGAAATCTTTTTCAATATCAATATCAATTCACATTTTTTGTATGTAGTAACAAAAAAGCTGAAACTTAATAACAATTTTCACTGAACAATAATTGGTACTTTTGTTGATTTTATCAAGATCAATAATGAAGGTAATCAAATATTATTTTAACATTTAAAAGCGTAGTAACAACTTAAACACAGCATCACCTATGATTAAAAATAAACTTCAGGTTAATTCTTAAGTATAGGTTTAAATTTGTTTATGAATAGCTTAAACTTCCGAGGCCGAATTACGGCATAAGTGACTGAACGACACGTGAGGGAAATTTCATACAAAATATCATGTGCATAGTCACAGGTAAGCAGCAGTTTAAAAACTATCTATGAATATGCCCATTTGTGTCTAACAGCTAACGGTAAGATATTCGTAAAAACCAAAATGTAGGAAACTATAAGAATTAGGTTTTTTTTCGCTCAGATAAATGTAGGCATTTTGTGCATTCAAAAGTTCGATAGTTTTTCTACAGCAACCTTTTTTGGAAAGAGTTTTAGCGAAAATAGTTTTAAGCAAAAGTTTCAGAGAATTTTTTATATGAAAATATATTTTCTCTTTTTTTTGGGGACTCCCTCATTTTACTTTTTGGGTCATATTTTCGTTCACTGGGGTGAAATTTAACTTTTTTTAAATGGGGAATTTTTTTTGCTTGAAATTCACCCAAAATAAACATAATCCAAGACATTTGGTTAACTGCTTAAAATACTGGAAAAAAAACAATTATTATTTTTCTTTTTAACTATTCACCCAAAAACTATTAGTTTAAAAACTAAACTAAACTAAAATATAAAATAATTGATTTCCTGCAACCAATTTTCACTTCTTATATTTATACGACTTTCTTCAAACTTAAGGTTTTTGGTAATCCTTAAAAAATACGATTGTCATCCTTTATATACATTATACATTTAATTATTTTATAGTAGGTATTAATATGGGCCTAATAAGTATAATATTAAGGATATAACTTTAAGGTTATAAGGCTATCAACTAGGGCTGAGATCAGACGCAGAATTACTCATATACTCTGTTCAATTTATATTTGCAGTACAGGCCTTATGGGAGAGCTTTTTCTAAAACACTGGTGCCTGCTGCTGCTTGCACGGCACCTTAACAGTTAACTTAAGAAATTGCCACTGAAATAAGAAACAGAATCACTTAGTTACATTTAAATTGTTTGTGTAATCTTCTTTGAGCTCACGTACATCCCACCATGACCTATCTGCTCCCCGCGTGAAAGGAGAGGAGACTGATCGCAAATTTGCAACCAACCCTTGTTGACATTGGTTTTACTAAAAAAAAAAACACTTTGAACCAGAGTTACCATTGCCCAGTTGATGGAAATTCATATGGCATATTCTTTGGTTTTTGCAATGTAACTTTCAGGATTTAAGCTTTTTTAGAGCTTTTGGTAGCAAATATTTCTACTTTAGAGAAAAAAGTGTTGACGCTTGGTGTTTTTCTGTTTTCATGTTTTAGGATTTCCTTTTATGCATGGAAAAACAGTTAAAAATTAAAATGCAGTTATACAAATTGTTTGCTATTGTCTTTCAGAGAGGTGTGGAAAAAGATAGATTAAATTTATTTAGGATATCATTGTTTTTGATTATAAAATGTGCATATATTAATAAAGAGTTGGTAACTCTATCGATATTTTTGTGAGATTTGCGGCAATTTCAAATGCTGTAAGAGCTTTAAAATGAAGATAGCTTATTGAATTCCATAATGGTGAGACTGAAAGGCAAATAGCCTATCTTCCCTGTACTGCAAATATAAATTGAACAGAGTATATCAATCGATGCTTCTTTGAGCTAAGAAGGCAATTGAGTAGCAAAGCCCTCTCTCAAGCAATTAAAGTGTCTCTAAGACGTTGTTTACATTGGGAAGATTGAGGCCGGTATCACGGCAGTTCGTAGGCAAGAGAAGGGTGGGGTGAGGACTCTCGTGAGGCACGAAGAAAACATAAAAACCGGACTCATGACTCTACTTTGTTGTTGCTTCAATGTGTGGAATGTTGAAATTGTTGTTGTTTCAATGTTTTTTGAGGCACCTGAAAGTTTCAAATGTAAACACGATGACACTCACCAGTCCGGACTCAATCTTCCCAATCTAAACATGGTCTTAGACCATAATCATTCCAGCCCTGCTATATGGTTATATATGGTAGAATGGACTATCAAACATACTACTCCCAGTGACTCAGGTTGATGTTACGGCTCCTGTTCACTCCTGTCTGTAGGCAAAGATAATAGAATACAAAGATGTCGCATCCCATACAAATTTTTGGAATCCAAAAATAAGAGCCTGGGAGCCAGTACTAGCTCCCACAACATGTTGCTTAAGGAAAAAATGTTGCGAGAGTGAAGAAATTCTCTAAAAAATTAATTCTCTTGTGTCATTTTTGCCCTTTTTGTTTTTATCTGTCGACCGAATAAATTCTGTTTTATTTTTTTCTTAGTTTTATTATGATGGAATCGGTTTCGGTATTCAGGGGACCGATTCTGGTTCTGTGAAAAAGTGAATCGAAAAAATTTTCAGCCTTTCAAACTAAATTCGATTCTTGTTCTGTGAAACCAAACGTAAAAAAACATTCATATGAATAATTTGCTTTCACGTTGATATTTGGAAGTGACTCATTTAAAATTACATTTTATTCACTGAACCAGAATGGCTTATTTGCACAAGTGAAAGCTATGCGTGAGAGCGAATATGAAAACAATTTATTCGATTCAATTTTTTACAGAACCAGAATCGGCCCCCATGTATCCTGCTTATTGAAGCAGGATTTTGATTTGGGTGATCGGTGGTTTAAATACATTTTTGTTGTTTTTGGTTCGGTATAAGGATATAATTTTTTTATAGTATTATTTTTCTTTTGATGATGTTTGTGCTATTTGAATAATAATTTTATTTATGTATATACGTACATATCGCACTTTTAGAATGAGTTTAGAAGTGCTGCAGGGAAACCCTAGGTGAGTGCGTTTAAGGTGTAGGAAATTTTAGTTTTTATTTTACTACATTTGTTTGCATTTTATTTTCATATTTTATTTTCACAAAATTGGTTGTAAATATAGCTTTTTTTACGTTTTAAATATTTTCACAAATTGTATGTTAATTTTTTCCAAGATGGCCTAAAAGCGAGTCATAAGATTTTCCTCTTCCATTTTCAGAACTTATTTCTTGTTCTTGGCCAAATCAGGTTTGTGGCAGTCTTCTTATCCCCGCTAACGTACAGTAGCCCATCCCAAACTTCGACATTAGACTGCCTACATCATTGTTTTAAAAGACCGAAGCAATCTTCCATTTTGACTCTGGTAGTGTGATCTTTTCTTCTTCACCATAACTGGCTGAACAGAGGGCTAGAACACCTGTCAAAATATAAAATACACACAAAATCAATGCTAAGAGTAGAATGTAACGCAACTGCAGACGGAGCTGTAGTCGGAGCCACATTGGTTCGCGAACTTTTCACGTGAGGCACTTTTGACGTTTCAATTTATATGAAGAAATAAAGAGTCGAAAAAAATATTGATGTTTTAGCGCTTGTTTGTGTCGCGTGCCTGTTATTTTTTTTTTTTTAATATACAAAAAGCTGTACAGCTCATTGTGGGCAGCTAGAAAAAATGACGTACGAAATTTTTTGAAAGCAATTGCAGCTGCGGCTCCGATTTCAGTTGCAGCAGGGCATTGTATTCAGGCAGGAACTTTTAATCTATACCTAAATGACTGCTCAGAAAACAATTTTAAATTCATTGTGGATTTTTCACCTGTGGACTTATTTCCCTGTGTCAAAATAATAGCATTTGGCTTTGCCCAAAATCCAAACGCAATTATATCGTCCATCATTGTATGTTTTTCATAGCTTTTAGAACTTTTTCATTTATGTACATATTATGCAGGTACATAACTTTGTACTTTCAGAAATTTTTTCATTCAGAACTTAGTCGTTGAGAACTATAAAGTTAAGTTGTCAAAGTGAAGATAATAATTGTGAAAGAGCTCTTACAAAAAGTCCTTAAAAAAATAGTAGAAGTGCAGAAAAAAAAGTGTTTCCAAGTTGATGGTATTTTCAACAAAAATAAATGAATGTAAGTTCTAGTATTTAAGCGAAATAGAACCCATTTTATTTTTTACATCGAAGCTAACCTCAATTAACAAAAGGGGTTTGCTTGAAACCTCCCCCGACCAACAAAGAGAGGAAAAACGCCGAACATTTTTAGCTACCGATTCTTCTGATACTGGAATGGACACTTCAGTACTTACCAACGAAGCTCTGATACAAATATTGCGTGACAACAATAAAGAACTTTGTCAGGAGCTCCTTTCGAAAACCGATTTCAAAGTGCTTCACGCGGAGTTGACCGGATTAAAATTAAAATATGAGCAAATCACTTCGAAAGTTATCGAGTTGGAAAGACGAAATAATGCGTTTGAAGATCAAATGGACAGATTTTGGTGAAAACCCTGGAGACGAATGTCGTTGTGCACCTGCCAACGGAAGCTAATATAGATATGAATAAAAAGGCAAAGTCGGTTTGCTATCGCTGGGCTACTTGGCTCAACCGATTGCTCTGAAATTAAGAACGCGCGTTCTATATCTGCTAGGGACACACGTACAGCAATGATTATAGTCAAGATGAAAACACGCAATGCTGCCTGGACAGTTCAACTCAAGCACGATAAGTTTCTTATTTCAAGCAAGTTTTTTACTTGGGATTTGTCCAATGGTTTGAAATGTGGCATAAATGATCCATTGGTGATGTTGCGGTCGATTTTTGGTGATAATCCTTTATTTTCATCATTAGAAATTTTCATGAATGAAGTACAACGCGCAAACAACTTAAACAATGACGCTGATTACACGAGTCGTTTCGTCTTTCGTCTTTTTGACAGGCACGTATCGTCGTGATTACATGGTTCTTTTTTTCATCCGTGAAGACTTTTCGTTATTTTAAGGAACAAACATTTTGCGGTGGATTTATTGGAAAATAAACAGTGGTTATAAATAAAAATGTTTTTTAATCACTTGTTGTTCATATTTGTAGCGTTTTTAAGTATAAAAACTGTTTTACAACACGAAATTAAAAGTTTATAAGTTCTTCGCAAAATGCTTTCGTTTTAGAGATGAGCAGTTAAAATATTCCGTTAAAAATCGATGATAAAATTTATCGAACCTGAAAAATCGATATTTTCTTCTTTATATGTAATTTTGGTAGTCAAATACGTTGAATTTACATCAAAAAGTGTTTTTGACATAGGGCCGTTTGTTCACAGTGGATTAAATCTGTAAAGAAGGTTCTGATTGAATCGGTTGATTATCAAATTCGATGATTAACGTTTCAAATTATAGATTCAAGATTTGAAGATTTACCAGTTCCAATAATCCTTGACCTAAATGATTAGCTGGGAACAAACTCCCTAAGACTAAATCAGTGCCTATGTTCTGTAACTCTCGCATCGATAAAATTGGTCGATAAACGCTGAAAAATGGAACAAAACTCATCCTATTTCTTTTCATCGTATTTCGACTAATTTTGCCGATCCGAGAGTTTAAGAACTTAGGCACAGATTGGAAATTGTGGCAAATTTAGTCCAGCCATCAACGAAATATACGACCATAACCCAAAAATAAGGCGAAAGAACATTAAAACCCTATTTCTGTTATGTGAATTTTTAGGCAAAAAACTGAAACCCAGTTATATTTCAATCAAACATTTTCGAGAAAATAAAAAAAAAGTAAATTGTTATTGTGGCAGATACAGTTCTTATAACCTCAAACAAAAATTCGATTTTCTCCTCTAAGAAATTCCATTCGAATGATCTGTGCCTTCAATCTGTAGATCGCATCGATAAAAGAAGTCTAGAAACGATTGAAATTAAAACAAATCATATGAGTTTTGTTCCATTTTTTAAGGTTTCTCGACCAATTTTATCGATGCGGGAGTACAGAACGTAGGCACAGACGTAAAAACCAATGGACCCTAAGGCGAAACCACTTTATTATTATTATATTTATATTCCTTTTCCATGAAATAATCGATTTCTTTGTAAAATTTCCTTTGAATCCATCCAGTCATTAGTCAATCCAAAATAATATAATTTCACAAGTATAATAAGGGTAGGTATTCATGCAACGTCTTAAATTTACGATGTCGTAAAATCGTAAAGTTTCTGACACACGGTTCATGAACGCACCAAAAAACATTTTGCGTAAATGTGGTAAACGATATGGTAAACAAATCAGCTGTTCGTTAAACGTCAAACAGCTCAAAATATTTTATTTATTTGTTTTTGTAATACATGTAGTTGCGTAAGAAAATCCAATCTAGTTCGGATCTGAAGGAAAATAAAACACAGCTAATGATAATTAATTGTGATCAAAACATAAGTTCATGTGTGAATGCATTTGTGTTTGTGTAACTCACACTATTTTGAAAAAAAAACCTGATTTTTCCTCGGTATGCCCGTTTACCATTTTTACGATGTTTGCCATCTTGACGCCGACGTTGCAGGAATACCCTTAATATCAAAAAGAACTAGGTTTTTTTTTGTAGAAGCCAACAATGGACGTTTTTGTAAAGTATTCATTCTTTGCATCGATTTACAAAAACCATTTTATTTGCTTGCGCTGTAAGCACATACAAGCACGCACCCGAGGGAAGATCCGGGTGTGAGCTTACACGCTAGGGAATGCGAATTTGTCTACCAGAATCATTATATTAAAACTATAGAATTAATATTAAACAAATTTTTTATTATGAATTTCTTTAATTATATTAGAAGTTTCGATATACATATTTATGCTTTTTGAAACTCATGTGTTAGAAGATAAAAAGGAAAAATTTGAAGGTGTATTTAAAAATTATGAATTAAAATGGATTCCTGCGGTGAAAACAAATATTTATTTTCACCACTTGGTGAACTACACAGCTATCGCAAGTGTCACGAGGGAATTGTGATAAATTTCAATTTAATGTCTTGGAGGTAAACATCAACGGTTGTGCATTTTACATCATGCCGATTTACTTAAATTGTAACCAGAAAGAGATTTTGATAAACTTTGTGATGCACTTCATTATTTAGGGTCAATGAATTTCTCACTTCTTGGAGATTTCAATGCGAGAACTGGGTTATCACAAAATAATTTCGATAGTGGATCTGCATCAGAGATCTTCAATTCTAACCGGAAGTCGAAATATGAAGTTTATGATGGAAGTTGTTTATCTTTTTTATTCTGATCATTACAACTTTTTATTTGTATGTCATATGTTTTGATAGTTTTTAGCTTTTTCATTGATTGATATTCTGTTGTACTTGCCAAGATCATTTATTGTACTTACGTAACTTTTTTTTTAAACTATAAAAAACTTAATCTTAACAATTATAATTTTCTGTAACTATATAGCCTATTACGAGATTTATCTCATAAGGCACATTAAATAAAAAAAAAAAAATAATAAAAAAAGGGAGATAGATTATTAGAGATTGCGAATGCATTAGATGCTAGAGTTTTAAATGGAAGTTGTGTAGGAGGTCCTAAAGGAGAATATACGTCTGTTCAGTCATAGACTATTGTTTTGTGTCTGGAGCCTGGAACTCGATATTGAAGAACTTCAAGGTAGCTGCCCAAACATGCCTTTAGAGATTTTTTGTACAGTCTCTGCATCCGAAGAAACTTGCAATGCAAAGCGACTAGAACTCCTACCAAAGTTTATTTATTTATTTAGTCAATCAAGTTATAATACTTTATAGAGACATTAGAATAAATTAAAAATAAATAACTTATTTATATATTTTATACATTACAATATTTACAATAATTTCAATATATCTTTCTTGATATCAACTCTACTTTTATTAAAATCAATGACACGTTCCAATTCATTAAAAGCAATACACGAATCAGTAATTGGATTATGTTTTGCATAACTTCTACTATGAATAGGAACATATAAAAAATTTCCATCTCTCGGTCGCAAGCTACGAGAAGGTGCATAAATATTGTACATCGATAGTAACACCGGACATTTAATATTAAAATTGATGACATCAAAAGCAAAAAGTGCAGAATATAATTTTCTTCTCACCACCAAAGGTTTTAAGTCAATTAAAGCACATCTGCTCTCATAAGACGGAAAATTTGAATTTCTAAATGTCTTCCGCAAGGAAAATTTTGTGAACCTCCTCTGAATTTTTTCAATCCGAAAGATACTTGATTGAGTATAGGGATTCCATATAACGCAACAATACTCTAGTAATGGCCTAACAATGGATAAATAAAGGGTTTTAAGGGTATAAGGATCTTCAAAAGACTTTGAATTCCTAATAATGAAACCTAACATCGAATTTGCTCTGGAAATGACATGGTCGATTTGAAGTGAAAAACTCATTTTAGAGTCAAAAATAACTCCAAGGTCTTTTTGACTTAATAATCTTTGTAAACAATGATTGTTAATATTGTAATCATAACATATAGGATTAAGTATTTTCGAAAAAGTTACAACACTGCATTTATTACTGTTGAAATGCAGTCCATTTAGATTACACCACTCAACTACATTATTAAGATCATCCTGAATTTTGCATGCATCCAACGGAGATGTTATATTACTAAAAATCTTCAAATCATCGGCATATAATAGACAGTTTGAATGTGAAATATAATTTGGTAGATCGTTTATAAAAAGTATAAAAAGGAGCGGTCCGAGATGACTGCCCTGGGGTACCCCGGAAAAATTTTCAATTTTATTTGACAGTACATTACCGATTTTGACATATTGATTTCTTCCAACTAGATAACTATTAATCCATTTAAGAAGTGCAGAGTGAAAACCAAACCGTTCGAGTTTTCTCACGAGAATATTATGTTGCACACGATCGAAAGCTTTTGAAAAATCGGTATAGATAACGTCGACTTGCACTCGGTTTTCCAAATTAAGAAGACAGTAGTTTGTGAACAAGGATAAATTTGTTGTTGTCGATCTACCACTCATAAATCCATGTTGGTGATCAGAAATATGATTTCGAACTAAATCATACAACTTGTTTTTCACTATTGCTTCAAATACCTTAGGGATCAGCTGTAGTTTAGCAATAGGTCTATAATTTTCAACAGAACACTTAGACCCAGATTTGTGCAGAGGTGTTATCAAAGAATATTTCCAAGTATCTAAAAATATACCTTGTTTTAAAGACAAATTGAAAATATAACATAGCGGGGCTGCCAAATTATGTTTACAATATTTCAAAAGAATTGGTGGAATATTATCCGGTGCAATGGAAAAACTGTTGTCAAGCGATGATAAGGCTGTCAACACATCATCTAAAGATAAAAATAAACTACCAGCATTAATATTAGAATTATAATCAAACATTTTATCATAACTAATGTTCAACTCAATAAAATTTGATTGAAAAAATGAAGCAAAATTGTTACAAATATCTTTAAGATTATCAGTAGAAGCACCTTTGTACGATACATTAGATGGAATTCCTAGTGATTTACGTTTAGTATTCAGAAATGACCAAAAACAATTAGAATTTCTTTTAATCTTTGACTCCAGAGAGCAAATGTATTGTTTGTAAATAAACCTTTTCAAATATTCATACTCTTTCCTTATTTGATAAAATTTTCCACGAAAAGTATCCGAAATCTTAATTTTTTTATGAAACTTATTCATCACATTTTTCAGTCTGGATAAGCTTTTATTGAACCATACAGGTTTCTTCGAATTTTTTAAGTATTTAGTAGGAACGAAATTTAGTAAAGCAGAATCTAAAGTGTTCCGAAACATAGTAAAAGCTAGCTCTAAGTTATTACAATTATAAATTTGTTTCCAATCAATCGACTCTAAATAATTATTCATTGATACAAAATCAGCATTTTTAAAATCATGTATCTGTACATTACAAGAAGATTTAGATTCAACCAAAACAGATAAGTTGAAAGTAATTTCAAGTGCCTTGTGATGAACACTGTTTTGAAGCAATTCAAAATTTGCTTCATCTAACTTAGCTTCAAGATTTTTATCAATAAAAACCAAATCTAAAAGACGACCTATAGAATTATAAATATTGTTAATTTGATACATATTCAAAGCTGTTATATTATCAATCACATTATACTCAAAATCTTTACATACATTATAAGGAAACATTTCTTTTTCATCATTTGAAAATAACCATTTTATATCAGGCAAATTAAAATCTCCAAGAACTACAAAATAACAATTTTCATCTGCATTTTTAACAATGTTTTTTATGTTTTTTATGTGAGCATCATAAATAGAATATTGAGATGACGGGGGAATATACGAAACAAAAAAATATATTTGAATAGTTCTACAAGTTGGCAAAATAGGTAAATCTACACATACACAAATTTGCTCAATATTGGTATTAGATAATATTATACCTTTACTTAAATAAACAGAGCGAATAGCCAGTAATACACCACCTCCTCTGCTTAAGCCTGTCTGATCGCAGCAGCGATCCTTCCGGTAAACATTAAAATCAGATGTGAAGAATTCAGTTGTGAGAAAATTATCATTTAACCACGTTTCGGTGAGAGCGATAACATCATACGAACAATCGGCAACAGCAATGAAAAAATCATATGATTTTGTCCTCATACCTCCAGCATTATGATAAAACAAAGAAAAATGTCCATTTAAGAGAGCAGCATCAGAAGTACGGTTTACGTTAATGCACCCTGTTGTTGTGGATGCAACTCGTTTTTTGGACGGCTTAAAAATGGCTTAATTTGAACCCCAACTGGCCAGATAGATGCTTGAAGAGCAGCTTTAAATGATGCTGCAGGAATACCAAGTTTAAAATTTATATAACGAAGAGATGATATATCTTTATCTTTTTTAACCAATTTATGGCAAACCAAACTTGTCATTGGCAAATTGAGTCTACATGATATGAAATTTATAACACTCTCTTCCGTGACTGTGTTACTTAGTCGAGAGATATGTAGAAAACGTAGCCGAGGTACAGATGGAAGTGCAGCAAAAACATCAACATCAGGATCCATGCCAAACAGCTGTTTTTGTTTATGTTTTTTGTTGCTAACACCAGAACATGGAAATTTGATATTTTTATCAACAGCATCATCATGAGAATTAACATTAGGTAGCTCATCAATAAATTCAGAAG
This sequence comes from Epistrophe grossulariae, assembly GCA_929447395.1. Lineage (NCBI taxonomy): Eukaryota > Metazoa > Arthropoda > Insecta > Diptera > Syrphidae > Epistrophe > Epistrophe grossulariae. The sequence goes on from OV839567.1 coordinate 59,408,604, forward strand.
ATGAACCAGCAACATTCTTGGAAACAACATCATGACCAGCAACAGCAACAAACGTTCCAGCAACATCGGCATCAGCAGCAACATCAACATCAGAAATGACAGCAGCAGCAGCAACATCGGAATTTACAGCAACAATGATGTCATCAACATCAGAAATTACAACAGCAGCAGTGGTTATAAGTGCATCGGCACTAGAAATATTTCCGCACCCATCCAATGAGAGGGAAGGAGATACACCAACACCATTCTCCTTATTGAAAGCATCGACAACAATGATGGTAGGAATTGAAGATGATTTTGTTTGTTCAGCAATGCAAAGGGGTTTTGCAGGAGCGAGACAGCCAGTTGTTAAAGATACTCTTCGCTTATTCAAAGAGACACGATCTTGAGGAGTAGAAGAAGCCGCAAGTGGAACTCTTCTATCAACGGAGGTTGAAAGCCGTTTTTTATCCTCACTAGCTTTCGCTATTCTTTGTGCACGAGTAGAGCCACGAATATTGCGACTAGCATTTAAATTTGATGCATTTGTATTAGATGGCTTTGCAATATTTGTACTCTGAGAGGCAGAAATATTGCGGCTAGCATTTAAATTTGACGCATTTGTATTTGATGGCTTTGCAATAATTGTACTCTGAGAAGCAGAAGTATTTGAAGAGTTTTCATTGAAATATATTGAGAGTTCTCTCATTTTAATTATACAGTTTTGCAGTGGAATGTGTATGCACTTTTCACATTTAAAAAACAGATTCTTATAAGACTTTATAACTTTAATGTCATTTTTGTTTATATTAGAACAGTCCAAATGTGAGTTAAGTCCACACAAATCACACGATATAAAATACAAATCGGGAATGATTTTTAAGCACTTAAAGCATTTAGAATTCATCGTAATAGATTAAAAGAAAACACAGCCGTTTCATATGAGAACAGTCGAGAGACTTTTAAGTTGTTATAAAAAAATAGTTTTCAGTCTATTTATCAAAATAATTTGAATGAGCAAGGCAAGAGCAGAAAACCCACTGCACATGCAGTTCCTTACCCAAATTATAAAAATTCTGTCCCAGTAAGCGTTAGTTCATGGCGTAAGGATAACTTAAAACAGAAATGGTTTGATGCGGAGTGTCTTAAAGCATGGAAGAAATCATTTTCGCTTCTCAAGCTCTTAAGAAAATGCAGCATCCATGTCTTGAAAAATATGTATGCTGCATCTCATAAAAATTTCAGGTAACTCTCCTTTGTAAAAAGGAAGCAGTATGAACAGCAAACTTTAGATATATTCAACACTGCTAGATCTTAAACAGAATTTTGGAAAGCTGATAAAACTATAAACTGTAGAATTAATACGATTGGATCATCTATACAAGCGTCTGAGCTTCGCGACTATTTTCAAAACCTGCTCATCACTCCGCGAATCTCACCGCTTCAGCTTTCCGCAGCCCCTTTCTTTACTGGTGAGCTACTCAATTTACCCTTCACGTATTTCGAAGTAGTGAATGTTATTGAGAAGGCGAAATTAGGGAAAGCTCAGGGAGACGACCGAATATCTATGGAATTGGAACCTGAAGATGAGATTCTTATCGTGGGCGATTTTAACCTACCTAATTTGATCTGGACAAGCAACGAAGACAATAATAGCTATATTCCAGTTAACGTATCAAATCCTAATGAATTTTCTGTAATTGATGGAATGTTTTCACTTGGAATGACCCAATTTAACGGTATAAGAAATTCCTCAGATAAAACATTAGACTTTGCTTTTTTCTCCGGCAACGTTTACTCTGATGCTGCACTGTTTTGGCCACCGCTGCTGAACTAACTAAAGAAGACAGTCACCATCCAGGGCTAGACATATGTTTAAACTTAAACATGAATTCTTCTTTCAAAAAGCTAAGCAATAAACTTGAATCTAACTTTAACAAATGTAATTTGGTCAAACTCTCCAATCTCCTACAAAATATTGAATGGAATCAATTGTTTATTAACTGTGATATTAATGTTATGTGTAATGTATTTTATCGTAAATTATTTGAAATATTTTATGAAACTTTTCCAATGAAATCATCTTATAAAGAATCAAACGATCCACCATGGTTTGATCGCCAACTTAAAAACTTAAAAAAAAAAAAGAAACAAAGCTTGTTTAAGGTTTGATACCTCGGAACTGGGGAGGATTATAGTAATTTCATAAATTTGACAAACCTTTTTGTCGATTATCATAAACTTTTATATGAAAATTATACTGCGAAAACAGGAAATGAAATTAAAACCAACCCTAAATTATTTTGGCAACTTGTGGATGCAAAAAGGAAAAACGGTGGCTATCCTAGCTCTATGACATATTTAAACTACACAGGCCAAACTTCAGAAGAAATTGCAAATATGTTTGCAGATTTTTTTAAAAATGCGTTCGAAGACACTAATAACCATAAGATTGAAACTAATATCCCTTCCTCCGTACAATTTAACCATCTAAGCTCAATAAATTTCCACATTACTGAAGCTTCTATCAGTCAAGGCATTTTAAAGCTTGATGATAACAACAGTATGTCCATTGTATGTAATGTTCTCTTTTTTCATTGTAATTCAATTTTATGTAGTAGTCAACACGGTTTTGTCAAAAAAAGTCTACTGTGACAAATTTATTTATCTTTACATTCTTCTGCTTAGATGCTTTTGAAGACCGTGATCAAGTTGACTGTTTATTCACTGATTTCAGTAAAGCATTTGATAAGTTGTGTCACAACACTCTTGTAAATAAATTAAATAACTTAGGATTTAAAAATAATTTTCTTAAATGGATTACTTCGTATCTACTTAACAGACATTATACTGTAGCTTTTCGCAATGTCTGTTCTAATCAATTTATTGTTTATTCAGGCGTTCCTCAGGGTAGCCATTTAGGGCCTATTTTGTTCATCCTTTTTATAAATGATATTGTCTCAATTGTCTAAAATTCTTGTGTTCTTATATATGCTGACGACATTAAACTTTACAAAAGAATAAAATTTGAAACGTACTGTTTACTCTTGCAAGACGATATTTTAAGATTCAGGGATTGGTGCACTAAAAACAGACTTATCTTAAACGTTGACAAGTTTAAGGTTATGAGTTTTACACGCAAAAAAAGACCCTTGACATATAACTACTCATTTGATTCGGAACCTTTGAACAAAGTTTCAATATTCTCTGATTAAGGAATTATTTTAGATTCAAAATTGACCTTTAACGATCACTTAGATCATATTATTAAAAAAGCTAATAAAACATTAGGATTTATCAAACGATTCTCACGTGACTTTAAAGATCCCTATGTTCTCAAGCTCCTATTTACTTCTTTTGTGAGACCCATTCTTGAGTATGGCTGTGTGGTCTGGGCACCTCACTACTCTATTCACAAATCGAAGCTTCAGTTTGGTTTTGATAAATCTTCCATCACTTTATAACCATCGAAAATATATCAAATTCTGTTTCATTACTGGTATAATAAATGGAAATATATCATCTTCTTCAGTTCTTTGCAGACTAAATTTTAACTTTAGCCGAACAAGCTTTAGATTACGGCAACCTTTGTGCCAAATTTTTAGTAGGTCAAACTATGGTGCTAATAGTCCTTTGAATCAATTGATTGCAATATATAATAAATTTTATTTTCTCATATCTTCTGTTAATGACAATTTGAAAAGTATGAAATTCAAAACTTTGTTTATAAGAGCAATAGATAATAACTGGATTTAAGAGATTATATGTAACGTTAGTAATTAACGGTCTCCAATAAATAAATAAATAAATAAACTAATTTAGAGAAATAATAAAATTTCAATAAAAATTTGAACATTTTAACTCTATTCCTTCTAACATTTGCCTAATTTATAAGACCCTAGGTCTTACTGGCATATATATGTTTGTGTTGTTTAAAAAAAAAAAAAAATTAACCTTCAAAGTTACAACTGACAGATCATTTGATATTTGAATTTAAGTTTGTTACAATTTATTTCATTAACTACATTTAACTGCATAAACTACGTAGCTTTATGCATTATTCGTAGATTTTCACGCCGCTTTTGATTCCATTTCACGCGAAGCACTTTTTTATTAGCTTTACAAAATGGAAGTTTCAAGAAAAAATGTTACAGTATTAAAAGCGGTCGGTGTATGAAAGCAACGTGGCGTATGTATGGGATGGTGAATTAATTTCTAGTGCTAAAGAATGTTATTTCAACAAAAGGAAATCTTGTCGAAAAATGGGAGGAGCTAGCAGCTGGTATCAGGGAAAGTGTACGGATTCAAGAAGATATTGGCATAGGTGAGTTGAGAAGCATTTTCGAGAGAGTCTTGGAAGGACACGTCATGACGGATGTATGATGGAAGCACAGTTGTCACAACATAGGATGATTTATAGTCAACTCAATTTAAATCTTCAAGGAAACACTTACTTTCTGAACCAATTTCCTCTCAAAATGATAAATTTATTTTTTAAAATGTAAGAAATAATCAAATTGAATAACATTCCACGTCGCCCTGAACTACCAATTCTGTTACGTTTGAAGTTAAAAGAACTATTCAGCTACTAACTAAAAATTAAGAATGAAGTATCAATAATGTATTCCGGATTATAAGAAATATATATATAAAAGTTTATGCAGGAAGATGGTTGTTGACTCGATGACCGGTGGATGTAAAACGGAATGAGTGATTCAAATTGCAAATGGATGATAGTTGATTTCGTGTTGAGTATTACAAAATGTCTTCCGTGGTATCTTCGATGGTATGGTGTGAAAATGGATCTGTTCGTTTTGCATTTTCAAGTGCATCAAATTCTATGTCACCTTTGTAATCTGAAGGAAAGAGAAGATGTTTATCATTTTATTGCCAAATGTCTCATTTTGAGAGAATTTCGTGTGAAATACTTCGGTAAAACTTCGATGGGTATGAACGAAGTCCTGGGCATTTTGAATGGTGATTCCGGCTGGGAAGTTTTATATATGTAAATATGCTGCAACGGCACTTAGTTTTAGAACCCGGATGATTGAAGGCGACTTTTAAAAGTAAAAAAATGTACATTATGCAGATATTCAATATATTAAAGCTTAACCAAAAAATGTCAATCTGTTAGACGGCCTTTACAGGGCCGTAGGCCGTAGCTAGAATTTAAGGTAGGGCATCGGTGATAACAGGTAGGGCAGAAGTAAATTTTTTTTATGAAATATGATCTGGTAAAAGTGGTACCTACTCAATTGTCGGGAGGGTGTGATAGATAAGTGCAAAACATTCATATACATATGTATTGGTTTTTATTGTTATGTCTCTTAGCATACATATTATATTTAGTATACCTACATAGATAACAATTTCAAGCTCTTTGATTGAAATAACTGGGGCCTTATTCCGTAAAACGAAAACGATTAAACGATATCGTTTTGACTATAGGTACACATCTCTATCACATCTAAAGAGAAAGATAGGGACAGCTATTGCCAAAACGATATCGTTCGATCGTTTTCGTTTTACGGAATTAGGCCCCTGAATTCTTCGATTCGCCATATTATTAAAAATACGAAGGACTTCATCCAGATCCAATGACTTGGTTCTTTTCTTTTCAAAGGCCAGAAATGCCATGCCTGCCATTCTTTCGTGACTCATTGATAGCCTCTGAGGCCTATTGAGTCATTTGTATCTTTTGCTTCCATATGTTTTGATGAATGAGGTTCTTCGTGGTCGATTTCCTCTTCAACTCTTCGTTTTTTGCTAAAGAAAGTACGTATATCCATATATCCACAAAATCTTTTAGTCTTTAGTTCACAGCAATAAACAAACAACCTTGTCGCTAACTGATTATAAAACACTTATAAAACACCTTCACTATAGACGAATAAACTCTAATTTGCTTATTTTAAATTAATCAAAGACTGCAATACGTGGACAGATGGCACAACTCTCAGAGATGCATATTAGTATAATTTATCCACCAATTTAACCGCACTCAAAGTATTCATAGATACTCTATTCTATTTTGAGTCTCTTACTCTTACAACAATTTTTGTGCATCCAATTTAAATGTAACCAACAAATTCTAACTGTATCCCACAGCTATGTATACTTCCTAGCAAAGATACTGAATTATAAAGATTGGAATCCTCGGCTGTCATTCTGGTTTGCCTACAAGCTAAACAAAATGGCGGACAGTGGTGAATTTATATTTTTGCACTAGTGTTCCATGTTTTAACGCACACAAGTGCAAAAATATGAATTCACCACTGCATAAATTGTTGTTGCAATTCACATCTATGATCGACACGAGATGAAATTACAAAAACAACAATGTAAACAAATGGGTTTTGGGGGATGGAACGTACGAAAGATTCCAATCTTTATAATGCAGTATCTTTGCTTCCTAGTTCCTACCAATTAATTATCACTTATCAGAGAGAAGGAACTAATAGAGAGAGTCAAATTCGACGGTGGCTCTTTTTAGCTTACAAGCTACGATGTTGCGACCAGAGAGAAGGAACTAATAGAGAGAGTCAAATTCGACGGTGGCTCTCTTTTAGCCTACAAGCTACGATGTTGCGACTTGCGCACCATCTTGCATATGTATAATTATTAACTCCATATAAAAAAAAAAATGTGGCGACAAATACATATGCAAAAAGATGTGCATACTCACCACCTTTTTTTTATTTTGCACTGCCCGAGGTGAAAATATGTACACACCGATAGGAATTCAACACGTTATAAAAAATGTAAACAAAAGGTTTCGAGGGGATGGAGACGAGGAAATTTGACTCTCTCTATTAGTGCTTTCTCTCTGCCAATTATTCTCAACTCATCAAAACTGTTAATATTTGCATTTGGGAACGAAATTAATGTTTAGGTACTGAAAGGGTGAAAGAAAAAAACACACAAGAAAAAAAAACAGTAGGCTGCGCATCGTATCTGAGACATTATATTTCGTTCAAATAAGCTATGAAGTATGAACGAGGTTGTTTTTTTTTATTTTGGTAGAATGAATGAAAAAAATGCTAGACAAGTACAGTATGGGCCATTTCGTTCCACTGCTTATGAATGAGGGTATTGTTTTTTTTTTGATGCAATGTAGGAAAGGAAAAAAATTGCGGAACGAGGATATTTTTTTTTTTGGTGGAACAAATCTTTGTACATATACAAAGAACGAATTTAAGGGAAAAGGAAAATCGTCACGATAGTTGATTTTTCAAGGTAGGGCATTGGAGGTTTCAAGGTAGGGCATTGCCCCCTAAGCTACGGCCCTGGGTCTTTGGCCAAACCATATTAATCGTAAGCTAACTATTGTTAATCTATTATTCTATTATATGCGTTTAAATAAAGATTTCATTAACTAACATACTGTATATTGTTCATGATTAAAAAATAAAAACATAAGGAAATAAGTTAAAAAACTAAAACATCATACTGCAAACTTTATTTCGGATAACGCAAAACTTGACTTCCCCAATCTATCTGCATATGTATAATAGATTTATTATGCATGTAAATATAATATCAAATCTCCTTGAGTTTTTCACCGATTTCTTTGAATTAAAGAACTGGAAAATGTTTTTCTTATTGACCGCAAATAATCGATAAAATATAAAAACACAAGATGGAATTTTAGTTTTTAATATTTATTATAATTATCGTATGCATTTCGAACTTAAAATTGAAAGTTCATCTTCAGCGCGAGTTTAAAACAAAATGAAACGAACCCAGCTGAAAATGACAATTGAACCAAAACAACTCGCTTACAAAATTTGCTAACAAAATAGCTCGCTTACAAAAAATATAAACAACAAAATTATACAATTACATTATCCATAAAAATTAAAAAGAGTTAAAAAGGGATGACTCTATTGCCCCAGATTCTAAATTCATTAAATTTGTTGTTGTTTGTATAAAAAATGACTCGTAAGCATCTAACTTAGAGGGGTTATTCACTGTTTTTAAAATTTTTATATTGTCAACTATTGGAGTAACAGAGTGAGGCTCTGTGTTGTCAAAATTAAATATGTGTGATGGTATAGCTTTTTGAATTTCCTTGTTTTCTACTGTTCTTTCATGTTCACTTGCTCTTGTCTTCAAAGCCCTTCTCGTCTGTCCTATGTAAGAAGCATTGCAGTCTTTGCAGGTGATTTTATAAACACCACTCCGCTCAAGCATCGGTATAGAGTCTTTAGTGGTTCCAAGAGATAAACGAAGTTTGTTATTGTTTGTATGTACGATTTTCATATTTGCTTTCTCATAGTATTTTTGTAATTATTTTGTGACCTTCGGAACGAAAGCAATAGCCACTCGTCTCTTGTTAGATTTATTTGTTATCGTGTTCTGAGTGAAAAGCGTTGAAAGGTTTCTTTTTCTTATTTTGTTAGAATGTTTTATTATTAATTTGTCGATTAAATGTTTGTTGTATCCGTTTATCCGTTTTGAACACCTGGAACAGTAGATATGAAAGCATTAAATTTACATATGAACTAGAGTCAGAAAATGATCATTCTTTACCTTTTTTGGATTTAAAAATTACACGAACTAAGGATAATGTTCAATTTGCAGTATATAGGAAGTCGACATCCACCAACCGGTTCATCACATTTGATTCGTACTGCAATTATCAAAACAAAATTGCAGCTTTCCATTCGATGGTTTACAGACTCTGCCGCTTTCCACTTTCCTTACGAAACTATAAAATTGAGTATGATCATATACTTAATTTGGCAACAATAAACGGATACAACAAACATTTAATCGACAAATTAATAATAAAACATTCTAACAAAATAAGAAAAAGAAACCTTTCAACGCTTTTCACTCAGAACACGATAACAAATAAATCTAACAAGAGACGAGTGGCTATTGCTTTCGTTCCGAAGGTCACAAACAAATTACAAAAATACTATGAGAAAGCAAATATGAAAATCGTACATACAAACAATAACAAACTTCGTTTATCTCTTGGAACCACTAAAGACTCTATACCGATGCTTGAGCGGAGTGGTGTTTATAAAATCACCTGCAAAGACTGCAATGCTTCTTACATAGGACAGACGAGAAGGGCTTTGAAGACAAGAGCAAGTGAACATGAAAGAACAGTAGAAAACAAGGAAATTCAAAAAGCTATACCATCACACATATTTAATTTTGACAACACAGAGCCTCACTCTGTTACTCCAATAGTTGACAATATAAAAATTTTAAAAACAGTGAATAACCCCTCTAAGTTAGATGCTTACGAGTCATTTTTTATACAAACAACAACAAATTTAATGAATTTAGAATCTGGGGCAATAGAGTCATCCCTTTTTAACTCTTTTTAATTTTTATGGATAATGTAATTGTATAATTTTGTTGTTTATATTTTTTGTAAGCGAGCTATTTTGTTAGCAAATTTTGTAAGCGAGTTGTTTTGGTTCAATTGTCATTTTCAGCTGGGTTCGTTTCATTTTGTTTTAAACTCGCGCTGAAGATGAACTTTCAATTTTAAGTTCGAAATGCATACGATAATTATAATAAATATTAAAAACTAAAATTCCATCTTGTGTTTTTATATTTTATCGATTATTTGCGGTCAATAAGAAAAACATTTTCCAGTTCTTTAATCATAACGACCACAAAATCACGTTCATTTTAATTTCGGTGATTAAATATCGAATATAATTTTATAGATTTCTTTGAAAACTTGACACAAAATTGTATGTATTTAAATGCACCTGTGTTTATATATACTTTTTTTCTGTTTGGCTTAATAGCAACACCATCTATATTTAGATTTCAGCAATCTCATTTACATACTTAAATAGGATTACAAAGAAAAATTTCTCAGTTTTGCTGTCAAAATTATTAATTATAGGGTGAAGAAAAAACTACAAAAAACAAAATACATTTTTTAAGGTTATATTAAGAATGTCTTGGCTTTAAAGCTTAATGTTTTCACAATTTATCCATTTATAGGGTGAAATGGGTTAAAGGCAAAGAACAACGTTCGATATTGAAATTTCTGTTTGTGTTTGGTAATACATATTTTAAGGTTCAAGGATTTTTTATTTAACAATTTGTAGGTTAAAAGCAAAAAAATAATAATTAATGTTGGCATTGCAAAATTAAAATTTCTACTAATAAGTAAGATTGCAAGAGCAACTGTTCAGACAGATGTTGCTGAAGCTCAGCAAATTGAACAGGACGGGTAACAGCTATAAGAAATATAAAATTTCAACACATGAATAACTCATGTCGATTATGAAATTCTTAATATTTGAATTCACATTTATTTAAATGCACTTGCGTACCAAATGAATTTTGTTGGGCTGATTGACATTTGTGTTTGAATGGGAGGACATACCAAGTTCTTTTTAGAGGAATCTTATCCGATTGAATTAACGCAGACTGTTGTATACCTCAAGGTAGTCACATAGGTCTACTACTCTTCATAGTTTCTATCAATGATGTTGTTTCAATAGTAAAATCTTGTAGGGTGCTTATATACGCTGATAATATAAAGTTATCCAAAATCATCAGAAATCAGTCCGATTCTGAATCTCTTCAAAATGACTTAAATATTTTTTCTATTGATGTAGGTACACGCAACAATCTTTTTCTGAATGTGTCAAAATGCCAATCGATGTCCTTTTTTAGGAAACAAAATGTTATATCCTTTAATTACAGCGTAAATCAATCTATGCTTAATAGAGCAATGGCTACATGTGATCTAATAACGTAGATGAAGATAATTAGAAAACTACTTTTGTTTAAGTGGAGCGATTGAATAATATATTTAAATTTTTAAGTTCAAGTGACCTCAACTCCAAAAATTGCGTTTCGCTCAGGTACGACTAGGGTTACCAGCTCTAAAATCAGCAAAGCCTGATAGTAAAGTAAGAAAAGCCTGATTTTAGAGAAAAAAGCCTGACAAATAAAAAAATATTTTTTTTCTTTTTTATAACTTACTTTGATTCGGGTGCACGAAAACGACGAGACGATAAATAGATTGCAACTGCAATCTGCAACAGACACAAAAAAAAAGTACACACAAAAATACGTCATAAAATGGAAGTGTCATGTCTTGCACAATAGGGTGATTCAAAATAACACCTTTCTCTAAAACCAACCGGGGCCGGGCGAAATTATGAAGCTTAGATTGAAAACAAAACATTAAGACCACAAAATTCAAAATCGAATAGCATTTATGGGTCGCTACCAGCGCTTTTTCAATAATTTAGCTTGAAATAGGAATTTTTCTCAAAATTGTTAAAAGCTGCATAACTTTTCGAGTTTTGGTGCTAAAAGCATGAAATTTTCAGTGATTTCATAATTTCGCCCGGTCCCGATTGAATTTCGGTGAAAGGTGTTTTTTGAATCACCCTATGGCACAACTCTTTGTCTCTTTCTAAAAATTGACAACTAAATGAAAAAAATTAATGTGTTGAGTGTTTACTGCGATTTGAAAGCATTCAGTCAACGTTTTTCTTCTAACGATTATATTTTGTGCGATAATTATAAACAAGCCTGACAAATGACGAAACCTGGCCAAAGCCTGATTGGACATTAAAAGCCTGACGCGTCAGGCGAAATCCTGACGGATGGTAAGCCTAGGTACGACAGTTGGGCTCATCAGTTGGATGCTGTGATATCTTTCTTATAAGGATATGACAGCATCTAACTGATGAGCCCATAACTGTCGTACCTGGGCGAAACGCAATTTTCGGAGGTCACTTGAACTTAAAAATTGAAATATCATGTGATCTAGGTATATACTTTTTACAAAATCTTGACTTTTCACCCCACATTGATAAAATTGTAAAAAAGGCCAATGCAATGCTCCGTTTCATTAAACGCTGGAGTAAAGTTTCGTGTAGCCTCGTAACATCTTCTTTATACAAAACTTTTGTTCGTCCTCACTTAGAATATGCAAGTGTGGTATGGTCACCTCACTAATCTGTACACATTGATCGAAGCGAATCTATGTAAAGTAGATATTTATTTATATTACACTTGGGTTTGTCAACCCGTGCGAGTTAAACATATTCTGAACTTTTGTTTTTAGAACTTCCCAATTTTTGTTTAAAGATTACAGTTTTTCATATTCGTCTCTTGCTCATTATAAATTGAGATCAGCTGCTATTAATGGTGAAATGACCTAATTATTCTATTGCACCGTTCCATACTCGAATGTTTTCCAGTTAGGTTTAAAATAAAATCAACGAAAACGTATTTAATATGCGTTTATTTATAATTTTGTATATACTGAAAACGTGAGCACTTTACTTTGGTTTTTGAGTTTTGTGTTTAAATTGTGTGGCAATACCTACTCTTTAGGTATTTCTTTTCGAACAATTTATTTGTTTTTGAAACATAATAATTGTCACTGAAATTATAACTTTTAATTTTTTTTCGTATTTTGTTTTGTCAAATTTATTGTTTATCGATTTTCTTAAATGTAGGTTTATCCTCTATAATTAAGCTAGAACTTTCATTCATCATAAATACATGCTACTAAAGAGATTATTTTCAGTTTCATTTTCTGAAAACAGTAAAGTTAATTTTTTTATTTAATGTTTTATTTTTTTTAGTTTATGTTTCGTTTGTGTTTATTTCATTTCCAAGGTTTCGATTTTATATATTTTTCTTTCTATGCAGATATAAATTGTTTTAATATTAATGTGCTTGTATATTGTTGGAACTGTTTTTTTATTTAACTAGGTGACATGTAGTAAAATGAGGCAAGTACGCCTTTTTTATTTTGTAATAACTGCATTCTTTTTTTAACAGTAAGGATAATAATAATAATAATAATAATAATAATAATAATAATAATACATTTTTAAATATTATTTTCAATAAATATATGGGCACATTTAATGATAAAATAGTCATACATGTTCTTTTGTATGTATAATCTTTTTTTCCAATTTAAAATCTAATAAAGACACAATAATAACACTTATTACATAATTAATTACTATAAAATCAATTGCTTAAGAGCGAAGGGATTTATCAAATAAAGCCAAGCTGCAATATAAAAATGGTGGAAATTTCCCGATCGATGATTTTTGTAAATGAAAGTGTGAAAACTCCCCGGTATTTTATTTACGTACTTAAGGACAGGAAAGATTAAGTAGTGATAAAATTCGGTTATATTTTGAAAAATGAATACTTAGCTGAAAGGATAGTTTTAGAGTATCCCGAACTCACATATGGTTAACAATGTTAGCCACAATTAACGACGACGATCGATAAATTTCTAAAATTTTTTTTTAAATTTTGTTTAATTTTTAAAACTCATTAGACCAGTAAATAAAGACTAAAATGAGCATTTGTTGATAAATGCTATTTAAATGGTAAGAATCATAGCTCCCAGCACTGTTTTAAAGCTGGTTTAAAAGATGCAAATTTTTGAAGTTTGTAAAGTTGACGTAGCAATTTGTACCTATAGCAATGCGACCATATGTATATTTTTCCCGGAAAATAATACTTTATTTTAAATACTTTTTTGATTGAATAAGGTATGTTGCTATATTCCATAAGTTGTTTCTATAAAATAAACTTTCATGTTAAACGAAAAAACGAAAATTTTAGCTTGCCAAGAATAAATAAACCAATATTGTGAATTCTTCGGAAAGTTTAATTCGACACTAAAAATTCAAGTGCTATTGTTTAAAGTTAACGTCTATAAATATTGTTAATAAATAAAATTTACAAAAAGATGAATTAAACTAATATCACATTAAGTTTGTTTAAAGTCATTTTAACTTGACTATCTATAACTTTGCGTCAATAACTTAACTTTAGTGCAGATAAGTGATCTGCTTAAACTAAAAGCCTGGTTTTGAACTGAAACTTAACTCCAAAAAGTATAACATGCCGGTTTAAAATAGTATCAAACTTACAGGAATATATAATCCCGATATGGTTCCAAAAATTCTTAAGTACTTTGGTAGAGTGAATGTGGTGCTTAGGATCCTATAGAGAAGTTTTTGGTTGTTAAAAACTAATCAAGAAAAACAACTGTTCTGTGCCTTGTCTTCCGCCAAGTTGATTAACGATAGTCTAAGTCAATTTCTTTTATCATTTAAAGTCAACCAATACGTTAACACTTTTCCTAATTTTTTGCAATAAAAAACATAAAAAAACCTCCAATTGAAAAAGTCTTCTGAAAATGGCTTACAGAAATGAAAAATTTGAGCTACTTAATTTATAAAACTTATAAAAACACTGTCATTTCTTTCTTTTGAACTGGTGGGTTTTTTTTTTTTAACTTAGACTGAGTGTGCACCATAAATGTTCGTTTTAGTGTCGCCACTTCAAACAATATGCTTTCAGTAAATATTTTATTTACACCCCTAGTAGGTATTTATAACAGTTTGTAGAGTACTGTGTGTAGTTTGTACCAACTTTTCTAACGTAAAACGCCGTTAAATAAAAAAAAAAAAAAAAAACAAATTTCTTTAAGAAAAAACCCTGAATGCTGAATCTTAGTATACACAATATATATATGCATAAAAATGAAATGAAAAATGGTCACTCCATAACTTGAGAACGACCTTACCAATTTAATTAATTTTTGTTTTAAGTTTTCTAATGTTTTGTAGAAGGTTCTTACGGAAGGAAAAAAATAAGAAAATTGCGTAGGAAATTGGATAATTTCAGAAAACTTAACTACTATCACTTTACGACTTCCTACTTATTTTTTTATTTTTCAAACGACAAAAATTTCAGGAATTTCAAAAAATATTAGGAAATGGGCATTTTCAGAAAAATGAGATCCCGGAGATCTCAGTTACATCAACAGAATTTCCCAGCTTTGCTTTCAGAACTCTGAGGCAAAAAAACTTGGATTCACTTACTTTTGAGTGAGAAAAATCTCTGCAAATCTCATTTTTCTGAACGCACCAATTCTATAAAATTATTTCCCAAAGTTCGGCATCTATCAACCAAAAAATTAATATATTCATATGATATTGCACACTGCCCAATTGATTAGATCAGTAAGTTTTTCCAGATTTTAGTTTGTTCAGTGAGTTTTTTGTGAAGTGTTTGTTAATCGCTATGATATCAGATTTCAGTCGGTCTTATCCTCTCAACCAAACAAATGAGGATATTTGCATGAGCAATCCGCGTTTTTGCCATTTGACTGAATACATCCAACAGTGTGTCTCGCCGAACACGCGATGCTTAACAATAAAATCCATACTTGATTTTAATTTCTTTTTGAACACCCTTGTGGTGGTGTCGCGGTAGTGGCGATCAATGGGTGATTTGCCAAAAGCAACCAGAAGTGAGTTAGCCCAGTCGGAATAAACATTTGACCGGGAGGCTTTTCTTTTTTCGGGAAAAGCCACCATCTTGCAATTTTCAAAAAAAAATACTTAACATACAAAATAGAAAATAATAATACAATAAACAATTTCATCAATTTCAATCCTCCATATTTTATAACTTGTACTAAATTTAAATCGTGTTCAGTTTCTGTTACTATCTCGGAAAATTTAATGGGTAAATCGGACGAACAACCATGGACGTTTAGATAGCAAATCATATCAGATTCTTCACCTGTAGGTTCAACAGATGGTAATCGAGAAATACTTATACTTTATTTCGTAAGAATATTGCCCCAAACAGCTTGCAGCTTACAAACATGTGTCCGAAAATTTCACTTATGGTCGCTGAGTAAAATGAATTTATTGCCATATAAATATTTGTGAAATTTTCGAACAGCAAAAACAATTACTAAAGCTTCACGATGAAGCTGGGAATATTTCTTTTCTGCGTCACTAAGGGTAGATGATGCAAAAAGAATTGGTCGTTCTTCACCTTCAATCATATTTGAGTGAACGGCCCCTACACCATACGGACTAGCGTCACATGAAACAATAATGGGTTTCTTTGCATCAAAATTTGATTATTCATAAGTGAGTCCCATACTTCTTTGAAACGCTAACTGACATTAATTTGTCCAAACAAACTTTTATTTTTTACGCAAAAGATCATAAAGTGGATTTAATTCAGATGAAAGCAACAGCATAAATTTTCCATACAAATTTAATAACCCTATAAATAAGATTTCAAACTTGTTATATCGTGGGGTGGGGTTCATGGGGGTGGGGTTCATTTTATCTTTTGTTGGTTTAATTCCATCTTTACATATTTCGTGACCTAAATATTGAACTTTTTCTTGGAAAAACTTACATTTCCCTTCATTAACTTTAACCTGCTACGCCTCAAGTCTACTTAATACTTCTTCGAGTTTCTTCTGATAATCCTCAACATTTTCGACGCCGCCGAGGCCGATGAGAATATCATCTAAATACCCAAATACCTTCGGTATCCCTTGTAATATCTGATCTATAATAGATTGAATAAGAGCGGGAGCTGAAGTCGAAGTCTTGTATAACGATACAAACCCTTATGCGTATTTATAGTGAGATATTCTTGAGATTTTGTCATACACTTTTACATGCTAGTATGCACCAGATAAATCCAGTACACAAAAATAAGCACTGAGACCTGCAAAAATCTCATCGATTTTTGGTAAAGGATAATTTTCAGTTTGAAAAAATTTATTAACTAAAACTTTACAATCTATACATATGCGCAAATTATTGTCCTTTTTAGGACAACTACGATGGGTGATGCCCATCTACTATGGCGAACTGCCACTAAAATACCTTCTGAAACAAGGCGATTTAGTTCCTTTTCTACAGCTTCACGTTAGCTTAATGGCATGGTGAACGGCTTAACAAATAAGGGTGTGGCATTATCCCATCCTCGACGCCAAAATAATACGTTCTTTAATAAAACACGCTTAAAGTTGAGTTCGTAATTCAAGTTTTATTTAGCCTTTATCGTACGGCGCGCGCTCTAAACCTCACTAACTTAAAAAGTAAACTTAAAGCTATGGTACCTGCGAGAATAAAACAAATACATACATATAAAGAGCTAATGGTATATATGTTTACCTATACGTACATATAAATATATTATACAAGACGTAGGTATACATCAACAAAAATATATTTAAAAACAACGACAAAACTTGTAATGTCATATTAAATCTTTTTTTAAAGCCAGAAATCCATTCTTAAATTCTGTTTTAAAATGAAATTAGTTAAATGAATAGTTTTGAAAAATTAATTTTCAAACTCAAAGTTTTGAAAAAAATTTAACTAAAATTTTTGAAAATTTCTTATTCTATTTCTTCTAACTATAGTGCCGTAGAATAACAAGGCAATTCTTTATTTACTAAAACAGTCACTGCGAAGCGTGGCAGGGTTCAACTAGTGTGTTGATAATGTTTGAATTCTAAAATAACCTTAGTTATATAAGGATATGGATGTTTGAACTTTCCGTACAGAAGCTTTTAGGCGTAAGTCGCATACTGGACAGAAAAAATCAAAAAAGCTTTTCAATTTTCTTAAAAAGTAAATGATGATTTGCAGTCTAATTTTAACATAACTATCTTAATTGCTTTAATAAAAACGTAGTAATGAACGTAGCGAACAAATCTAAGAACATGATATTGTGACTATACGTGTATAAAAATAAAGAGGTTGTTGAGAAATTGAATTAAAGGAAACAAAATCTTAAAACAAGAAACTCAAAGCGTTTTGACCCACAACCAGAGTACAAGCTAGCTTAGTCATAGTAAAAAGTCACTTATTGAATACCATTAGGTAGATACCTATAAAGAGAGCGTATCGGAATCCCGCTTTTTAAAATCTCGTTTTTCGAAAATCCCGAAAAAAAGTTTTAAAATCCCGTCTACTAAAATATCGTTTTTTTAAAATCCCATCTTCTAAAATCCCGCTTATTCATAATCCCAATGTATTAAAATCCCGCTTTTTTAAATCGCTCCAAATACCGCCAATCCCGTTTTTCGCAATTCATTTGGGTATTAAAAGAAAAATTAAATTTAATTTTTTAAATTTTAAAAAATAAAAATTACTCGAATCGGGGGTGTTTTTAATTTTCACTGTACACATTTGTTTTCGCTCACAAAATCAAAATTATATACATATATTTACTCATTGAAAAAATTGGCCCTGGAAGTAACTCCCAAAAGAACTAACTCCCACTAAAATTGGGACTCATTATGAACTCATTCCCATTATTTTTGGAACTAACTCCCAAAATAAAATGAACTAAGTCACAAAATGCAAATGAAGGGTTATGTCCCACCAAATAAAAACTACCAAATGAAAAAAAGAAACTTTGCATACACCTAACCTCGCACATACCCCAAATCCCAAAAAAACTAAGTCCCAACGAAATTTTGGTGGGAGTTAAAACAAGTAGTTTTAATTGCAAAAGCGGGATAATCAGAAACGGTATTATAAGAGACGGGATTATAGAAAGCGGGATCTTGAAAAGAGGGATTATAAAAAACAGGATTATAATAACCGGGATTTTAAAACCGAGATTTTAAAAAGCAGGATATCGAACCCAACCCACCTATAAACAATACTTC
This sequence comes from Epistrophe grossulariae, assembly GCA_929447395.1. Taxonomy (NCBI): domain Eukaryota; kingdom Metazoa; phylum Arthropoda; class Insecta; order Diptera; family Syrphidae; genus Epistrophe; species Epistrophe grossulariae. The sequence goes on from OV839567.1 coordinate 59,427,070, forward strand.
GAAAGCGAAAAAATGACCACTCTTAATTTTTTATTGTAATTGGTTATTTTTGCAATTGGCAACTTACTTTACCAAATATTCAATAAATAAATTTATATGCAAAAAAAAACGTTAAAGGCATATTAATGAATTCTACAAGCATTCTTGGCACAAAAACAACGATTCAAATTTAATTGGTTTCACAAAGGTTTTTATCCTGAGGCCACAAAAACCTTCAAGCGAAAATAAATTAAATTTAAAATAAATAAAGTTTAGTGGCGCTACAGCTCGTATTGAACCAGAGCCTATAGTGACTTACAACTCTCAACTGTTCTTGTGTGAGCAGAAATTTAATTATTAAAATGTCAATTATTACATTTTGTCATAGTTTGTCAATGGCGATAGCCTACCAAGGAGCGTGTTTTCACTTTGAATAGTAATGAAATATTTTTTTAAGTATCTACTACTTAAGGCTTGGCACAAAACACTTAACCTCTTTCTTGGAAAATATTCGATTTTTTTAACGCGAAATGTAATGTACGCTCTAAGCAGTAATGTTTCGTGCATCAGTTCTTGGAATTCATTTCATTTTTTTTGTAATCCAGGATATAACATAATCTGTAATAATAAGCTTGCTTGCTTGATCAATAATTTTATTGGTATGAATTTTTGGGCTTAAAGTAAAAAATTTTGGCCGCACAAGAAATTTGTATGTTCTTACATACATGCATACAAAAATTCTCAAATCATTAATTTGTTTTCAATTTTGACTATATGTATGTATAGTGAAAAAAGATTGAGGTATACAACATTAGAAAAAAAATCAATTGTGACACTTGACAGTAAAGATCACATCATATACAAATTGTTTAGGTGATATGAACCTTTCTGTGCATGAGTTTTCGAAATTTAATTTTCCGCAGAATATCATTCAACCCAAAAGCCTATATCAGTTTGAAAGTCGTCAACTCATTTTTAATAAAAGTTTACATTTCAGCTGAAGCAAGCATTTATGCAATTTCTACAACCTTAAAAATGTTGGTTATAATAATATTTCGTGATCTTTTAATTTTTACTGCTTTTGTTCTTTATGTTTTTTTGTTTTGGACGGGTTGTTTTATATGATTATTTTATTTGATGATGACGTGATTTAAGATGACCAAGATAAAAAATTAAGTATTCCATAGAATTCGAAGTAAATCGAATTTAATAGCGGAATTGACTTTAGGTCATACATTGATAATTTTAAGTCAAAGCGAGTTGACAAGGACATATCGAATTGAAAAACGATTTTCTTCAAATTCCATAATCAGGGCACTTAATTTTTAATTCTTATGAAACTGAACTGAAGAAAGTTTTTTTTGTAGGTATATAATAACAATAAGGGATTTACATTTATGTATCGTAATATTGTTACCTGCTCATTTTGAAAATGTTTTGTGTTATGAAAAAAAATTTAAGTCTTTCATGTTCATTTATAAGTGTTGCATTTCTTTATGAAATTCAGAGAATTATTTCCTTTTTGTTTTTTTTTTTTTTTTGATTTAGTTCTCTTTTTTTAAATTTAAGATCATGTTATTAGTTTTGGTTTAAAAATATACTACCCTGTAGTAAGAGTAAAATCAGTTTACTCGTAAATTATTTTTACTTAAATTGTATGTATAAAAATAGCATTAGACATTGTCTTCCTTGCTACCACCCCAGAAGCGATCAAATCGGTCACGAGCTTTTTCCAAAACATCTGTGGCATTGCTGCGAACTGTTAACGCTGATGTATCTGATTCAAATGTTGGATCATCTAAGCAACGAAGAGTTGATCCTGGCACTGGTTTATCAAAGCGAAGGTTTCCTCCGGTAGTACCACCAGTCAATATGTTCCTTTTAGGTTCTCCAGTTGGGCTACCCGATGACTTTGGATCACTAAAATCGGTTCCTTTCCAATCTAAAACAATTAAAATTTAGAATTATATTTACATGAATTCACAGGACATAATGTTATATATATATAATAGGATGACTCAAAAAAACACCTTTCTCGAAATTCAACCGGACCCGGGTGAAATTATAAAGCTTAGATTGAAACCAAAAAATTCAAAATCGAACACCATTTAGAGGTCACTGCCAGCAAAGCAACAAGTTTAAGCAAGAAATTATCTTTGGGACAGGTTCCAGCGTTACCACTTCCGGAAAAAAAGTCGAAGTAGATTTCAAGAAAAAAGTGAAGTAGATTGAGAAAAATCGAAGTAGATTTTAAAATGAACCTTTTGTATATAAATTTAATCTAATTAAACGAAAAATAACTAAAAACCGACTCTCAGACTTTATATTAACATACATATCGTGGGTATACAAGCAGAAGGCACTAAGTCAATTTTTTTGGATTTTTACATTTTAATGCAAAGTGATGAAGAATGATGATATCTATGTACTCCAAACACCTCCTAAGACATTATTCAACGTTAAACATGAATTATTTGAGGTTATGTTTTGCACTAAGTCAGTTAAATAACTTACAATACTGATAAAACGCACTAAGTTGACTTAGTGCATTTTGGCTGTCATAGTTTAGAAATACAATATACTATAATAATACAGCAAGAAAGCATTAAAGTGACTTAGTGCTTTTTACCTGTCATCAAAACTAAGTTTTTTGATTTAAGTAGCCGATGAGTCACTATTCTGTAGTCACGCGTAAGAGAAAATTGTACTTATTTTTGGCAGTTTTGGTCAAGGAGAAATGTAATTTTGTTAAAGTTTTTCGGTAGTAAAAGTGAAAAATCTGCATTAAAATGAACAAAAATTTTCGAGCTTGGAAAATGCTTCGGCTAGTTAAAACTAAATAATAATAATACTGATGTGTATGACTATTTTTATTCCTATTTGCTCTTAAAACTGTAATAAAACTGTTAAATTCATTAAAAAAAAACTTGTTTTTTTCAAATTTCTGTTTTCAGTTAGATATAATTGGTTAATTCATACATTATTGCAATATTAATTCCGCTAAAAAGCACTAAGTCAGCATATTTTTTGGTTCTGCTCCAATATTTTCAAAATGGTTTGGTGAAAACTAAAATTTTCAATGGGAAACTTAAGTCATAATGTCAATTGAGCTTTTTATGTGATCGGATGAAAAATTACCGTCAGTATTGATTTTTCAAGAGTGAACAAATATAAAATATCAATTTACTCAAAACTATGTTTTTTGACTTAGTGCCTTCTGCTTGTATACCCACGATATATTGTTTAATAACACTTAATAAATTTATTTAAAAAAAAAGCGTACGTCATTTTTAAATTCATTTTCAGATGTAGATTTTGTATATGTTTTATAACAAAATCGTTATTCAGTTTTTTTTTTTATAAAAAAGAATATTAAAATTAATTAAATATATAAGGTAGTAATTGTCACAAAAATAAGAACACGTTATTAATAATAAATAAAAAATATTTCAGTCTTTGAAAAGACACAAACAAAAAAAACTTTAAATTGGCATTGGTTTTTCATTTATGTAGTTATATTTCTACTAATTTATATTTTTAAAACTAAGCCAACATATTTTTCGGTGGGTAAAATATATTGTTTTTTTGAAGCATTGTCTTGTTTGATGAGTTCTTTGCATAGCATAATGCTTTCCACAGTTCCGCAGAGAGAGTTTGTTGGTGGTTTCGTATTGGATAATGTTCGTTTCAAAGAACTTGCGCTCTGTTGCGGCGGAACCGAGAAAATGAAGTACATTTGGTCTTTTTCTGTAAAATTGAAGTACGTTGAAACAGGGATTTTTAAAATGAAGTAGATTTCAATATTTTGGTGATGGTGCGAAGTAGGAAGTAGGTTTTAAATTTTTTCGAAAAAATGAAGTAGATCTATTTCAATTGAAGTAAAGTGGTACCACTGGTTCTTGGTCATGCGTTTTCGGTTTAACTAGACGTAATTTGAAGTTAACACCAAGTCCCAGATCCCTTGCGGTTTTTTCTGTAGACGCTTTCATGTTATAAAGTTTGAAAAGTATTTCAAAAATTAATTTTTAAACTAGATATTCAGAAATAACATAACATTACGAACAATTTCATGCTTTTAGCACCAAAACTCGAAGACTTATGCAGCTTTTAACATTCGAGAAAAATTCCGATTTTCAAATATTTCCAAGCAAAATTATTGAAAAAACGTTAGTAGCTACTTCTAAATGGTGTTCGATTTTGAATTGTTTAGTCTTAATTTTTTGGTTTCAATCTTAGCTTCATAATTTCGTCCGGTCCCTGTTGAATTTCGAGAAAGGTGTTATTTTGAATCACCGTAATATATAAAATATATCCATAAATTGTTGAATACAATGTACGTACTATCCATTCTGGCTTGTTCTGTTAATTCTGGCGGTGCAGACTGCGGAGCTGGTGGAGGTTTTTCAACTGGTGTTGAAGCCTTTATTTCACTTTGAGGTCGGCTATAATTCTCCCCTGATGTGAATATAATAATAATAAAAAAGGTTTTAACTATTTTAATAAATGCAGTTAAATCATACCTACTATGTTTGTAGGTGGGTATAATGAATTTTTAAATTTTATTTAAAACGCGATTATTCAATGTGCTTTAGTAAAGCTTAAAATCTTTTTTCAAAAAATTTTATTTCAATTTTAGTGCTTATGAAAAATTACTATTTTCAGTAAGATTAGCGTTACTATAGTTAACTGATGATTTTAAGTGAGATCGCTGTCCCAGCAAACGCAAATTTTTGTGAAAGCCACTAAAAACTATTTTGAATGTTTTCGGTTCTTATTATCTCTAATTTTAAAAACTTTAAAAAGTGACTTACCTTCCTTGACATTTTGGGTAACAGTAAATGTCTTTCCTGTATCTAATGGGACAGTCCAATTGACAGGATCAGGTGATCGCATAATGATTTGCTCAGGCGATTTAACCCTAGTAGGCTCTGGGGGTGATTTAACAATAGGCTCATCTGGAATTTCAGGAGCTGGTTGAGGACTAAAGCTTGAAATTGAAATTCCAGTATCCTTTGCAGTGAAGTCTCCATCATCTTATAATAAAATAAATAAAAGAATATAATTCGTTTAATCAATAATTGTATTTTTGTTTGTATTGTTTAAATACATTAAGTCTGAGTTATTGGTGCCAAACATAGCTTTCACTGAAACTCATGATTGGAAGTTTTTGAGACACTTTATAAAAAAATATTTCTATCCAAAAATAGTTGGGTTTCAACTTTTCATACAAAATTACTTTTCTTGTTTCAATGATTGAACTACCTTACCATTGATAACTATTGATATTAAAAAGTATTTTGTTTGGAAAGTTTTGCCAAAATGAATATTTTTTCTAAGAAGGTTTTTTTTAATAATACAAATTCTATATACTATTCTACTGAAATACATCAGCCAAGTAGAAGACTTAGCACTATTTTAATGGACTTTGTTGAATTATTGATTCAAAATAGCTTTAAACGGCCTTTAAGTCCTACAAAAATTGGCGTTTCGTCCCGGCGATCTCACTTGGACTTATCAGTTGAATATAGTGAGGGCCTTTGTCAATACGCAATTTTTGCTAAGTTCTGTTCATCTTACATAGATTTCGTGACGAATACCTAGTGTGAACTATATATCCAACAAGACTAGAATTCCTAATCATTAAATTGGAATATTGTTTCTTTTGTCACCAGTTTATATTGGCATCAAATAATCATTTAAGTGTCACAAAACTTAAAATTAAAATTTCCAATGACAGTTTTCATTGATAGATTTAACTGGCACCTTAATTCGTTTATATTGGAATGTTTTATTAGGTAAATGTTGTTTAAATATGAACAAAATTAATTTTTTTGAGAGACAACTTATGCTTAAATAAAATAAAATTACTTATCAGTTTTCAACAAAGCCCAATCTTATATTTCAGGAAGAAAATGAGATTGTTCAACTCGGCCTAAATCCCAGCCAGAATTTATATACTTTCAGTGCTATAAAATAAGAAAAGGTGCCAACAATGAGACAGTTTGACAATGCAGATAGTTTGTTGCGCATTTAGCATTCTATATTTGTATTGCTAATAACACCTTCTTCCTATTCCATAAAAAATATATTAATTTTTGAGTAATTTTTTAATGCAGATTTCTGATCAATAAATCAGCAACATCGCATTAACAATTTTCTTGATTCTATGATGTGCTTAAAGTTTGCAATAGTGAACACGTGATGTTGGTTTGATTATTTATGAATATTTTACAAAAGTGCATACTTTTTTTTCTGAATTAATATATGGATTTAAAGATACTTTGGAACATAAGAAAGATTAGTCAATATTTACTTTAAAAAAACGTTAAAATAATGTAAAACCTCAAGCAATTGCTTATTATGTATACGGTGACCATATTCTAGAATTGCAAATAATTAACAAGTGAAAAAAGAAATAAAATTCAATTCAATTTTAAATTATTCCATTTAACTAAAAAATATATACATAAAAGTCACTTAACTACTGGAGTTAAGTCTTTATTTGCATACAAATTAAACTTAAAAACAAAGTAACTTTAAAACAAAAAAGTCTTACAAACACAAAAAAACTTAAAATCTAAATTAACACAGTTCATTTTTACGGATTTTGATATTTTTCGGAAGGGTCAATTTCCTTCGCTAAGTTCCATTTTTTTTTTTAAATATTCTTTGGACTCTAAACAACTGAGTTCATAATTATAGTATTTAGTTACTAAAACAGATTTTGCAGCTCGACCTCTATTTGGGTTTTTTTATTTGCCCAAATATTATTTAGAATAGAAAAAAATCTTTCTGTAGGAGCATTTGACAAAATAAAATTGTACTAGATGTGTTGTTCGTTCTTTCAAGCGGTTAGGGTTAGGGTTGCCATTGAATTTTGCTTTAATATATATTTTAGTGTTTTTAAGAATTTGTACGAAATACAGAACAAATAATGAACAACTTCCGAAATACAGAACATTTATATATTTTTGTTCAACAAAAAATTTATAATAAACATCGTCTTCAAATACAGAACTGTTCATTATTATAATGAACCGAAGGTCACCGTTAATATGTATTAATATTTTTTACATATTTATAAGCTTTTCAGGATTAGAATACCGAGGCAACAAAAAGAGTGTTCCACCCAAAAACTTTTAATGTTAACAAAGAATATTGAATGATGAAAGCGATAGGAGTGACTCAGTGAATACGTTGCGTTGTTTTGACATTAATTCGCACGAAATTAAAATTATATTTTCGGAAAAGAAAATTCAAATTATGTACTAGGTTTACTTCAAATTTAACTACGTTACTGTTTTTTTTGTTTAAGTTATATTTTTTTAAATGAGTTTTTAAGCTCTGAAAGTTTTGTTTTTAGGAGAGCACATAGACCACAATAAATGTAGAGCATACATTAGTCTAGAGGCGATGTTCCTTATTATTTTTTTACTAAGCTTTTTAAACCGTGAAACAAAAAAGTATAACTTCTGATCAACGAATGGTAGATCAAAAAAAAACTACATGTACAAATTAAATTTAACATTTTGGTGTTCAAAGTTTTTTAATATCATTGATACCTACTTATCGACATCTGCTATCCTAAAATAAATAAAAAAAACTTCGGATTCTGCGATCTTCAGCTTCATCAAAATTCTATGTTTTTGAGAGGTGTTGAATTTTCAAACTCTGATTTAAAATCCACTGTAGAATTTTTTGTTTGATCTTATCGATTTAAAAGAACAGTACAACTGAGTAAATAAGATTGATTTATCCTATTGATCAATTTAAAAGTTATATTTGTAGTTAAATCTCTTTATTCAAATGCTGGTTCTGAAACAGATATCATACCTACCGCATACTTTTTAAAAATTCTTGCAATTAAATTCATTGTCCCTTGCTCACTTTTTCCAATTAATCTTACCGAAATGCAATCGTTTAGATGAGTAAAAACGTTCTTACCTGGTCCCCATTCATAGATCGGGAGCTTTGAATAATATAAACAATTTTAAAGGTACCTATATCAACGAAAAATAACACGGCAATTCCCAATTTGTGCTGCTGTCGATGTTTGTTTGATGTTGACATGCACGTGTTTTGGAGTTATGTGTGTTCTTAACCATTTGTTTGTTAAATTAATAACCAACGCTAAATCTATTCTAAACTAGAAATTTTCACAAATATTTCAACTAACAGATTCAGACAAAAAATTAACAATTATTAAAAACAACAGCTGTATTTTATTTTCCCCCAGATCCAATCCCGATAAGATCATGAAAATAAAACAACGCAGTATTTCAGTGACACATTTGCCGTTTTATTTATTATCTACAGATCTGGATCATAAAAATGTTCCATAGTGACAACAGTGTTGTATGCTCATCTCTTTTTTTCGTATGTTTGTTTATTTTTCATGTAGATACTGTCTTCTTTCTTTAAACTAGAGTTTGTACTCCCTACTGACTTAACAGCCGTCTACTCGCCAGAGTAAAAACTTATTTTCGGATCTCTAAAATAGATCCAGATACAGAGCAGGATCCAAAGTTGTTGTTGTATTACGTGTTAAAAGATGATCCCGATCTAGATCCGTAGACAATAAAACACGGCTATTGTTATATACCCTTAACTCTTTTTTCCTTTTGTTTTTTATTTGTGTGCAGTTTACACCCGTTTTCTTTTTTCTTTACGCTACTGACGACCTTAACAAATTAAGGGTGTGTGTTGGATCTTGTGGTGTTTTTGGTTCAAATCTGGGAGAAAATAAAAACAGCTAATACCTATTAGATTACAAAATGTAAATCTTGTTTAACTACCTATGTAATTCATTACAACTCATTGACAATAAAAAACATAAATATAACACCACATCATAAAATGATTTGATTTGATCATACCCATTGAAGAAAGAAAAATAAATACTATCAACAAGAAATTTTCTAAACAAATGCAACAAACAACAAATAGACTAATTGTTTGCAATACTAAAAATCATATATTAATTGAATTATTTAACTTTCAACAAGAAAATAAAAAAAAAAACAAAAAGAAGACATAAAAACAGGATTGTGGAATTAGGGACGATATAATAAATTTTCGCCTTAAATAAAATAAACTACCCGAACAAAATGTTCGATTTCTTAATCTTTAAATTCTATTAAAATTAACATTAAGGTCAGAATTTTAGAATCAAAAAAGGTGAAAATACCACTAAACTTAAATCTACATTACTATATGCCACGATTTGAAGACTTCCCCATTCACAAAATAAATATTTCCACTGCAAAAATGTTTTGTATATAAAACTTCAAATAGTTACAGCCGAATTTATAAACGCATTACAACGAGTGCATAAAGTTAAACTTTTCTTATAATGCCTCTAAACACGAAAAACGTATTTATAAAACATATGCAATGTTGAATAGAGGCATTATAAGCTAAACGCGTTTGAGGGTTGAATAGTGCCTGTATAATGATATTTTAGTATTGAAATGTCATTTTGACTCACATATTATGGTAGCGCTTATTTTGGCCAATGCTTGAATATTTTTTTTGTCCCCCCAATAAAAATGATTATTATGTTGTTAAATTTTTTTAAAAGAGCCTAACGTAGTGACACAGAAGTGATTGAATCCCAGCCTTTTTGCACCTTGAAAGTAAAAATAGAAATGTGTTTTTATTGGATACTACATCTTCCGAAGAATTAAATTTTTGCACTCGTAATAGAACTTCAAATGTTTCAAATTTACTTCAAATGTGTGCCAAATTTACTTAAAATGTTTGTCAAATTTGGAGATATTTGATCACTTTCAGGAAAGGACTTAGAATAACTTTAAACATTGCGAACAAAAAAGCCACCCTAGTGAAATATTTTCTTTTCAATAAAAACACCACCCCGTAGAGTGAATAAAAACACAAATCTTTTACAGCCAAATTAATAAAAAACGCTTATTCCACCTTTATTCCACGACTTAACTAAACCAGGGAATAAGAGTTAAGCTATGGGTTAAAAATTTCCATGAATAAAACCAAAATGTTCCTGGAATAGTAAGTTGACGTCTACCAGAAATCCCTTAAGAAAATCTACTACAATAAATAAGATGCCTGTTTGGTAACTTGAAATTTTCCCCAAGTTGGGTATTTTTCGTATGAGTTCTGACAGCAAATTGCCATAATTTGTAAAAAAAAAAGCTCAAGTTATCAAACCTAAGAATTCTCTTGTTAATATATTTCTGTCAAATTCGTTATCATTTTTCAATTGTTTGTGTTGTGTTGTGTCTGTTGTCGGTTGTGTTTTGAAATATTAAAATGGAAAATATAAACAAAAACCGACAGGAATGTGTCCACCTCTTGGGTCCCCATTTAAGTCATCTTCAACAATTGCAATGAGTTTCTTCATATTTTCTTTGCAAAATCTATACTTCTTCCTAAAATTCTCCTCACTTAGCACTTCCATTGGATCATACCTATTTTTATATATTTTTATTTTTCTGTTGGTTGATGGCTGGTTGTCCAATAATTGGAAATGGGTTAAAAATTCGTTAAATCTAGCAGATTTGTATCTATTCAAAATTAAATTCGCAATCTTCACTTAGGTATTTTTTTATTTCAGAATAAATTTGACAGCTGGTTCTTATTCCTTCGCTAAACCACCTTCTTCGGTGGGTTAACTTAGTCCACGTCACTTTTTAGAAATTTTCTTTTATTCATAACATTTTGCACTTACTCCACGGAATAAGACCTAACCTTTCGCTATTCCATGTTTATTAATTTGGCTGTTAATGAATCAATAAAAATGATTTTTTTATTCAAAACTATTTTAATTTATTGACAAACAACACAAAAACCACACAAATAACAATAATCTGATTAATATTAGGAGAAAATAAAAGAATCAAATCGGCTGCGCCATAGAACTTTTTTTTATGAACAGCTGAGATTGATTTGTCAGTTTTGGAAGAAAAACGTAATATGTTTCCTCTTTTTTGTACTTTATTTGACACAAGCGTATTATAACTATACAGGGTAGGAAAATCTTTTATAAATAATAAATAATAATTTATGTTGCGTTGAATAGAGGCTACATAAATGCAGAGGCTACATAAATGCTTATGTATTACATAAATATTCAGCCGTTTAGAGGTGTTTAGCGAATTCTAATAAATAAGGCTGTTAGTGTATCGTGTATAGGAGTTGTATACTCCATCCGATTCAACTAATCTTTTACTATTGCAAAGACTGCCATTGTAAAGACTTGAGGCGACTTAAATCCATCTTCCCTATACTGAGAATGATGTATACAAAACTATGCAATGGAAAAAACAAAAAGATAGGTATTATAATACCCCAGGTGGTAATCCAGGTTCACTGGTAAATCCAACCCTTCGGAGGTCGGCTCTACGAATTCTGGGGAGAGCCCAGAAGTAAAGAGAGTTCACCGATAACGCCAGCGAAAGTTATCGTCTTCTGTCACGAAAACTAAACGATGAAAAAGAAAAACAGCAAAAAGATACCGAAACGACCGACAGTGGTACAGCGTGGTCTTCCACTATTTATACTTACTTTCGATAAGGCTGAAAAACTAGAGGAAATTTACAAATTTGCCAAGAGTTCAATCACACTCAAACCTATTAAAAAAAGCCTAGGTGTGTAAAATGCGCAGGAAAACATCTTACTGTAAACTGCACTGGAAATAACAAAATGCCAGCGACGTGCACTAACTGTAATGGAAATCATCCTGCCAACTAAAGAGGCTACGAAGTTGCGAAAGAACTACAAAAACGTAGATTAAAATTAACACAGTCACAAAGAAAACCAAAAAGACAGTTGCCTAGGGGCCCAGCCCCGCCTAAGGGCCCCGCGGATCTTGGGACAATTTTTTTGATTCTTAAATTTTTTTTAATAAAAAATTAAATTTAATAATCATTGTAACTCAATTTAGTTATTGTGAACTAACAGAACACAAATAACTTTGAGAAATTTCTCGTTACTATTCAGAGTTGAAGCGTGTTTGAACTAAGCTTCCACCCATTTGAATACCTTTGTAGAGTGAAGACGAGACGCAGGGCTTTTAAACTTTGATAAGCTATGGTGTCAACAATTACCAGGTGCGTCTTATACATATATCTAATGAAACAAAATGAAAGTAAAACAATTTGAATCGGGTGAACTTCAATTTCTTGAAGAATATTTTAATAATTTCTATTTTATACTACGTTTTCAAAAGCCAAAGAATTTGAAATTTTGTAACTAAAGTTAGCACTCAGAAAAGTATTGTTACACTTCTTTCAATGATAAATAGGACTTTTTATTTAATCAAATAATCAATTTCACGTGTTGGAAAGATGTTAGTATAAGGCTATGAAATGCAACAAAAACTGTAGATTGAAATACTTTTCACTGCAGGTAGGGTTACCAGCTCTAAAATCAGCAAAGCCTGACAGTAAAGAAAGAAAAGCCTGATTTTTGAGAAAAAAGCCTGACAAATAAAAAAACATTTTTTTCCTTTTTGAAACTTCATTTTTATAAAAAAAAACATTCATATAGATACCTTACCCTGATTTGGATGCACGAAGACGATGAAACGACGAGACAATAAATAGATTGCAAAAAAAAATATGTCATAAAATGAAAGTGTCATATCTTGCACAATAGGGTGATTCAAAATAACACCTTTCTGGAAATTCAAACGAAACCGGGCGAAATTATGAAGCTTAGATTGAAAACAAAAAATTAAGACCAAAAAATTCAAAATCGAACAGCATTCAGCGGTCGCTACCAGCGCTTTTTGAATAATTTAGCTTGAAAATCTTTGAAAATCGCAATTTTTCTCAAATGTTAAAAGCTGCATAACTTTTCGAGTTTTGGTGCTAAAAGCATGAAATTTTCAGGGATTTCATACTTTCGCCCGGTCCCGATTGAATTTCGAGAAAGGTATTTTGTTTGAATCACCCTTGCACAACTCTTTGTCTCTTTCCAAAAAGTGACAACTAAATGAAAAAAATTAATGTGTTGAGTGTTCACTGCGATTTACAAGTATTTCGATTTGAAAGCATTCAGTAAACGTTTTTCTTCTAACGATTATATTTTGTGCGATAATTATAAAAAAGCCTGACAAAGGACGAAACCTGGCCAAAGCCTGATTGAACATTAAGAGCCTGACGCGTCAGGCGAAATCCTGACGGATGGTAAGCCTAACTGCAGGACTGATAAAAAACGGATTTAAGTCTTAAAATGACACAAAATCAAGAGCGACAAACACTTCACTTGGGTCTGCCTCCGGGATATGACTTATTAACGACAGAAATTCTTGAAATGCTCCCTAGTAAAGGATTATTAAACCTCCTTTATATAATAAATGCTACTTTAAGGCTTCAGTAGGTCCCGAGCCAATGGAAAGTTGCGGAAGTAATAATGGTTCCGAAACCAGGTAAACCATCGCATGAAAAGAAATCTTATAGACCTATATTCGAGAGAATATTACTAATGCGCCTGCAACCAATAATAGAAGAAAAACACTTAATACCTTAATACCAGTTCGGTTTTAGAAGTAAGAACTCGACAATTGACCAAGTGCATAAAATCTGACGTCATCGAGAAAGCTTTTGAAGAAAAGAAAATTTGCTCTGCAGTCTTCTTAGACGTGTCGCAAGCCTTTGAAAAGGTCTGACACGAAGACCTCAAATTCAAATTAATACAAGTTTTGCCTGATGGACTTTACACGATTTTTAAAGAATATCTGGAGAATAGAATATTCCGTGTGAGACACGGGAATGAGTATTCTGATTTCAAAGAAATAGTGGCGGGGGTACCACAAGGAAGTGTTCTTGGTCCAATTTTGTACTTTACACATGATATACGACAGTGACACTGTTATACTAGCAGTGGGCAAAACGATCAACGAAGCTTCAATAAAATTACAAAACGCACATAATAATGTCAATGAATGGACAAAAAAATGGCGAATAACTCTGAACGAATTTAAATCAGTCCACGTGGACTTTACGTACAAGAAAATTGATAGTGTGGTTTAAAGTGTGTGTATTTAAATTGTTACCTTAAAGCTTATTTTATACAGGCTGGTACTTAAGCCCTTCTGCATTTATGGTACCTACAGTTCTGGGGTTGTACTCGCGATTCTAATTTAAATATTTTACAATCTTTTGAAAATAAATTGCTAAGATCTTTTGTTAATGCGCCGTGGTATTTTAGAAACGACGATCTACATAGGGATCTTGGGATCCCCAGGTACGAAATGAAATAAAAACTTTTGCGGGAAAGCATACAAAAAGACTTTTAGAACACGCTAATAGAACTATTATCGAAATTCTTGACGAGACAAATTTAGTACGCCACTTGCGCAAGACTAAACCTTCTGCAGTAAACGGCTTTAAAAATCGCGGACAACACAGGAACTATAACCGGACAGTTACCTGCAACACGTTGTATAACTTCGTTAAAGGTGGTTTTAGTGAAGTAAGAATCTCACACTCCTATGAGCACTTTCGGTCCTCATAGAGCCTTTTGAAGGTTTTAACACCACTACCCACGGAAAAAAAAAATCTTGAATTAAAATTCCATATTCAACAATGCATTATAGTTTTCGAAAATTTCGCAATTACTTCGAACTGTCGAAATTCAAGGTGCCTCCATTTTTGATTGTGCTTTAAAATGAAATTACACTGAAGATGAAAATAGGTACATTATTATTGGCATTTATAAGGGCAAAGGGAAAGCGGAACTCGAAGGAAAAAATTATCCAAACAATATTGCAAGTAAAATCTAATATATTAGACTTAACTGACGCCGTGACCGTGAGTCTACCTAAATATGAATGGTTCTGAGTTATTTTGTATTTTTTATTCGTATGTTGTTATGTTTCCTACGAATATAATAATAAATAAATACTAAAAGAAACACAAACATAAGGTTTGCTTACATTTTGTACCAACACTGAAAATCTTCGCGTAGGTCATATTGAAGAAAATTGTTAATCTTTGAAGAAAAATTTATTCCAATTGATAACTTTTCATAAAAATTTTAGTGTTAATGAAGATTTAATATTCAAATTCAGTAAAATTTCTTCACATGCTGTCTGATTTGGTATTTTATTTAAAAGTAAGAAATGCTTTCATATTGAAAAATAGAAATCGTTAATTGGACGAAATCTCATAGGTGATATTGACAAAAGTCAGTCGTTGACTGACTCAAATGTTGTAGGTGATATTTAGGCAAATAGCTCATCGTTATTTCAAATTGAATAAATTTCTTTGAATACAATTAAGTGTTTTTGTCAAGTTAACGAAATTGATCAATTTGAAGAAGTTTCTTAAGTGTGTTGAACTGCCAAAATTTTCTTCAAACCAAAGAATTTTTATTATTACCTATTCAAAATTTTACTTATTTTCTCCAAATTGAAGAAATTATTTAATTTTGAAGAAGTTTCTACAAGTTTTCGAAGTGATAAATTTTATTCTTTTGAGTGAAGTGTTGAATTGCAGACCGATCGTGCCAAGTAAGAGAAAAATAAAAATAATTTGAGCAAATCAAATAAATAAATGAGAAAAAAGTGGTAGTGTTCCAGAATTATACTTGTATTATAAACATGTAAGTAATAAAATATATCTATATTTAAAGACTGTAAAGGATCCCCCACACCAACGCGAATTTTCGGTGGCGACGACGAAAACAATAATAACAACGTGTTGTTTTCATTGACAACAACGTGTTATTGTTATAAAAAAAAATATGATCATTTAAATGTGTAAAACTAAAAGTTATATACCTATTTCTTATTTGCGTAGTGGAGTACCTTTTAATAATCGTTATAGCTAAATAATTTATTCGTCTTTTTAGTTAAAATAGGAACATGTCATATAATTATCCTTAAAACCAATTTTGTAATAAAATTTGTCGGTACATTGATTAAAATAGATTTTTTGAAAATCTGTTATTAAATTATGAAAATTCTTGAATTCGAAGATATTTCTTCCAAAATATACATACGAAGATTTTTTATTAAAATTAAATAAATTTCTTTACAAAATTAATTCGTTTTAGCTTGCGATTAGAGGTTTGCATATATGCATTATGCAATCGAAATTGTGTTACGTAATGATCACTCACTAAATAAAAACGTCTCGAGTCATTCCGTCAAATTGGGTTCTGAAAGCTTTTTTAAAGCTAATTTGACTCGAATTTAAAGGAGAAAAAAAATTGTAGGAAGAAAAAATTAATTACCAGTGTTTCAAATTTAAAGGTCATCCGTTTTGAAAAAAAACTGTTGCAAAACCATAATTTCCATCAAGTATTAGGTAGGTAGGTAGAAATGGAGGTCACGAGCCACCTAGCTCATTGACCCAATTAGCGCTAGAGTGCGCCGTTTTGATACCAGGTGTGTTTTATACATTGCTGAATAGCCAGCGCAGCACAAGTCTGAATAAAACGAAAGCTCACTCTATACGTTCATTTCAATAATTGAAAGCTCTAGCAATAAAATTGTTTTTCTTTGCCAAGGGAAATTTTGCTGCGCTGGCTATGCAGCAATGAATAACACACACCTACCATAACTCGTAGGACCTGTGGATGGAAGTGGTTTCCATTTTCTGAGTCTCGCAGCACATGCCACATTAATCAGATTGTCGGTTGGCTCAGAGATGTACAAGGTTGGTCCCCTTAGAACGATCATCTAGTTCTACTAAAAATGTACAGTGGCTACTGAGGTTTATCCTAGAGCCAGTGCGTTTCGTTAAGGAAGGAGATCAAATCTTTGATCTTCATCTCAGAAAGTCCGTTTAGGTCATTGAAAAAAGTTTTACCAAGTGGCTGAGCTCTTTTTCTGGCCAAAGCGGGGCATTTACAAAGGAAATTAATGACTGTTTTCTTTTCCTCCTGGTCTCCGCAACTACGACAGTGATTATTGTGGGGAATAAGTAGCTTCGCTGCATGCTCTCCGATTGGGCAGTGTCCTGTACATGTTACAACGACCCTGGCTATGTCTCGCCTGGATCTGCACATTAAGTCGTTTGTTCGGGATTTACTATAGGTGGACCAAATCTTCCTAGAAATGATGCAATTTGACAAATTGCTTCACCTGCGATTGGATTCGATAAGAAAAATAGAGAATATATTGCCCTTCATGACTCCAATTCGAAAGTTGACTCTTTCCGCAAGTGAGACATGAAGGGCTGAACCTTGCCTGGCCAGTTCGTCAGCTCGCTCGTTTCCCTCAATGCCACAGTGACCTGGAACCCAGATAAGTGTCACCTTGAGATTCAAGTTTAGGCTGGCGAGCTCATCACGGCATTGCTGCACCAATTTGGAAGATGATGCAGCTGAGCTAATGGCACGCATCTGCCAATACTATTCATGAAGGTGTTGTTGTTGCTGATATAAGTAACCAACCAGTTATGTCGACAGCTCATAAAAGTCTTGCCAGTAAAATAATCGTTGGCACAAAATTAGAATGTAATGATCCTAAAATAGCCAGAAATTTAAAATAGTTCCACATTGGGAGCTTCCATCCGAAAACCACCACTGATGGGATTGTAAATTATATGTCTAACAACCTCGGAATCGACTCAACTGCTATATTTTGCAATAAATTAATTAAATTAAATGATGATCGAAAGCTTAAATTTGTTTATTTGAAGATTGGGGTTTCCTATAAATCATCTAAGAAAATATTTTTTGATACTTTTTGGCCAAATGGAGTTAAGATTCGCCCCTTCTCGTTCAAACCACAAAACTTGCCAGATCTAAGGACTCACTGATGTCCTCAAGCTTAATTCTGCAGCCATCTTACCATTATTTTCAACATAATAAATGCCGTAAAACTAGAAATATATGATAAACATGTTATGAATATTGAATTTATTAATAGTATCTGCTCTGAATTTGATAATGTTTGTGTTTTTGGCGATTTTAACCTTTCAAATATTGAATGGAACTGCGCTGATAGCGATAATATGTTAAAAGCTTGCAACATGTTAAAAGATTATGAATTTATTATTGTTGATTCTCTTTATTCATTAAACCTCGTTCAAATTAATAGAATTAATAATTTTTAAAATAAAATACTAGATTTAGTCTTTATTCCTAATGATTTTATAAATTAGAAGGTCTTAAATTCTCCTTTTTCACTTTTAAATGAAACTTTTCATCATAAAGAATTATTTATTGAAATAGGTTTATTTTTTGTAATTAAATTGCGTAAAGATTTCTTTACTTTTAATAAGTTCCTTTACAGGAGTTATATCATGAATAATCATGAATATAGTATGAATAATTTTCCCTGTATGCCCAATATACCAAGTAAGGTTGATATTGGTGAATTACAGTTAAGTAATTGTGAAGTGCTTTCAGGATTAAAGTCACTTAAACCTAAATTTAAATCTGGTGTTGATGGTATACCTGATATATTTCTTAAAGAGTGTGCTTCATCACTTTGATTTGTTTATTCAATAAATCTCTTTTTTCGAAGGAGTTTTTCTTAATGCATGGAAAATTTGTTACATTGTTCCATATTCCAATTCAAAAATCTGGATCTAAGAACATGGTAGAAAATTATAGAGGTATCTTTAAGCTCTCAGCGATTCCAAAATTGTTGTGTATTGTAAAACATAAAATAGAGTTTTTAACTTAGGAATGTATATCTGAATTGCAACATGGCTTTATATCTGTACGATCTACCACTAACAATATGGCTCTTTTTTCTAGTTATACTATTAATTCTTTAGAGAGTAAGTGTCAAGTAGATCCAATATATACAGATTTTAGAAAAGCATTTGATTGTGTGAATCATTGCACATTAATTCAAAAACTTGAGATATTTGGTTTCCACTCTAGGTAGGTCTCAAAAAGTTGTCATCGATAACTCTTTTTCTAGGTCTATTGTATGTTATTCTGGTGTACCACAGGGCAGTCATTTAGGACCTCTTCTTTTTAACATTTTTATCAATGGTATTACGTCAGCTGTAATTCATTCTCAGTGTCTTTTATACGCTGATGATCTAAAATTACTTTTGCTGATAAAAGTGCCTGAAGACTGTAACTTTGTGCAGTCTGATATAAACCGAATTGTTGAATGGTGTTATAATAACAGCTTAAATTTGAAAATAAAAAAAATGTAATGTGATCTCGTTCTATAAATCTAATAGCTTTATTAATTTTAACTATTTAATTGAATCTAACTCTCGAGTAGTAAATATTAAAGAACTTGTCATAATGCTTGATTCAACTTTTTCTTTTAAAAGTCATATTGACTTCATTGTTGGTAGAGCGAATTCACTTGTGGTTTTAGGAAGCGAAATTGTGTTGATTTTTGTGACCCTTAGCTTTACTGTCACTTTATACATCTTTAGTTAGATCGGTATTTAAATACGGAGATGTTATATGGAATCTATCTTTTAAGTCTTATTCTTACCGCATTGAAGTAGTTCAGAGGCGTTTCACTAAATTTGGGGTGGCCCCGGCGCAGTGGAAGTAGTGCTTGACTGCTGACCTGGATGTGTGGGTTCGATCCCCAGTCTAGGCAGCATTTTTTTCTATATTCCCTCAATTGAACGCCACCCCTGGGATTTAATGAGATAATCAAAAACCTAATTTCTCAATCCACTGTGCCAACAAAAATCTATCCTATCCTTCTATTCCTTCTAACATTTGCGTAATTTATAAGACTGTAGGTCTTACTGGCATATATATGTTTGTGCTGTTTTTTTTTTTTTATATTTTTTAAAATAAAATGGAGTTTTTCCCCAGATAATAGAGCTAGATGCCAACTTCTTGGAATTCATTCTTTAGAATCAAGACCAATCATTCATGATGCGATGCTTGTGAGGGATGTGTTATGTTATCACATCAGATGCCCTCAACTTCAATAAAGTTTGCCAATATATTGATATAAGATAATATAATAGAATCTTTTAAAGCTAATATCTTACTCTTATTTATTTTTTTTGATTGTACACATATTATATTTTATAATTATCGCATTTATATTAATTTTAAGGCTTAATCTGTTAGCTGTAAGATGCTTGTAGATGTGACGTAAAAAAAACTCGCCTGTAATGTTATAGTTCACAAAAAAAAAAACATCCCTAAGGTAAATTCACTCGTTAATATATGTTAGTTAAAAAAAACCTTAAATTGTTAATATTTTTCAAAATATCTCATTGATAAATATTTTTTTGTATCAAAAATTAATGTTTGTTTTGTAGTTTTATTTACATATTATTTGAAGAATATTTTCGACTTCTTAACGAAATATTTATTTAAGGCTTATTTGTTCATTATTTTATCTATTATTATCTATATTATGTCTATTAGATCCGCAAAAAAGTGAAAAAAATACTTATTTTAAAGTGGTTGATGTATCGATGTATTCGAAATGATATTTTTTTTCAAATTTGTCTCATTTATGGCCACAAATTGATATAGTAAGAAGTATATACGACTTTGAATAGAATTATTTTAAATAAAAAAAACGTTTCAACCAATATATTACACATATGTATGTAGTATATTGGTTTGAAATTTTTTTATTGAAATTCTATTTCAAGTAATTTGAAAACTACTTACTACATTATTTTGTGGATTGACAGCTGTCAAACATTCTGGAAAAGTTGGTTTGTCTATTAGATCCGCAAAAAAGTGAACAAAATACTTATTTTAAAGTGGTTGGAAGGGTTAATATATTTCTAAAATATCTTATCAACAATAAAGGCTCACTCGTACTGCACTCAAGTGAGTTAACCATTATTTTTCATATTGATATATGTTCTTAAGAAAAATCACACAAAACCTCACTGATCAAAGCATATGAACAAACGCAAAATAAGAGAAATATCCCCCGATAACTTTAACAGCCAAAAAAAACACAATTCTGTGATAAAATGTCTGAATCCGTAGAATGTGTCGGAAAAATGACCAAATCCGATCTAGCCAATATGATCCCTGGATTGCTGGATTGCTGGACTTTAAACTAAAAGACATTGAAGCAATCGCCATTGAAAACAAAAAAATGCTGGAGCAAAATATCCAATTATGCAACAAAGTGACTGCGCTCGAAGAAAAATGTGAGCTAATGGAATACCGAATGGACGAAATGCAAAAGAAGGTTACAGAAAACAACCTGATGATGAGAGTCGTTGTGCAAGATGGGAGGGATGAGAGGGAAGTGGTGAAAAGCGTTTGTGCATCTTTAATTCAACCCCTGCATGCACGGACACCTTGCAAATCCAAGAACCGCATTCGAAGAACATTAATATTAAAAATTTTGTTGTTAATCTGCAATCCAAACAACAGGTTATCACGGTATTAAAATCATCGAATAGCATAAAGAACACGGGAGTCACGATCTTCAAAGATCTTCCGATTACAATCCGTCAAAAGCGAAATCAACTGCTGAAAATAAGAAAAAGGCTACTGGAAATTAACTCGTAAATAAAAGTATTCGTACGAAATGAAATTATGTTAATTAATGATAAAATGTTTCGATGGAGTCAAACTTTGGGACTTCTTTATAAAAATAAAGTAGATGGAATTGCAGATTTAAATCGCATCTATCAAACTGACTTAAGCAAACAGCTGGATAATTTGAAGGAGACTGATGAACGTCAAACCAGGGAGACGAATAAAAATGGGAGAGCGACACCTAGCAGTCAAGTGAGAAGCAGCTTAGTGAGGTCCCAAACCGCGCGAGCATCTTTGAATTCAAATTTAGCATGGGATGTAGGCGCCGCGGCCGTCTGACAAATTAATGAATTAGATTATGAATTAAAAAGTTTTAAAATAATTAGTTATAATATAGCTGGGCTTAGAAATAAGTTATTATTATTATTGTATGATTTTGTTTTTTTGTATGAAACATTTGTGGTTGAAGAAGATTACCATGTATACACCGAACGATTTAAAAATTTTCATTTTCATTGGATCCCAGCAAAAAGGACGAATGCGAGACGAAGGCCGAGTGGGGGGTGTTACTTTGGTTACAAGAAGTCTATAAAAAACATATGTTGTGAATTTGTATCAGAGGACGATGTTTTCTGCTTGAAAATTGTCATCAACTCTACTAACATCACATCTCAACTCCATCGTACATCAATTGCAATTATTGGGAGAGAGATTTCGGAATATTACTTGATTTTTTAGAACGAAATAGCGTAAATAATGTAATGATTGTTGGCGATTTGAATGCAAGGATAGGAGAGGAGGCGGGCAAAGAAAATGCATTTACAGGCAAAGTAAGAGCTTCTAAGGATAAAACCATAAATCCAAGAGGAAACAAATTATTGGAACTATGCGACGCATATGGACTTTTTATAATGAATGGTGTGAGTAAATCAGATAGAAATGGTGAATATACATTTGTGGGGAAGCAAGGTGCTTCGGTAATCGATTTTTGTCTTGCAAGAGGAGATTGGATGTCACTAATTCATGACTTTAAGGTGGAGAGTGTAACATTTTCTGACCACATGCCAATAACAGTCGAATTCAATCCATACGTTTTAAGACGAGAAGAAACGAAGGAGCTTAAACTGCCGCCAAAACTGATATGGAAAAATGCCAAAGCAACAGTATATCGACAGAATTTAAATGTAAATCTGCAAGTGGAAAGAGTGAGTTGCATGGGTGACATTGAAGCCACCATAAAATCTTCATATCCGGCTGACAGTCAAGCGCAAGAGCTCGAAATTAAACAAAAGGTTTGATAAAGAGTGTGAAGTGGCTCGAAAAAAATCTTTTGGCTGGCTCAGAGCATTTCGGAAATATAACAATCCTAGCCTCAAAAATCTCTACATCGAAGCAAACACCTTTTATAAAAAAATATGTAAAAAAAAAAAAAAATAAGGTACCATGAGGATATGGCTTTAAAATTAACATGCGGTAGAGACGCAAAAGAATTAATTAAATTAAAATCTTTAACGGTAAAAGTCTTCAAATTAGCGAGAAAATATCTATCGTTTCACTTAAAGAGTACTTCCAGAAACTTCTAAGCACAGATTTAACTGCACCATCTTATCTATATGCAAAACCGTTTTTTTCGAAAGCTATTCTGGATTCTCCTTTTTCGGAGGAAGAAGTGCATTTGACAGTAAACAGGCTAAAAGATAGAAAAGCTCCGGGAGCTGATGGAATCTCGATAGAGTTTTTGAAATATGGAACGGCGGGACTGACCGAAAAACTAACAGAGGCATACAATGGAATATTAGAAACAGGAGTCGTTCCACATCAGTTCAAGAAATCTATATTATTCCCCATTCACAAAAAAGGTGACTTAAATGACCCAAAAAATTATCGCGGCATATCTTTTCTGAATGCCTCGTACAAAGTTTTTGTTTCACTTTTAAACAAGCGGTTAAATGAATGGATTATCCACAATGCAAGCTTAAAGAATTTCAGGCAGGTTTCAGGAATGGATACTTGCGGGAACATTTTTGGAGCAAAAAAAGAAGTTATATGTGTTGTTCGTAGACTTCAAGGCGGCCTTTGACACTGTGGATAGAAGAGCTTTATTTTACAAACTATACAACGCGGGAATGACGACAAAGTTCGGAAGGGTTTTAGAAAGTTTATATGAAGGAAACCAGGCAGCGGTGTGGAACGGTGAAGAAATGTCCAAATGGTTCGAGACAAACACGGGAGTTAAGCAGGGTTGCCCCCTGAGTCCTTATCTTTTTGCCCTCATTATAGACGATCTGATTGATTGGTTGCCAGGGGGAGTGGAACTTGCTGGAATATTGATCAAAGCTTTGTTGTTCGCGGATGACGTTGTTCTCTTTGCACATTCTCCTGGGGCACTACAACTTATGATCAACCGCCTAGCGGTATACTGCAGGATGTGGAGCCTAACGGTGAACTCAAGCAAATCCAAAGTGATGATTTTTAAAAAAGGAACAGGAAGAACATCCAGAGACGAGAAGTGGCATTTTAACAATGAGCCGATTTAAGTTGTGAGATCCTATAAGTACCTCGGTGTTTTAATAACAAATAATCTGAATATGGAAAGTCATTTAAAAGAAAAACTAATAAAGGCGAAAAGTGCAATAAGTTCTACTTGGGAGAGATGGTTTGAAAACAAATTTATTGCACAAAGTGTAAAGTATAAGGTCTTTCTAGCAGTGGTTGAATCTGTGTTGATGTACGCGGCTCAAACCTGGGGTTACGAGGAACACGAAACGGTAGAAAAATTGCTAAGATTTTATGTGAATAGATGTTTCCACCTACCAAGGAATACACCAAATTATATGGTAATTGTTGAAACCGGGTTGTCACCGCTCTTTAATAAAACACTCAAGTTACATATTGACTACCTATTGAATGTTTTAAATATGTCTGATAACAGACTACCAAAAATTATTGCACATTATATTATTCAAAGGAAAGGCTTCTGGTTTGCGAAATTAAAAGAGCTTGCTGACTATTGTCACGAAAATTTTAATCTGAACCTAATAATAAACAACGGAAGGGATGTTAAGAAGGCTCTGTACGAACTCATCGCAAAAGTGGATGAACAATATAGGATTGACTGTATCAACCAGGCATCTTCCTCGGTGCACAGAGCGACCTACATCATTCTGCAACACAATCTGTGTGAAAAAAATTATTTTCGGGATGAATTTGGCCAAAAACTTATCTCGGCATTATTTAAAATGAGAGGAGAGCTAGTGAGACAGAATTTTGTGCCTCATAGGGACGATTTACCTATTATTTGTAGTCTTTGTAACCTGGCAGTGAGAGAAGACATCACACACTTCATTGGAATTTGTCCTATCCTAAAAGAAGTCAGAAGAACTATTCTTGGCAGTGATGTGAAAACTGAAACAGAAGTGGTAGCGATGCTTAATTGCGAAGGAGATGTTACCCAGCTTTACAATTTTTATACTAAAGCCATGTCTTATAGAACACAAATATTGAATGAAGCCTTTTAAAAGAAAAAAAAATCGATCATAAATTTTCTTTCACTTTTAGTAAATTTATTTGATGTAAAAAAAAAAAAAAAAATAAATACTTATTATCTGGAAACTATAATAGTGTCAATCAGGCAGACGGCAAAGCCATGCTTAAATGATTTTTTTTTTGTGTATTTATATATTTATATTGTATATATATAAAGCATTGTATATTGTATTTTGGATTCAGCTAATAAATCAACTATCTATCTATCTATCATTATTTTAAATTGCTAGATGTGTGAAATTCGAGGAAAATTTCTGAAATCGAATACACCGATGGTTCAAAATGAAAAAAAAATATCTTTTACACTGAAGAATGAATACATATTTCATTTGAAGAAATACAGCATCAATTGAAAGAATCTCTCATCAATTTCAGGAAAAGTATGCGTGGAATTGAAAAATACATTGTCTATTTAAACAAAAAAATGGGCCTTAAACTGAAGAAAAAATCATTAGCTTGAATAGTAATAAGTTTCATACTGAAGATTTTTTTCATTTTGAAGCAAGCAATTTAAAACAAAGATCTTTCTTCAATTTAAAGAACACAAACCGTTCAAATAAAAAAAATTCGTCAATTTAAAGAGCATGCTGCGTCAAATTGAAGAATGTTGTTTTGATATAAATAAATGGGTAAGACAGTTTGAAGAATTTTTTTTAATTGAAGGATACCTTAAGTTAAGTCGAAGAATGATTATTCAATAAATGAATGATGAATTTTTATGAATTTGACAAAATTTTGTGGATTTAACACCACAACAAAATTTTACGCATTTCTTCAAAATGACAATATTTTTTTAAAAGAACAATACATTTGTCAAATCAACGGGGAGTTTTCATTGGCCTTATATTGATCGCCCTTTCTTCAAATCCACCTGCTTTTTCATCAACTACCAAATTTGGTTCAGTGAAAAACTATAAAACTATCTGCAAATGCATCAATTTCACATCGCATAAAAAAGTGGATTGAAAAGCAGGGACGTCCCGTACTCTTGCAAAGTGGGTAGACAGTTACTCATTTGGCTTATGGCAAATGGCAAATCGTGGCTAAACAAAAAAGCATGGGTAGCAAAGTAATTTGTTGACTTTTTTACTTCTATAAAGCCAATCGTATTTTGTGTACCATTTTGCTTGAAATTTCCGTATAGCCTTACCATCTTTTTCGGATAGATTAAGAATAGACTTTTGTACCTACTTTTTTTTTTAATAATTAATTTATCCTCAATTGAAAGCATCGCAAAATTTGTTTTCTTTATTTTTAATGAAATATTCAAAATGTCAACATCTCCTGAAAAATCCATTTCGCAATAATACATTTTTTTTCCTGCAATATTTGAAAAATTAACTTCTAACACATGCACGGCTTTTCTAACGAAAAACTGAAACTAACCAAAACCCCATCGCATGCAAAAGATCTGTAAATAAAATATCCAAAGGAGAACAATATGGAATACCAGAAGGTTTTTTTTAATAATACAAATTCTATATACTATCTACTGAAATACATCAGCCAAGTAGAAGACTTAGCACTATTTTAATGGACTTTGTTGAATAATTGATTCAAAATAGCTTTTAACGGCCTTTAAGTCCTACAAAAATTGGCGTTTCGTCCCGGCGATCTCACTTGGACTCATCAGTTGACTATAGTGAGGGCCTTTGTCAATACGCAATTTTTGCTAAGTTCAGTTCATCCTTACATAGATTTCGTGACGAATACCTAGTGTGAACTATATTATATCCAAAAAGACTAGAATTCCTTATCATTAAATTTGAAGTTTTTGTAGGACTAAAGGCCGTTAAAAGCTATTTTGAATCAATAATTCAACAAGTCCAAATAAAATAGTGCTAAGTTTTCTACTTGGCTGATGTATTTCAGTAGATAGTTTACCTGTTTGGTAACTTTTTTTACAACAAATTTCCCGAAAACTGATTTTTTTTTCTATGGGTTTTGACAGCAAATTCTGAAATTTTGTGAAAATTTGTGCAAATTCGCAAGAAATTTCACGTTACCAAACAGACCAAGTATATACATAGAATTTGTATTACAGTAAAACCCGCTTAAGAGAAACTGCAAAATGTCACAGTCTTTCTTTCACTTAAGCGGGTTTTTCACTTAAACGAACCCTGCTTAAGTAAAAAAAATTTCACTTAAGCGGAGTCCGGATAAGTGAAAAAAATTGCACTTAAGCGGATTTAAAAATTCCAAAAAGGGTTCTGACATATCAGAAATTAAAAAAAAATATGTTTCAGGTATCCGGGTTATAAAGGTATTTGGTCGACAAATACTCGGGGATGAAAAAAGTGTTTCAGATAAGCGAGTTTCAATTAAGCGGGTTTCTCTAAAGCGGGTTTTACTGTAGTTGAAAGCAGCCAGAAGTACTTGGCAGTAGATGCTGCCAAAGGAACACGCCTAATATACACCCGTTTTTTTGACCATAACTTTGTTAAAAGCAAATACACTGTCTTCGGCTTTACCGATGATCGATCGGCCTTTGTACCGATCGTTGTTGCTCATACTTCGTGTTGATTGTAAGTTTAGAAAGAATGAAAAAGGTTAAAGTGTGTTGTGTGTATAGCGTTTACGACTTACGTGTTAATTCATATCGTGGTTCACCCACGCAAAGTTTCTTAAATATAATATGTATATGTATAATATGTAGGTATATAGGATAAAATGGGACATTATAAACGATATCAAAATAAAATATACTTTCTTGATTTGAAGATTATCTTTTTGTTATTTGATGCATTTGTATTTATATTTTACACCAAAAATGCTTTCTGGCGATTTTTTATTTGAGGTTTGGGTAGACATTGTCTAAAATGTCTAATAGACGCTTCGTCACTGTTGAAAAGCACTGTTGAAAAGGTTTAGAAAACGGAATAAACCGAAATGCAGAATATCAAATTTCATTTTCGAAATTCCAATTCACTATTAGCATTTCAAACGAATTGTAGAACAGCTAAATTCAATTTCGTGAATGTGAATTCACAATTAAGCCTAGTACGCTGCTGATGCGAAACGAAAAATCCCATACAAAAATGACACAACGAAATCAGAAACGGAAAATTTCGTTTTGCTTTTCGTTTTGCAGTACGCTGTTCGAAGAGCGAAATTTATAATTGTAGTAGATTATTTGGAGAAGTCTCCGCTCCTTTTTCGCACTGAATTAATTATACAGACTATTTATTGTGTGCGGAAAAATGACATTCGGGTTTATTTCTGTTTTTTTTTTTTGTTTATCATTTTATTGCATCATGGGTTTCTCTGATTTTTTGCATCTATGTTTGATTTTGTTTTTGGAATTAGTGAAACTCTCCAAGGATATTTTCCGTTGTGTTTTCGCAAGCGTTTCGTTGTCTGTTTGGAGATCACAGAAAAATTTCGTTTCGCATCAGCAGCGTACTAGGCTTAAAGGTAAAACCGCACTCGGCGGAACTGCACTTCAGCGACACCGCACGCACTTTCGCACGAAACTGAACGAAACTTCATATCGCGACCAAGTTGTGACAGATTATCAATTTTGTCTCATAGTGCCGCGCCGTGAAGTTCAGTTGTCGCTTAGTGCGATATACATATAGCTCAAACAATTTCCTACAAATAAGTCAGTTCCGCTAAAGTGCAGTTCCGCCGAATGCGGTCTTACCTTAAGTGGATTGCAGAACATAGGCGCTAGTATCATGTCAGCTGTTATTCGTTTTTAAGTTTTATGACTGTAGTGTTCTTAAATCCTAAAGATTAGAAGAAGTACGTTCACGATTAACTTAAAAAAAAATAAAATTTGGCAAGTTTATTGGACATATTGTAATTCAATTGGATCTTAAATACCACTACTCTTAATGGAGGAACAATTAACATGGTCATGTAAGAAGTTTAATATTGTAGCATCATTAACTTATGTGAAAATGTGAAGCTTTAACAAAAGTTATAGCTTCATATGCCGTTGTTTTTATTTTTTCCTAGAGCCCATTTCTTGTATCGGTCCAACCTACACGACACGCTCCGTTTGTTTAATTAGTGATGTGTACCTCATACATGAGGCAATACAAAATGTCCCGTACACATTAACACCACTCTGAAATGTCCCATCACCTCAAAGCAAAAAAATGTATTACCTCACACCTCACCAAAACAAGAACAAAAAATGTATCTTTACTCTTTTTCGTGTCCAGAATAAAAACTACTCATAGCTCTCTCTTGTTGTTGTTTTGAGTATCGTGTTCTTATGGGATGAACGATGAAGAATGAAGTTGACTCTCTCTCTCAATAAGACGAGGACGATTGTCTTTTGTCTTAAAAATGAAAATGAATGAATGCGTGAAGTTTTGTATTAATAACTAATAAGCTACTTATTACTCAAATGTCCCAATCGAACTAGATTCGTGACATTTGGCTTTTTCCTTTTTTACCTCAGAGCAGATCACCGAGCTGTCAAAAATAAATTCTATGTTTCTTTTTTACCGCAGACAAATCAGAGCACATAAGTCGTGTTTCTTTTTTCCATCTGAGCTAGCTCGGAGCATGATCTGTATGCTCAGAATAAAAAGACCGAGCAAATCGAGCAAAACGCTGAGCGAAGCCAACTTCATACAATTTTTATGTAATTTGACAGATTACTAGGCATATGACATATTCAGTGCTCAAGTGTGTTTCATAATTAAATCTGAGGGCTCTGATCATAATCTGCTCAGAGCTTTGCTCTGATCGGTCTACCTCTGCTCAGAGCGTTGCTCAGAGCCAAAAAAGAAAAACGCCAATTATCAGTCTGCCACAGGCTATGACATTGTCGCAGGTTGGGATGTTGTGAGTTGGGACATTTGAAGTACGTTCGTTTGAAGTTTGAGGAGAGAAATTGAATAGAGAAAATGAGGAGGACATGCGAATGTTGCACTACAATGTAAAAAATAATGAATATAGGCAAATTATCATACAAAGAGAAAGAGTTGTAAATTGAAGGAAGTTTGTTATTGTTGGTTTGAAGGTGTTTTTTTTTTGTTATACCTATAACTGCAATGCATTAATTTGGTGTTTTTCTTTTTTACCTCAGAGCAGATCACTGAGCTGTCAAAAACAAATTCTATGTTTCTTTTTTACCTCAGACATATGAGAGCACATAAGTCGTGTTTCTTTTTTCCATCGGAGCTAGCTTGAAGCATGATCTGTATGCTCTGAATAAAATGACCGAGCAAATGGAGCAAAACGCTTAGCGAAGCCAACTTCATACAATTTTTATCTAATTTGACAGATTACTAAGCATATGACATGTGGCGTTTTTCTTTTTTGGCTCTGAGCAAAGCTCTGAGCAGAGGTTGAGCGATCAGAGCAAAGCTCTGAGGAGATTATAATCAGAGCCCTCAGATTTAATTATGAAACACACTTGAGCACTGAACATGTCATATGCATAGTAATCTGTCAAATTACATAAAAATTGTATGAAGTTGGCTTCGCTCAGCGTTTTGCTCGATTTGCTCGGTCATTTTATTCTGAGCATACAGATCATGCTCCGAGCTAGCTCAGATGGAAAAAAGAAACAAGACTTATGTGCTCTGATTTGTCTGAGGTAAAAAAGAAACATAGAATTAATTTTTGACAGCTCGGTGATCTGCTCTGAGGTAAAAAAGAAAAACGCCAATGTTCAGTGCTCAAGTGTGTTTCATAATTAAATCTGGGGGCTCTGATCATAATCTCCTCAGAGCTTTGCTCTGGTCGCTCAACCTCTGCTCAGAGCCAAAAAAGAAAAACGCCATATACTACGATAGTTTCAAGAAAGCAGAAACTGAGTGAGAATTTAGTGTAAGTAGTTAAAAAACTAGTTGTTTGTTTATTAATTCCACTCTTTACAGCTTAGTCATTTTTGATTTTTATTTTATATTAGACATTACTTAATAGAATTCGTTTCAAATAATTTGTTTACAAAATGCAAAGTATCTTAAAGGGACTTTTTTTTATTAAAAGAGAATGTTTTTTTTTTTGTCTATGTGTTTATCTATATTTGGTAACCTTTAAAATTAAATTTCAATAACGGAGAGGCCTGAGAAGAAGAATATGATTTGAGAGGAGATTGGAGAATGAATTTGAATATATTTTTGTATGAGTATGGGTAAAATCCGTTGAACGTTGTTTGTTTTTGTTTTTATTGTTGATGGTTGTTTTATCGGAAACATGTGTACAACTAGTAGCCAGGCAGCACAAACAGAAAAGAAAGAAACAAAATTTTAGATGTACCTATGCAGGTATGTAGATATTTGTAATTTGCATGAAATGCAACAAAAACAAAACGCGTAAATGTGTGCACTAAACATTGCTTTTTGTTCTAAAATAAAGAATTTCATAAATAAAATTTTACTCTTTATGTTTCTGTTATTCAAATTTCATGATCATCAAGATTGAAGAGACGTCATTGTCACTGAAAAATTGAATTTTTGTAATGAAAATGTACATTTAATAGATTTGATTTGTCCTATGGGACATTTGAGGTGGGACAAAGTACCACTTCATTTCCTAAAATGAGTACCTCATACAAACTCATTTTAAATTCGTGTCCTGCCCATCACTAATTTTAATGTCAAGACGTGGGCCTATTTGCACGTTTACCTCTTAACATTGATACCTAACCTACCTATACGCAATAAAAGAAACTTTTTTTCCTCAAAATTCGGGAACTGGACGAATTATATTTAGATACAACAATCGCTATAATAATGATGTTTTCTAGTTTGTGATAAAAATTACTAATTTTTAAGGGATAAAAAGCATTCTTATATTTATTGTTAAGTAACATAAAAGTATGTGTTTATAAAAATATTTAAGGCAGTTTGCTCAAAGTTCAACACAATTTACAGAATTAAACATTTTACAGTAATCTTTACTTACAGAGTATTGTTATTTTATACAAAAATATTACACATTACAAGTCTACACGTCTGTAAAATTCCACACATATAAGAACGATTTACTTTTTACTGTGAAGGTGAATAGGTAAAACATTAGATAAGAACACAGATATAATATATTACAAGTTTGATTTATAATCTATAGTAGAACGAATAACGAATAAAATGAAACAAGTTCTTTAAAAACTATAATACACAATCTAATAGATTATACTTACATGGTCTAAGTTTTCTTTCAGCCGCCATTGCCGTGGTCGGTGTCGAAACAGGAGTTTTCTTTCCTGTTGCTTTAGACGCTGGTGCTGTGCTAGAGGACCGAATTTGCCGTTTTGGCGATTCATTTTCGATAACACGTGGACCAACGGATTGAGAACGGGCTAAAACGTTTTGGAAATATTTTAATTCTCCTATTTTTTTTTTTGAATAATTAAGGGAAGGTACAAAGTACAATTGCTACACAAGAATAATTACTTCGGAGTGAAGATTATTCAAATTCAAAAAAACCAACATTAATATATGTATAAATAGAAATATTTTTTGTAAGACAGAACAAAGTCGACAGAACTAAGTCGAATATATAATAGTTAAACTGCATTCTTTGCTTAGGATTATATATAGTTGCTTCAATATTTTGCTTTTATTAACACTCATTCCTAACTTAAAAAGCAGAAAAGCACTAGCAGGAGAAATTAAACTGAATCAGCGTTCGTTTTGTTTTGAAACTAAAGAAAACAATGTTATAAATAATTCAAAAACGAACGAAATAAAAATAATTGCAAGTAAATTCATTGAAATTCAATGAAGCGTAATACATAATATATTAAACATTCTTATTCATTCACTAAACCCACACATAAAAGCCATGTATGGATTTTGATTCGATTTCGAGAAATACACATAAGGTTTGGAAACAATTAATTTACTGAGTGTCAATCGTAGGACTGGTTTAATCAAAATCTTTTGATACGTTTTTGAGAAAATAAAAAAAATAATAATAAAATCGTTGTGCGGGAGCTGCGAGCTACCCGATCTATATAAAAATTCTTTGAACCCAATTGATCCACCCGTTCAAGTTCTAACTGAAAGTAGCACAAGACCTACAGACCGACGAATGCTATGACGAAAGTCGAAGTCAACTTTCACGCAGTTAACATCATCATATTGCTAGTATTGATTAAAACTATTTAAAATGTAAAAAATGTTTTTTGAAATAATTATAAAATTGAATTTCTCAATTGTCGTGTTCAGAAAAATGAGGTCTCAGAGATTTTTCTCACTCAAAAAATGAACAAGCGAATCCAATATTTTTTTTTCTCACAATTTTGACAGTAAAAATCAGAAATGTGGCTAAGGAATTCTGTTCATGTAACTGACATAGCTGAGATCTCTAAATCTGATTTTGCTGAACATGCCTAATGTAAATATTTAGCGACTCGACACCTCTACTACAGAAACAAAAAAAATGCGATGAAAGTGAGATGATAACAAGACGAGACATAATAATGCCTACGAGACGAAGACCGATACCGAGAAAATATTCGTCGATTTTAACGCGACGAATTAAAAAAATTTTTCAAATTGGAGAAAAGGTGATTTCATTCAAATTCTGTTTGACACATTTCATTTTAGTCGCTTATATTTTTGTAGTTTTTCCTTTCTGTTCTTTACACCCAGTTCTGAAATTTCACTTTAAAGGCCTTTAAAAAAAATTTTAAATCAATTTCAATTGGGTGAGTTCGTAACGTTTTCACGTAATTTCCAACTCAATTTTGTGTAAATTATGGTTGATATTAATATTAATCGAATTCTGAATTTGGATTGACAATGAGATTATTTGTAATAGAATTTCGAAATTTTCAATGAAATAACATCATTCGCCCTAAAGCAAAATGTAGCAGTGATACTAGAGAAAAGGTATTATTTTAATGATTTTAAGGTGCCATATTTGGCTTTTTATGCACTCAAAACTTGGTTATTTAAGTTTTTTGTTTTTTTTAACAATTGAAGACAGCATGTTTTTAACACAAACCTAGGTTTCATGCAATTATTAGAGATGGATGCTAAAGTGAAGATGAATTTTTGTTATAAGATGATTCCTGTATTTCGACCTCAAAGTCAATATTGATATTTTTACGCTTTTGTTAGAATATATTTATGTACTTACAAAGTTGGGGTCAAAATTCTTTATGCACAAATTCTGTATTTCAAAATTATGTGAATCTTAAATTCCGAAATTCCTGTTTTTCAAAAATTCTCTAAAACCATAATTCTGTACTACAAATTTTTTTATTACAAAATTCTGTAGATTATTAAAGAAAAATTGTTTTGAGAAAGAAACTAGTGCGCACTATTTTTAATTATCAAAACAATTTGTCTTAATAATGAATTTCAGAATTTTGGAGTTCAGAACACAGAAAAATTGTTTAATTTTACTCAAATTATTTTATTTCAACATTTTCAGAAAAAGTAATCTTAAAATTATTTATTATAATGTTGTTCATAAAATATGTTATCCTATTAAGCATGGCAAAAATTGTTGAAATAAAAAAACTAAAAGAAAAGCATCGAAGACGGTTTTATGTTATAAAATGCAATACAGTATTTAATATCGTCGGTTGACAGGTAAATCTCACTTAGTACAAATTTGATCTAAAGTGACTTAATATCACCAACTACTGTATTTTTCAATAACCTATTGCTAGAAAAACTCATTATGCCCATTAAACGATTCAAAGTGCCAGTTTCAGATTTTTAAATTTCATCAACTGCAATTTTTTAGACTTTAACGGCAGGAAAAATTCATTAACTTCATGATTTTTATTTGCCAACACTTATAATAGTCTATTATAAAAAAAAATGCGAAATATCATCGATTTACTATGACATAGAATTTTAATACTAAATTATTTTATAAAACCTTAATATCTGTCAACCGACGCTATGTTGCTGACATTTGGATTTACAGAATTTTGATATGAAGAATTCTGGATTTATAGAATTTTAGAATACAGAATAATAGATTTAGGTACAGAAAAACGTAATACAGAATTGTGTTTATACAGAATTTTCAATGCTTTTACAGAGTTTGTTTCGGTTAATTTGGATACTTTGCATTTGTGTTTCCATGAAAAAAAAAATGATTTGATAAACTGAACAAATTGTGAATTTTATTCAAATTTAAACTCAATTTCTGACGATTTCAAATACAAAGTACCTACTAAAAAAATTCGTTCTTTTTAATTCTCATTCTTTTTAAAGATATACATATTTTTAAATTTGGCTACAAGCAGGAATGGTATTCGACACGAGTTTTTAGAATGTAGTCTACCTTTTCGACATGTCGAAAGCTCATATGAACGTGTCGAAAACTCCTAAATGTTTGAAAAAATATAGAATATATATATATATTGAAATTATTTGCTCGTTTTGAGTGTAGAGAATATTAAATACCCATTCCAGTTCTTCAATAGCGTTGCATATACAAAAGTGTAACGTAGTAACAAAAAAATTAAATTAAAAAAAGTGTAACACTTTTGGTACACGTGCAACATTGTTGCTCTTCACTAGTACAAGTAGCTATTGATTTTTTGAAGATCCCAGGACCCAGCATCAACTACAGAGCATAGAACGTCTATTTTCCAACTGACGATATTAACACATTGACATTTGACACCAACTCAACTCACATACGAGACGTCAAAAAAACATTTCAATATTTGTTTCACCTTGCGGTCAACCGATGAAATAGTCGAAGATGACAGCAATACGAAACCACAATTGATTATATAGATTATAGTCTGAAGTTCCGATAATTACAAGATTTGTACAAGTAATCGAAATTCAAAAAAAATCACATTTATTATCTTGTCTGGAATATCAAATTTATGTAAATCTCAAATTCTAGTAAATGTCAAATAATGCATTGTAACGTTGTGCAGTAAATAATGTTTTTCTTTTAATCTTGCATTTAAAAAGTTTGAGCAAAGTATGTATGCATCTATGTAGGTACTCAGTTTTTGATCACATAACACATCGCAATGGTGATAATTAAACAACATAGCAAATAGTCGAAAGAACAATATTTAAAAAAAATAATTAAATTCTGTAAGTCTCATCTCGTTCAAATTAAAAAAATTCAACATCATTTCGGTATCGATGTTAGTCTTAAAATATGGTCTCACATTGGATGTTTTGGAGGTAATCTATCGTCTCTGATACGGAAACATTTCTCCAGGTCATATACATAGCTATATTACTGCTTTTAGACAACTGCAATTTTTAATGAAAAGGATCATCTCTCCACACTCTTTATTCTGCACTTTTTCTTTCTAAGCAACTTTGTTCACCTCGGCCAACGCATACGTCTCCCGCCGGGCGGCGCGGCGCACAGAGGTCGATTTTAAAAATGTAGGTGGCCAAAAATATTTTTTAGTGTGTTTTAACTTTAAATCACATAAATAATAATTGGAACCAACGGACTTTGTGAAAAATGCATTTATTTTACTCTAAAATTTTTAAAAAGAAACAAATTTCAAAAACAATGACGTTTATTTAATCCATCACAACCAATTAAATATTTTTAAATTGTAATACACATTTTCAATTTATTTAACTCTTAAGACTGAGAGCACATAAAAACGAGAAGTGCACTTTGAGAGTTTTAAGTGCTTGTGCACTTGCAAAATGCAAGGTAACAAGTTCAGGAGTGTGGGTAGTAAATTATTGTCGCTGGCATTGTCCTCAGTTTTGTGATTGTTTTTTTTTATAACTTTACCGTTACTTTAGAATAAGCACTTTTGGACGGTTAATAACTACAAATCGACGTCTGTGCGGCGTGCTTAAAAATCGCAGCGGGTAATTGCTTCGTTTAAAACCCGTTTAGGCAAAATTATTTTATATATGTAGGTACTTTGAGTCGTTTAAAAAATGTGCAAGGTAATAAGTATTTTAAAAATGATATATATTATTTGCAAAGTTACCAATTCAATTACATATTTTTCGTTTAGTTGTGTCACCTAAAATTTTTTTTTTAAACTTATTAAAATCGGGAGTTGGAGTAGATCGGAAGTTTATTGTATTATTATTTTTAATTTGTTTTTTCAATGAAAGTGTTTTCAAACTTAATTGATTGACTTGTTTTAAATTTAAAATCGTGATATTTTACTACATACCACATATTATTTTTTTTATTTCATATCGTTTAAAAAGGGTATCTTGTTACCTACTCCACTATACAGGGTGATTTGCATAAGGTGTGACAAAAAGCTAGGGCGTGTAGGTTGGACTTATACAAAAAAAAATTGTAAAGGAGGGGGTCTATTTCTCCCCGTTTGGTCGGGAGAGGCAATTTTCAAAAAAAAATCACTTAAAACAGAAAAAAGATAATAAGGGTATTCACGCAACGTCGTAAGTTTACCAATTGTGTAAAATGATAAGTTTACACAAAAGTTTGCGTGAACGCTCTTTTGATTCATTTATGAATCAGCTGTTCGTTAAACGTCAAATATGAAGCTCCGAAATATATGTATACAAACAAGCGTGTTCAGATTTCGAAATTATTTTTAAATGTAGAACCTCTCCCAAACTACCTAACTTGAAATCGAAGCAGAATGTCTCGGAACGGAAAAAAATGTAAGGTACACGAAAAAAAAAAGTTTTTTTTTATGCCTGACGGGAATTATATGAGAAAAAGATTTCGGGGTTAAATGTAGAACTGTAATAGTCGCAAACTCATGGCACTGATCGAACGAAAATGAGCGAATACAAGAAAAATCATATGGCACGCCCATAATGATGCATGATATCTACTTTTCCTTCAGTTTAGTTCACTTTCGTTTTCGGCAGTAAAAGTTGTCCTGAACTCAACACAACTGAAATTTGATGAAAGAAGAATAAAAAGAATAAATGGTTCCTTTCACTTCGATGGCAATTCGGAAACCATAACAAATACAAGTAAAAACATTTACTTTTGTATATCCATATGGCCCATTATATGGATTTGTGTAAATAAACAATGCTGATCAATAGTCAGAAAATGTGCATGTCCTAATTATTTTTTTTTTGTATAAACAACGTTTTTATTCACAACTTTCATCGCCAACTAATCTCAATGTGATAGTTACAGAACACGGGCAGAGTTTTTTTTTAGTTCTCTGAGATACCAAATTATCATATTTCTGAACACGCCTTATTCTAAAATTCACAATGACGTTTGGTTAAGTTTACCAAAAGAATTTGGATAATTTTATCCAGCAAAATCCTTGGAGAATTTTAACCAAATTGTGCAAATCATTTCTCATACAAAATTTGACAGTTCATTAACCAAATGGTAAACTTAACCAAATGGTAAACTTATCCAGTGTTTTACATCATTGCGTGAATACCCTTAATAAAAAATAACAGTAACACCTACAGAGTCATAATATAGCATTATGAAAAGCCAGAAAACCATTATTTAATTTTATTTTTAAATCAATTTGTTCGAGTGAATAGTTTTTGAAAAATTAATTTTCAGTCAAAATTTTGAAAAAAATTTAATTTTTTTTGTTCTAATATTCAATACTCTTTTTAAGGGAGCTTATCGGAATCCCGCTTTTTAAAATCCCGTTTTTCGAAAATCCCGAAAAAAAAGTTTTAAAATCCCGTCTATCGTTTTATTAAAATCCCGCCTTCTAAAATCCCGCATATTCACAATCCCAATATATTAAAATCCCGCCAAATACCGCTAATCCCGTTTTTCGAAATTCATTTGGGTATTAAACGAAAAATCATACCGTGTTTGTAAATTTCAAAAAATAAAAATTACTCGGATAAAAGAAAATACGTGGGGGTGATTTTGATTTTTAATGTACACAATTGTTTTTGCTCACAAAATCAAAATTATATACATATATTTACTCACTGAAAAAATTGGCCCTAGAACTAACTCCCAGTGCACTAACTCCCACTAAATCATTATGAATTTATTCCCATTATTTTTGGA
This sequence comes from Epistrophe grossulariae, assembly GCA_929447395.1. NCBI lineage: Eukaryota > Metazoa > Arthropoda > Insecta > Diptera > Syrphidae > Epistrophe > Epistrophe grossulariae. Next base: position 59,465,857 of record OV839567.1, read on the forward strand.
ACTAACTCCCAACACAAAATGAACTAAGTCACAAAATGCAAATGAAGGGTTATGTCAAACCAAATAAAAACTACCAAATGATAAAAAGAAACTTTGCATACACCCAACCTCGCACCTACCCCAAATCCTATAGTGTGCCCAAGAAGGGTTGCAGGTGGGCAGCATGCCCCCCCATACATACCTCACTGTTTATTAAAATCGTTAGGACTTATTTCATAATGAACTATGTTAGTCCCAAATGAACTAACTCCAAAGTTTATGAAATAAGTCCCAACGAAATTTTGGTGGGAGTTGAAACAAGTAGTTTTAATTGCAAAAGCGGGATAATAAGAAACGGGATTATAAAATACGGGATTATAAGAGACGGGATTATAGAAAGCAGGATCTTGAAAAAGCGGGATTATAAAAAACAGGATTATAAAAAGGGGTCTACCTGTTGAGGTCAAGAAAAAAACGTCGTGTAATTAACTTACATAACTTACATTAACTAAAATCAAAATATGTGCTACCTAAAGACTAATAAATTGCAAGAACGTTTTGTGGTACAAATTATTTCTAATTTGAATGTCAAGTCGTCAACATATCACGATGTCAAATTAATCTAGTGTCGAATTAACGGATATGCAATACTGCTAGGGTATGGCTCATGGTCGAAGTCGTGAAGCGAAAACACTCTACGCTGAAATGTATCCCAATAGGAGGTGTCCCAGTCATACGATATTTATAAGAATCCATCAACGTCTTCGAGAAAACAGAGTACTGGAGGCTGGAGCACCGAGGGAGAGAAAGTTCATCTCAACATCACCACACACAGAGTAAAGAATTTTGGATATATGATCAAACGTAATCCGTCCCTTAGCACACGGAGTGTACTGGTTAATCCAGTACTTTGTCACTTTATTGTATGCTGATAATCCTTATAAGTTAATCCATTTTTTTCGTAAATTCACCTAAGATTCCAATAAAGTAAAAACTAAAATAAAAGGTTTTTTATGAAAAATGCATTTATTTTACTCTAAAATTTTTAAAAAGAAACAAATTTCAAAAACAATGACGTTTATTTAATCCATCACAACCAATTAAATATTTTTAAATTGTAATACACATTTTCAATTTATTTAACTCTTAAGACTGAGAGCACATAAAAACGAGAAGTGCACTTTGAGAGTTTTAAGTGCTTGTGCACTTGCAAAATGCAAGGTAACAAGTTCAGGAGTGTGGGTAGTAAATTATTGTCGCTGGCATTGTCCTCAGTTTTGTGATTGTTTTTTTTTATAACTTTACCGTTACTTTAGAATAAGCACTTTTGGACGGTTAATAACTACAAATCGACGTCTGTGCGGCGTGCTTAAAAATCGCAGCGGGTAATTGCTTCGTTTAAAACCCGTTTAGGCAAAATTATTTTATATATGTAGGTACTTTGAGTCGTTTAAAAAATGTGCAAGGTAATAAGTATTTTAAAAATGATATATATTATTTGCAAAGTTACCAATTCAATTACATATTTTTCGTTTAGTTGTGTCACCTAAAATTTTTTTTTTAAACTTATTAAAATCGGGAGTTGGAGTAGATCGGAAGTTTATTGTATTATTATTTTTAATTTGTTTTTTCAATGAAAGTGTTTTCAAACTTAATTGATTGACTTGTTTTAAATTTAAAATCGTGATATTTTACTACATACCACATATTATTTTTTTTATTTCATATCGTTTAAAAAGGGTATCTTGTTACCTACTCCACTATACAGGGTGATTTGCATAAGGTGTGACAAAAAGCTAGGGCGTGTAGGTTGGACTTATACAAAAAAAAATTGTAAAGGAGGGGGTCTATTTCTCCCCGTTTGGTCGGGAGAGGCAATTTTCAAAAAAAAATCACTTAAAACAGAAAAAAGATAATAAGGGTATTCACGCAACGTCGTAAGTTTACCAATTGTGTAAAATGATAAGTTTACACAAAAGTTTGCGTGAACGCTCTTTTGATTCATTTATGAATCAGCTGTTCGTTAAACGTCAAATATGAAGCTCCGAAATATATGTATACAAACAAGCGTGTTCAGATTTCGAAATTATTTTTAAATGTAGAACCTCTCCCAAACTACCTAACTTGAAATCGAAGCAGAATGTCTCGGAACGGAAAAAAATGTAAGGTACACGAAAAAAAAAAGTTTTTTTTTATGCCTGACGGGAATTATATGAGAAAAAGATTTCGGGGTTAAATGTAGAACTGTAATAGTCGCAAACTCATGGCACTGATCGAACGAAAATGAGCGAATACAAGAAAAATCATATGGCACGCCCATAATGATGCATGATATCTACTTTTCCTTCAGTTTAGTTCACTTTCGTTTTCGGCAGTAAAAGTTGTCCTGAACTCAACACAACTGAAATTTGATGAAAGAAGAATAAAAAGAATAAATGGTTCCTTTCACTTCGATGGCAATTCGGAAACCATAACAAATACAAGTAAAAACATTTACTTTTGTATATCCATATGGCCCATTATATGGATTTGTGTAAATAAACAATGCTGATCAATAGTCAGAAAATGTGCATGTCCTAATTATTTTTTTTTTGTATAAACAACGTTTTTATTCACAACTTTCATCGCCAACTAATCTCAATGTGATAGTTACAGAACACGGGCAGAGTTTTTTTTTAGTTCTCTGAGATACCAAATTATCATATTTCTGAACACGCCTTATTCTAAAATTCACAATGACGTTTGGTTAAGTTTACCAAAAGAATTTGGATAATTTTATCCAGCAAAATCCTTGGAGAATTTTAACCAAATTGTGCAAATCATTTCTCATACAAAATTTGACAGTTCATTAACCAAATGGTAAACTTAACCAAATGGTAAACTTATCCAGTGTTTTACATCATTGCGTGAATACCCTTAATAAAAAATAACAGTAACACCTACAGAGTCATAATATAGCATTATGAAAAGCCAGAAAACCATTATTTAATTTTATTTTTAAATCAATTTGTTCGAGTGAATAGTTTTTGAAAAATTAATTTTCAGTCAAAATTTTGAAAAAAATTTAATTTTTTTTGTTCTAATATTCAATACTCTTTTTAAGGGAGCTTATCGGAATCCCGCTTTTTAAAATCCCGTTTTTCGAAAATCCCGAAAAAAAAGTTTTAAAATCCCGTCTATCGTTTTATTAAAATCCCGCCTTCTAAAATCCCGCATATTCACAATCCCAATATATTAAAATCCCGCCAAATACCGCTAATCCCGTTTTTCGAAATTCATTTGGGTATTAAACGAAAAATCATACCGTGTTTGTAAATTTCAAAAAATAAAAATTACTCGGATAAAAGAAAATACGTGGGGGTGATTTTGATTTTTAATGTACACAATTGTTTTTGCTCACAAAATCAAAATTATATACATATATTTACTCACTGAAAAAATTGGCCCTAGAACTAACTCCCAGTGCACTAACTCCCACTAAATCATTATGAATTTATTCCCATTATTTTTGGAACTAACTCCCAACACAAAATGAACTAAGTCACAAAATGCAAATGAAGGGTTATGTCAAACCAAATAAAAACTACCAAATGATAAAAAGAAACTTTGCATACACCCAACCTCGCACCTACCCCAAATCCTATAGTGTGCCCAAGAAGGGTTGCAGGTGGGCAGCATGCCCCCCCATACATACCTCACTGTTTATTAAAATCGTTAGGACTTATTTCATAATGAACTATGTTAGTCCCAAATGAACTAACTCCAAAGTTTATGAAATAAGTCCCAACGAAATTTTGGTGGGAGTTGAAACAAGTAGTTTTAATTGCAAAAGCGGGATAATAAGAAACGGGATTATAAAATACGGGATTATAAGAGACGGGATTATAGAAAGCAGGATCTTGAAAAAGCGGGATTATAAAAAACAGGATTATAAAAAGGGGTCTACCTGTTGAGGTCAAGAAAAAAACGTCGTGTAATTAACTTACATAACTTACATTAACTAAAATCAAAATATGTGCTACCTAAAGACTAATAAATTGCAAGAACGTTTTGTGGTACAAATTATTTCTAATTTGAATGTCAAGTCGTCAACATATCACGATGTCAAATTAATCTAGTGTCGAATTAACGGATATGCAATACTGCTAGGGTATGGCTCATGGTCGAAGTCGTGAAGCGAAAACACTCTACGCTGAAATGTATCCCAATAGGAGGTGTCCCAGTCATACGATATTTATAAGAATCCATCAACGTCTTCGAGAAAACAGAGTACTGGAGGCTGGAGCACCGAGGGAGAGAAAGTTCATCTCAACATCACCACACACAGAGTAAAGAATTTTGGATATATGATCAAACGTAATCCGTCCCTTAGCACACGGAGTGTACTGGTTAATCCAGTACTTTGTCACTTTATTGTATGCTGATAATCCTTATAAGTTAATCCATTTTTTTCGTAAATTCACCTAAGATTCCAATAAAGTAAAAACTAAAATAAAAGGTTTTTCTTAGAAAAAACTAGTTTTTATTATTTTTGATTTTCTCAAAAACTACAAAACATTTTGGAATCCGGTTTTTTGTGTTTGATCAAAAATTAAAAAGAGGATTAAATATTAGAAAAAAAAATAATACTTAATGACGTAAAATTTTGAAAAAAATAGTTTAAAAGAAATCAATTTTTTTTTTCAAAATTTTGACTTTGAAAATTAATGTTTCAAAAACTATTCACTCAAACAACTTGATTTGAAAATAAAATAAAAAACTGGATTTATGGCTTTTTATAATGCTATATCATGACTCTGAAGGTGTTACTGTTATTTTTTAATCTGTATAATCGTCCTCAGAATGTTGCCTGGGCAATTAGTACTTTCTCCCCATATAAATCTCCAGGTTTAGACGGCATACTACCAATTATGCTCCAAAAACTGCAAGATATAGCAGTGCCTTGGCAGGAGAAGATTTTTAAATGATGCCTCACCTTAAGCCATGTACCTGAATCATGGAGACATGTAAGAGTAGTTTTTATTCCGAAGGTCGGTAGACGAGGGCATGAATCCGCGAAGGATTTTCGGCCAATAAGTCTAATCTCCTTCGTTTTAAAAGCGTTTTGAGCGCATTCTAGACACCCATATTAGAGATATTCTAAATGTGCTTCCCTTAGAAAATTCTCAACACGCAGACATGAAGGGTAAATCAACCGATACGGCCCTTCATGAGGTTGTGCGAACAATTGAGAATACAATAAACTTTAAAGAATTCACTCTTTCTACCTTCTTAGATATAGAAGCGGCTTTTAACAACGCCCTAATTGATTCTGAGGTAGAAGATTATATTAGGGAATGGATAATATCCATGTTAAGAGATAGGAGGATTCAAGCGATGTTAGGAAATATAAATTCGATCAAGCACGTTAGACGGGGAACACCTCAGGGTGGTGTTTTATCCCCTCTCCTATGGCTTTTAATCATGAACAAAATCCTTGTGAAGTTGGAGAGTTGTGGGGTGAAGGGAGTTGCGTATGCGGATGACTTGGTACTGCTGGTATCAGAAAAATTCACACCTGTGATTATCGAAATCACAGAGATGGCTTTGAGGAAGGTTAGCAACTGGGCCACAAAGCAAAACAGATCTGATGCTTTTCACTACCAGGTCTAAAATTCAACCCTTCACTCCACCTCGACTAAACGGACAAAAACTTTCGGTTTCTTCCAGCGCAAAATATCTCGGGGTAATTTTCGACCCGAAATTAAACTGGAAACTTAATATTGAAGAAAGGGTTGGGAAGGCCTACATAGCCTTCTACGCCTGTAGCAAAACCTTTGGTAAAAAGTGGGGCCTCCAGTCGAAGATGACACTTTGGACGTACGCTGCCATAGTCACCCCAATACTTAAGTATGGCTCATTGGTGTGGTGGACCGCTCTTATAACATCACTTTATTACATCAACAAACTTAAAAAGGTTCAAAGAACACACAGGTGCTCTCTGTACCTGCCCAACGGATGCCTTAAGCGTTTTTCTGTACCTTTTACCACTTGACTTACATATAAAATACCTAGTACCTTGCACCGCGAAAAGACTAAAAGAATCAAATAGCTGGATTACTAAACCACACTGGTGTGATGACAACTGTGTGCACACTTGTATAAAGTGCATGGGCCGCTTTAGATATACCGTATGCAGTTGAAGCAAAATGGATTACGTCGTTTGCGGTTGTATTTAAAAATTGTCAGGGTAGGTACGGTTATACCTTACTATGTTCATTAAAAATTATGAAGAAACCTAGATATACTCTTTATACTAAAATCAGAAAATTTTAAACATTATTAATAACTACAGCAGAAATTTGAGTAAAATATCATACCTACTGAGGCGAAAAAGTGTGATTTAGAAATGCACTCCTCAAATATTTCGGAGGGGATCGACCCCCCCCCCCCCCCCCTTGGCTACGGCCTTCTTAGTAGTGTACCTACGACAGTATCTAACTGATGGGTCCAACTGTCCTACCTGGGCGAAACGCAATCTTTGGAGCAATTTCACTAGCTCATCAGACTTTGTAGCTAAGTCGGAAATTATTTTCACTTAATTTGCCGTTTTTCATTTGCAGCAAATCCAGAGGTTTGAGTTGTAAATCACTAACGAAGATTGTTATCTTTACGAAAAATTGTTCTTGAATCTCGACACGATTGCTTGAAAATTATTAATCTTTAAAAGCTGCAAATTGCCGAATAACCTGTTTCAAATTACGACTGAAAAGTTGCAATTTAAGGTTAAATAAGTATCAAAACTGTGATTGCCATTTGCAAACTAATATATTTGCCCACAATTCGAGAAAACAAGTGTTGGAATTTACCACTTGTGTTTTTAGGTATTTAAAAAAAGATTCATAATTTACAACAAAACAATGGTAATCAACTCCTGCAGAAATTTACAATAAAGAAAAACATGAAACTGATACAAATTAATATTAAATCCTAATACCTAAGTAAAGATTTGTTGAATATAAAATTGAATTTATATGTTTATATCAATTCATTAACTAATTTCTATATTTGCTTTAAATTTTTACACATCACTGTAATGTGTGTAATTTACCTAACGTAAAGTTAATGTGTGTAATTTACCTAACGTAAAGTTAAACCTATAACTGAATTATTATGTACTTTACATAACTATGAAATCATACGATGTACTATAGCTTTTAGTCTCTCGATAGCCTCTGAATTAAAAACATTTCACTTTAAGAATTAACGGGTTTGTTTTATTTTCCCTAACAAGATTGCTAATTTAACTTTGAATAAAATTAATAATCTCTGCTATATTTATCGAGTTTTTAAACCACAATTCTAATTATTGGACAATCAGCCATCAAACACCATAAAAAGAAAACCACAAAAATACATGTATGTGTATAATCTAATGGAAGTGCTAAGTGCTAAGAAAGAAATATATGTAGATTTTCCAAGGAAAATATGAGGAAACTCATATGCGGTTGTTGATGACCTAAATGGGGACCCAAGAGGTGGACATATTTCTGTCGGTTTGCAAGTTGTGGCTTCCATCAGATACATTCCATTTAAATAAAAAGAGTGTGCGTACTTATGTACACGCGCTAGAAGTAAAACTTCTTTCACGACAACAGGGCAAGTATTTTTCAAGTCCTACCACTCAGAGCACCCGATTTGAAACTCAGAACCGTTGCAAAATCGTGACGCTGAATTTTGTAATTCGTGACGGGAATTTGTATGTCGGTTTGACATGTCACTGACAGCTCCATAGAAAAATTTTTTACCCCCATGCCGCAAAAGAAGTTTTACTTCAATAAAAACAAAACAAAACAGTTTGCGAAACTTGGGGAAAATTTCAAGTTACCAAACAGGCATCTTATTTATTGTAGTAGATTTTCTTAAGGGATTTCTGAACGTCAATTTACTATTCCAGGAACATTTTGGTTTTATTCATGGAAATTTTTAACCCATAGCTTAACTCTTATTCCCTGCTTTAGTTAACTCGTGGAATAAAGGTGGTATAAGCGTTTTTTATTAATTTGGCTGTTAAAGTTTGTTTTTGTTTGGGATAAATGTCTAAATAAGGCTACTATTTGACCTCTGTTTTCAAGACAATCTTGTTATATTTGCAAGAAAAGTATTAAAATAAAGAGCTTTCAATAATATAACGGTAACTCAAAACTATACTATGTGCATTTAGTATAGTTTTGCACGGGGCCATCGATATAGCTTTTTCGCTCAACTTTTAATTGACATTCGCCAAAAAAACGGAACATATAGGCAACGTGGCAAAAGCAGTTGTAAAAGTTGAAATATTTTCTACTTTTTATTGATATGGATATGTTTTAGCGACGTTTTCTACTTTTTTTTTGCTACGGATATTTTAGTTGGTTTTTTGTTTGCGCTTCGTTTGAAAATTTTCAGAAATTAAATCATTATTTTGTGACAAAAATTGTTTTAATGATAAATAAATATTTGTGCGGGTAAAAATGTAAAAAGGGGTAAAAATGTGAATTTTCTTATTTAATTCCATTTTTGTTTTGTGTTTTGGGAAAATAGTTGATTTCAAATAACTTTAAATGAAAACAAACTAATTTTCTAACAGCTGATTACCAAAATGACAGACGTCAGTTAAAGTACCATCGAAAGTATAATAGCGTAACGGAGTCAGCGCTAACACAAAAGTAACTTTAGGCGTGTTTTTTTGCAAGCCCGAGGGGAATAGGATAAAAAAACAACGTCGGTGCTAAACAATTTACATGTTAAATGCAACAACAACTAATCCCCTGCGGGCTTAACTTAAGCGCACCGAAAAACTGTATTACCGGCGTGAATTACATATTTGTTATCGATAGTTTGTATGAAAAATCCATTTTGTTTCTGTAATGGCATCTTTAATCCCAGCTGTCGTTTTTTTCAACCAATTCATCCCCGTCTCGCAAAAAAAACGCCTTTTATGTTTTCCGCTTTAAACAAACAAAATAAATTACAAGAAAATACAGTAAAACCCTCTTAAGATAAACTGCAAAATGTCACAGACTTTCTTTCACTTAGGCGGGTTTTTCACCTAAACGAACATCGCTTAACTGAAAAAAAATTTCACTTAAGCGGAATCCGGATAAGTGAAAAAAATTGCACGTAAGCGGATTTATAAAATTCAAAAATGGCTCTGACATATCAGAAATTCAAATGTCATTTTCGTGATGAAAATTTGGTGTAGGTGAAAAATAAAAAAGAAGTACATAAAAGCGTTCAGCAATTTTTTTGTTCTGTTCTATTAGTTTTTTTTCACTTGAGAGAGTTATTTTTAATGAAAAATATAAAATTTAATTGAAAATATGTTTAAGGTATCTCTGTTTTTCACTTAAGTGAGTTTCGCTTAAGGTGGAGTGTTATAAAGGTAATTGGTCGACAAATACTCGGACTTCGGAGATGAATAAAGTGTTTCAGATAAGATGGTTCTTCTCTTAAGCGGGTTTCTCTTTAGCGGGTTTTACTGTATTAAAAATTCTTGAAAAATATTTTTCGTTTCGAATATCTCCACAATGAAAATTGATTCCGACGCCGCGGTCGGGCTAAAAAAGTAAAGACAAGGTGTGTTGTTTTTGAAGTCCATATGAATTTGTCGACAAAAAAAAACCACATAGGAACTAAGAGCTTTACACGTAAATACAATACTAGGCGTGTTTTTTTTCAAGCCCGAAGGAAATTGGATGAAAAAAACGACTCGTGGCTAAATAATTTACATGTTAAATGCAACAACAACTAATCCCCAATGTGCTTAGCTAAACCCATATCATTTTTGGGGCTTAACTTGAGCTTAACTTTGAAACAAACAAAAATGGCAATCATTGTCTGGATTTTATTTTGTTTTTCTATTAATGACGTGAAATTATGATCTATGTTTTTATTTAATTTTATTTTATGAAGGGAAATAATTTTCTGTATGGGTTAACTCAGTTTTTGGGAAATTTGTTAAAAAAACAAGTTACCAAACAGGCATTTTATGTGGCGTGACTGATAAGTTTTAATTTTGTATGTTCACCATAAAGCTAAAAGAGTATTGATGACATTTCGTCACCTGATTGCAAGAACTAGTTAACTAAATTTTCGAGAATTTTTGTGAAACTCGCAATAAAGTTTTGGCCTCTTTTTCAGACTCCATTTTATGATAGTATTGATTAAATAATAACATCATATTTTTTCTGCGCTACTGGTTGTAGTAAAGTAAAAGTTACAATGGATTAGTGCTGCCACCCAATAGATGATTGAGCGCAGTATATATCAGAAAAAAACGCAGTAAATTGCAATATACCGCAGTAGATCTTCCAGTATACAAAAACAAAAATTCAATTCATTTAAAATACATTTAAAGGTTTGAATGAACAACAACTACCAAGTTTTTATAGGATAGAGTTATAGCTATTTCACGACTGCCACGCCGACCATCAGACTCCTTTTTGTGGTGCTTGGTCTCATTTGTTCAATTTTATTTAGAAAAACTTTTTGCCACTAGTGGAAGGCGAACCAGATCAAGCTCCCTTCATAGCCATATGCACTACCCACTGCGCTACTGAAGGTCACGTGATCTGTCCATTCCTATTAAGGTTTTATTGTTTGACAAACGCATTTTAATAGCCATGATTCATTCAAACCTTCAATATTAATATGACGATACGAAAGCTCGGCAGTCTAACTGCAAGTGTGTTATCACACAAAAGCCCCTTATACAATTAGGCCTATTCGGCGAGATCTTTTATTCTGCTATTCTGTTATGATTTTCCATACAAAAGTGTGAGCTGTCAAAAAATCTTTTATGAATTATAGTTTTGGTATTCGGCATGCCAAATCTGTTATGAAATCTGCTATCAGGATCTGTTATGAACTGTCAAAACTTCGAACATGTCAAAAAATCTTTTACAAACCACATTTTTCGTATTCAGCGTGCCAAAATCTTTTATAAAATCTTTTACAAATCATAAAAGAATAAAAGATACATTTGTGTGACTTTTATCATAAAAGAACAACTGAAAATGGATACTTATATTTTATTTCGCCAACGAAATGTTGTTAAAAGGAGACAATGTAGGTAAATATTATCTATATAATATATTACTAAATATGTAAATAAATATGAGTGTAAATTAAAAAAATTAATATGGTAAACGAAGACATAGAACACTTTTAATGGAACTACGATTAAAAAGCAGCCGCTTTGATCTTCCCGATGTGCGCTTCATGCAGCTTTTTCGGTTGGACAAATTAAATGCCAGAATTTTAATGGAAAAATTGCAAATTTTTTCGCGAGCCACAAATACGACCATTCCTTTTGAAATACAAGTAAAATATAAACAACAGGTTTAGGCAACAAATATAGGTAGGCAACAGGTTACTTTTATTTTGGTCTTCCATTCTAATTTTGTTTTCTAGTCTTGAAAAAACTAGAAATGACAGGTGATGGATATTTGATAACAGATTTTAGTTCTGTTTGCTTTGTTTATAAAAGATTTTCGTTTTCGAAGTTCCATAACAGAATTTTATAAAAGATCGAACCCCTGAATACTAATTATAAAAGATCTTTTATGATTCATAACAGAAAATTCATACCAGAATAACAGATTTGGCAGAATAGGCCTAAATACATTTTATTTACGAATAAAAACAGGAGAATGTGGAAACTTAACAATTACTTCAAAAATAAAGTCAACAATAAAAACAAAAAAACAAATTTCTAAAACTATAAACCAACAAAAATAGTCGGTTAATGCATTCAGAATGAACATGGTTGCGCATTTCAAATTTCCGTTAGACGCGTTCAGAGCTAACTTTGGATGACGATCAAAATTCTTAAAAGATAAGTAGATTCGTTTTGCTGCGCAGTAGATTTTTGTTTTGGACTAAGCGCAGTAGATCTACTGCTAAAGGAGTAGGGTGGCAGCACGCCAAATCAAAAATTAAAAAAATCGAGTTAGCTGGTTCTTGCATTTAGGTGATTATTTTGTAACTGTGATGGGCTTATTTGCTGTGATGACTTTGGTAAGTTCCGATGTCGTTTTGTTCGACAAATCCATATGGACTTGCAAAAAAACACGCCTACAATGACGTTTTCAACAACTGAAAAAATTAGTAAAAACATTCAATTGATAGTTTTTTTAAAACAAACAAAAATGCTAAACAAAACTACTAAAAATTTTTCAAATTTTTTTTCGTTTCGTATATATCTAGAGAACAAACGGCTCATTTTTTGGCCCCCATTAATTTTGAATTGTGAATTTTCTTATTACAAAATAACGCATCCAGCCTCTTTTTTTAATTCCTATTGGTCCGAGAGATAAAGTATGTGGGCTACAAATATTCAGATTTCAATTTTGAACATTTGTTGTTTAATGTCCGAAACTCTTTTATTTTTCGGCTAAAAAAAAACTTGAAGAAATTAATAATTGGAAACTTTGCGGTGATCTATTTTTGTAGGCTCTAAGGACCAAGTTATAGCTTTCATTGAAACTCATCATTGAAAAATTTAATTTCTTATTTTGAGACACTTTGAAAGCCAAATCAGTGAATATTTTGATGCCAATCAAAAGCTGATGGCTCAATTATTAATTCTAGTCAAAAAAATTTTTCATTTTGTCCCAACCTGTCATATAAAATGACTTCTAAGATTTCAATGATCAATGATAAGATAGTTCAATCATTGAAATAAAGAAATTCATTTCCTGCGATAGGATGGGCCAAAATGAAATATTTTTTTGATTAGAAATAATAATAGAGTTATAATCAGCTTTTTATTTGCATTAAAATAATCACTGATTTCACTTTTTAAGTGCCTCAAAATTAACAACTAAAATTTTCAATTATGAGTTTCAATGAAAGCTATAACTGGCGCCTAACTAGAGATTGTGGGACCTAAGGCAACAAATGTTCAAAAATATAAACTTCATTCTTTTTCACTATACCCACTTCATCTCGGACCAACAGAAATTAAAATAAAAGAGGAGAAAGGGGCGGAGCACATTATATATGAGTATTTATGGTCTAGCTAGTTACAAATTATTGTGATTTGACAACATAGTTTGACTGTACTAATACAAATCTTTTTTGAATTGATAGAAAAATCGACCATTTATTAAAATAACAAATGAGAGAATAAAAAAAGTGTTGGTACCATGTGTTTAAAATTAATATGATTTTGCAAGGACAATACAACTTACAAAAGCCTTGATATAAACATGTAACAAATAAACAACAAAGCAAAAAGTATATATTAACTCACATTTAATAGTTTTCTTTGGACTTCCTTTTTGCGGGCTTCCCTTCTGAGGACTTCCATGCCTGGAAGCAGCACTCTTTTTTGGACTTCCTCTTTGTGATTCCGATTCCCTTGATTTTGGAATAGCTGGCATAAGCTTTTCCCTGGTAGGAGAAGGTAGAAGAGCACCTTCTTCTATATCTATATATGTCAACGATAGTGTTGAAAATTAGAGAACTTATGTAATTAAATTATTTGTTATTTCAATAATTTTGAATCGCTCACCTGGACCTGTTGTTCTTTCTAAATGATGACGAATAATACTGAAACGTGTTGGCAGTGAAGATTCATCTTTGTTGTCAATCAAATGCGCCTGACCAGGAACCCTAGGCTTATTAACTGATTTTAATGGAGTGAATTTTTTATTATTCTCTTGTTCCTTTTCTTCTTTTGTAATAGGCCTTTTTTGAAAAATAAACAAAATAAAAATGAGCTAGAGTAAAATAGAATACACAATTGAATAAGGTATTAACACGTTTAAGGTTTTGTTAATTTTGTTTATATTAAATTACGACGATGTATAAATTATGTATATGTAGTGTATTTAAGGCTTGTTTCACAATGTCTGAGTAAAGTTCTGATTATAGTTAGTTACTTGAGACCTAAATATCGGACCGTGTGTCAATATTTTATGTGTCGAGTAACTAATGAGAACTTACTCAGATATTGTTAAACAGACCCCTAATAATATAATAATAATTCTTTCCTCAATTGATTCAACAATTTCTTCAAAACATGTTTATGTATATTAATTAATTTATTGAAAAACCATTAAAGCGTTTTTTTTTTACTAATGATTTCATGCACATGTGTAATACTTTCTGAAAGATTTTTTGCGACCTAAGTGTCTGAATATGCGTTTCGTCCAGGCACGACAGCTCATCAGTTAGATGCTGCCGAATCCTTCTAAGACGATTTAAGCCGATTTTTACCAACACAAATATATTAAGCAGCAATGATAGGCTGTAAATTAAATTTTTTCTGTGGGAATTTGGTTAAATTCAGATATCTATAAATAACTAGTGGTCTGGCTTATGTATACGAAGAAGAAAAAAAAAAAACAAAAAAAATAGGAAATATTGATTTTGTTTTCCCAGGACTATATTGAATGAGATTCAATTTGAAGTTTTTTTCTGTGCAAAAGAACTAAAACTTAAAAAATTTTAACTTGAGCTCCACAAAAATTGACCTTATTAAATAAAAATCCATTGTAATTCGGGCAATTCGTACTTCTCATAACGAAACAATGACTCCGGGATCTTAGCACCCCATATAGGTAAATATATATGGCATATTCGAAATAAACTTGGTCACTAAAGATCTGTTGGTTTCAGTAGTTATTCAACCAAAGATTTTTTTTAATGTTTTTTTTTCAGGTAATTTAAGATTTTTTAAACAATTGAAGGTTATTAAAACCTCATTTCTAAATGAAAAAAAAAACAAGTACCTATAAAATTTTAAAGGCCATTAAAATGGTTTTAAAAACTCATCTGGTTTCGACCGAAGTACACTTGAACATATACTTATTTTGGACTTTTTGGGTGATATCAGTATCTATTTGCTTTCTGAAAAGTTTTCGTCAGGCAAAGAAATTCGAACTTCGCGTAAACTTTATAATAAGTGCCAATTTAGCTCGGAGTAAAATACGAGCTAAGATGAAAGTGAATTGATCAAGGACATGCCTTCGGTAAACTTAAATTACTTTTAACTACCGCACCAATATATTGCCTTTTTCCATCAAAACAAACGCTAGTGACTATGCGTTACTCATACTTTAGACAGGCGAGTATAGGGTTGCCAGGTCTAAAATCAGCAAAGCCTGACAGTAAAGAAAGAAAAGCCTGATTTTTCAGAAAAAAGCCTGACAAATAAAAAATTTTTTTTTCCTTTTTGAAACTAAATTTTTATAAAAAAAATAAAATGAAAGCGTCTATACAGAAAAAAACCGCAAGCGATCTGGGACTTGGTGTTGACAAAGTTAGTTAAACCGAAAATGCATTTCAATGTACCAAGAACCTGCCCCAAACAATATTTTCAAAAAAAAAACACTTAAACCATGATGTAGAAAAACTGTATCGTATTTTACAGAGTGCGTCAAAATGCATTTTTTTTTTAATTTAGAAAATCCTCTATTTTGATTTAATTTTTTGGTCACCCTGCCCAAAATTGATTAATTTTGCTTAATAGTTAGACTAACATTTTATAAAGAAATATTTTTCATGACCTTCATTATGTAGCTACAATTAAATCGAAAGTCCTAAATTATGTTCAAAATTAATTTGTACTTGAAACGTTTCAAATAGCACCCTGTATAAATATCCTACTGCTCAATAAAATTTTTTGCTTTAAATGCTTGTCTTAGTTTTGCAGTTTCTTAAAAGATATACAACTTATCACAACTCACCTTAGATCAAAATTTATGACCATTTGAATCTAATAAAAAAAAATAAAGAGTCGACAGTTTCATTTAATAAATCTTTACAAAGGTTCAAAATAAGCAAAGTATTTTCTTCTATTTTAAAAATTATGATTTATTTGAAATTGTTTGAGAATCATTTTTGATTGAATTCAAATGTTCATAACTTTTGATAAGTTGTATACCTTTTAAGAAATTGCAAAACTAGGACAAGCTTTCAAAAGCAAGAATGGTATTGAGTAGTAGGATATTTAAATAAAAATTTAAATAAAAATACGAACAATCCCTGCAAATTTTATGCTTTTGAGAAAAACTGCGATTTTCAAAGACTTTCCAGCAAAATTATTGAAAAAGAGCTGGTATCGAGCTCTAAATGGTGTTCGGTTTTAATTTTGTGGTTTTAATTTCTTGGTTTCAATCTAAGCATCATAATTTCGCCCGGTCTCGGTTGAATTTCAAGAAAGGTTTTTTTTGGAATCACCCTATTGCACAACTCTTTGTCCCTTTCTAAAAAGTGACAACTATAAATTAAAAAATTAATGTGTTCGTTGCGATTTACAAGCATTTCAATTTGAAAGCATTCATGTAAACGTTTTTCTCCTAACGATTATATTTTGTGCGATTACTATAAAAAAGCCTGACAAAGCACGAAACCTGGCCAAAGCCTGATTGGACATTAAAAGCCTGACGTGTCAGGCGAAATCCTGACGGATGGTAAGCCTAGGCGAGTAAAACTCATAATACAAATATTAAAGGTTATATCATTAGCGTTTCCATTTTTGTTCAGTTCTGCGCATTTGTCAAAATCGGAAAGATTGTGGGTCCAGTGCCCCTTAATTTGTCTAATTTATACATTTTGTTGTTTTTTCTAATGTTGCGGTGAGTAGTTCCTCTGGGTACTCGAACAGTCATTTTTAATTTTTTGACACTTTCAACTTTGATTACCTTAAGATTTGTGTACTGTGAGTAAAACTAGTACTATCATGGTCTAATTTTTATTAATGTATAATATAAGAGGCTAGTAAATCTCGTCGCGTTTTTTCAACTATACTTTATCCAATTGATTTGTGCAGTATAGGCCTTATGGGCGAGCTTTTTCAAAAGCAGTGACGCCTGATGCACCCTCACGACACTGTGATGGGTAAAATGCTACTAAAAAAAGAGCAAGCCACTGACTTACGTTTAAGAATTGTTGTTGTAATTCTTCGCAAAAAGTCGTATACCCCAACGTGACCGGCGTCGTATCCCACTGATGATGGGATTCTATCAATACGATCGTGTGCTTGGTATCAACATCTCAACAGAGTTACCATTTGCAAGCAAAGAGGTTATTCAGTGAATTTCATTAAGGAGCTTTTAGGATTTGAAGCTTTTGTGAATTATGAGGTTGAGTATGTTGAGTGTTGTCGTATTGCTTTTCCACTTTTAATTTCTATTTTTCTGGAGAATCCGTTAAAATGCAGTTTTTTTTGTTGGCTTTTGATCTTTTAGAAGAAAAAAGTTATTTCTACGCAGTTTTGAAACATTCACAGTGCATTTTGTGATATTATTCTTTATAAAAGGCCTTTTTTAAGTGATAATTGTTTTTAAATAATAGTGAAGTGATATTGTGTTTAATTACGTATTACTATTAGTGTAGTGATATTTATAGGGTTTTATGTTTAATAAAAAGTGAATTAATATACATAGTTTAAATTATTAGTATTGGGATACCCAGAAAAATAAAACTTGCAACAAAAAATTGACCAACAGTTTTTCACGAAAAAATTGAATTTTGTTTTCATTATTTTTAAGTAGGCGTACGGTAACCCTATGCGTTTTTTCCTATCATTTGCAGCGATTTATAATGTTAACTACGGAAACCCTGTGAGAGCTTTAAATAGCGACACGCTTATGCAAACCATTGCAACCAGAGTGAGAGGCAAACGTCCTATCTTCCCTGTACTGCAGAAATCAATTGGATAAAGTATAGTATGATATTATTTAAAAAAATATTCCAAGAGAAAACACTACGGAAAGGGAGCCGATGAACATTCCATCGAATATGATGGTATATGATACGTTGTTGAGTAATAGTGAAAAAACTACTGTGCTTCCATGCGAGAAACTTTAGCGATCGTGTGGGCGACTTTAAAAAGTCGAGTTTACATTTAGGGAACAGAAGTGACTCTAATAAGCGACTACCAAGTACCAACCTTTAAAATTGCAGATGTCCCTCAAATTTACAACGGGCACATAAGGTTCCCCAAGAATACTTTATTATGCTTACTTAAAGTTTGACCCAAAAATTTCCAACATGTACAACTTGATCTTAGTTGCTAAAACATTCTGAATCCCGAAAAAGCAGAAACTCGCCAACAAGACCGAAACAAAAAAAAATACGCTGTTACAAATCAACGGTGATAACCTCCGTTCCGTACGCCAAAAGGTCAACATTCGCCCCAAGAAGAGGCGGTCCCTACCCTACGTCATTTAATGAAAATTTGCTCCTGTATTGGTGAAATCGTCAAAGAAAACGACCATAAACTCCACTTGGTTTATTTGTAATGGGGCAACAGGAGCAATAGAATGGTGAGTGGTGACCTAGGAGTAGGAATGGGGGACGTAAAATGAAAAGGAGCCAGGACAGCAAACTGGGTCTTGACCGGAAACAGACAAATTAATAGGTTGCCAAAATTAACATTTGTGCTGTTTTACTATGTAAACACAAATTTTTTTAACGATATTTCCAAATCATTTTGGAACCTTTTTGCTTTGACGATATTGCCTTATACCGAAAATTTATTTAACGTCATATTTACGTAAACATGTATGTACATTTTACATTAAAAACTAATCTAGATTCCTTACCTATGAATGGAAGAAGCTAATGATAAGGCTGATAAAGAACTTCGTTTCGAAACTTGATCCCAAAGTTCTTTTTGTTTTTTGAGTAGCGTTGGATCAATTTCTGTTCCCCATCCTCGGCACTATAATAAAAATCACGAAATTGTAATAATAATTAACGATTCCTTTGAGAAATGTCTTGGATCCTTACCTTATACTCTCCAGCTTTTTTTCTAAGCTCAACAACTTCCTTGTACCATTCATCTAAATTTAGTGGTGGCCCAGCATGGCCATTAAGCAAAGCATGCTTATTATCAACTTCATCAATAAGAACGTTTTCTTTTTTCTGATGCTCAAATCCAAAGTTTTCCTTTTTAGTTATAAAGTGATTATTTCGATCTTGATTAAATGTTTGTGAAAATGGACGAACTGATTTCTTTTCCACAATGGCATTTTGGCTTTGAGAATAGTTTTATTTTTGTGTATGAATGAAAAAAAAACAATTAGTTTTAAATTAAAATTAAATATTAAATAAAAAAATGTTAAAGTATGTATTTCTAACCCATACTTTTCAATAGGCTTTCGTTCTTCTGCGTCAGTAACCAGCGGCTCCAATTCATGTAAAGTAGCTGAAATCATATTAAAATACAATTTTATTGTAATCTTTATATTTTCTTTCTGGTGTTCAAGCTAAGTCTACGAAAAAAATATTTAAGAAAAATAAAGAAGCATCAACATAATTTTGGATATATACATAATTCATATCATGGAATAATGCAAAACGAATTTTTATTCTATAAATGAGCTGCATTGAAACAAAATAATGTTCGAGAAACAAAGGTGTGAACATACATTATAGCTTTCAATGGACAGTAGTTTTTATAGTCGAACAAAATTGGCGCATATTCCCGATGATCTCACTCGGATTAATTAGTTTGTCAATCCGCAAGTTTTTGTTTTGTTGAGATTATTCATTAATTATTTGTTGACAAAGATTTAAGCTATGCGCAAACCGACGCGATGGCGGTGGCGATCACGATAAAAATGTAGATGCCGCACATGTGAATCCAGGGAGAGGAACACATCCACGCGATTGATGTGTGCCTCTCCATTAAATTATACATATGTGCGGCATCCACATTTCGTGATTGCCATCGCGGCGGTTTGTGGGTAGCTGTAATGTGAACCACTTAAAATAAAATTAAACTCAGGGTCAGGCATAATGCTTTTATGGTAAATTTATAATACATTTATACAAATTCTATATAATTCTACAAACATATTAACTGTAGGTACTTCTGAAATAATATTTACCATTAGTCTGGGGATCGAATCCGAACCTATCCACCTAATTGCCTCTTGTATGAGGAACTATGAAATCCTCCAAAAATATTCCTTTGTAGAGTATGTATATCAGCCCTATTCTGATAAACGTCGGGGGAATGATTTTTCGAAAATCATCAATTTGTATTTTTCTATGTACTATACTTTCGAAGGAAAACATTCCCCGTCGGTAAATTAGTGTGCCATTTCCATAAACGAGCGAATCGATTAGCTCTATACAAAATTGTCAGTTTTACATCCGCAATTGATTTGTAGCCTTTGTCATTTTGAAAAGCTGAATAATTCGAGTAAAAATGAGAATATTTAAAATTTTTATATTTTTTCTAATAAATAAACTTTTTTTTTTTAGGAAGAAAATAACTAATTGTGACCAATTTTCGAGGATGGTAGCGGTTATGAAGGAAAATCCTGACATAGCCCAAAATAGGTCAAAGAGAGCTCCGGAGTCGACAACAGAATTTTAGGAAGACTTAAAAAAAAATTGGACAGTTTAGGGCCGCCCTTCAAAGATGTTTTGTGAAATAAGTGTTTGGTTGCCTTTCATTTTTAATAGGTACATACATTGAAAATAAATTATTGAATTAGTAAACATATTTGTTTTTATTAAATGGCTCATGAAAGTATTTACAATGACCTCATTATTTCGTTCCTTATACGTATAGCTTCACTAGTATAATGGGATGGTTCGTTATGAAGTTCAATTGCTGGTATTTCATGGTTCAATACTTCCGGTTCCGGCTCATCCCATGATACTTGATAATGTTTGCGAATATTATGCAAAGCACTGCACACATTTGTAATTCGTGCTGATTTTTGTGGATCATATTGAAGTACTCGTGACAAATGCAAACATCGAAATAGATTTTTGAGTATACCAATATTCCTTTTCACAATATTTCTTCCAATGCTGTGCTATTTGTTGAATTTTGACTCAACACTGTGCTGATAATTGCCTACTACAAAAAACCGCACACAGGCAGCCAGATTTTGTATTTAATTTGGCTTGTTTGCAAAATGTTTTCTTTTTTGAAATATATTTTTGAAATATGAATGTGACATTTCATTTAAATCTGAATATTCGAAAGATTCGAAATAAGGGTTGGTAAAGTAGTTCCCCCGACGTTTATCAAAATTGAGACGACGAGCGAACGTGAATCGATGAAGTGAATCGAACGTTCGATAGGGGTTGTATGTAAAAAAAAATTGAAGATCTTCTTAACTCCTATGCCGATAAAACGCACATAGGAAAGGTTGAAGGTTGTAAGTTTTCTAATAACATTACCTACATTTTGAAAATGTTCACTATATCGAGATACCTTTTGTTCACTATTTAGAGTAGTCTGTATAAAATTTTTTGTGTTCACTAAACTGAATAGTTCACTCTTTCGAGATTCACTATATCGAGCGTCTACTGTATACTAACAAATAAAATAGTCTAGTAATCATACGTCAGAGTGCAAATGAGTGAAAGTGTGTCATCAAAAGTGCAATTAATTGTGTTTGAGGTTTGATGTGTGACGAAACAAAAGGTAGGGAAATAAAATAAACAAATGAACTGTGTTGTGTCAGCAAATTTATGTATACATATTATTTGTATTCTGTATTGTGACGATCTAATTGCAGTAGATCGGAATTCTAGGTCAGTGTTGTGTAATGGGTATTCAATGAATTTGGTGGAATTTGAAATTTGGTGTTCTTGTGTTGAGTATAAACAAACACTTTTGCTTGTATCAATAAACGTTTATTGGGACAATAAAGCCCTTTTGCTTGTATCAATAAATCTTTATTAGGTCAATAAACCGCTTTTTCTTGCATCAACAAACGTTTATTGGGCCAATAAAGAAAATTGATAAATTAATTTACTGTCACAATAAACTATTTATTGTATCCACATACCTTTTTGGTTGAGTGATATATATACAAAACAATTAATTTTAAAGAAAACTGATTCAACAATTTTTATAAATAATAAATAATTTCACGTTTATTCAACAAATCGTACATTATAATTTTTTGTATAAAAAATGATGTTTCGATCGTTTTATTCGTAAAATCGTTATAATTGGAGAAATTGTATTGCATACTAATTAGACACTTGTTTTATTTAACTTAAATTTAAAGAACAAATTTCGTGGTATTTTTCATTGTTCGATAAATTTCAAATAGTTCTTGGTTTAAATGAAAAATATTCATATGACTAACTGAATAATTATTAAAGCAGGTCCTGTGATCATATCAGTCGTACTTGTAAAATTTTCTTAGAACACTCTTGGACACTTGTCCAGCTAGCCACTGTCTAAATAGTTGTAAATCTCCTTATTTATAAACGCATTCCAACAATTGTCTAAATATTTTCTCATACACTCACTGACATCTCTGGAATCTGTCAATTTCGTGAACATTTGGCTTCGTTCAATGAACTTTTCATTTAATTTCAAATATTTTGTTCATTGAACATATACCCACTTTAGAATAGGTTTGGACAACCAATTGCAGTGTCTAAGTTAGACACTCGATAGATCATGATTATAAATAAGGTTTTGAAGTTGGACAGCTGTCCAAAGTTAGACATACTTTGGAATGGGTTTATAAATACGCCTGATAGTTTTTAAAGGTTACTTATTCCTTAAGGGAGAGGTGAGAACTTTTGAACATTGCTAATCGTACTTTTTCAAAAATAAAAGCAAAACAATACAATACAAAAAGAAAAGTTCTATAGTATGTATGCTCTGGAGTTCAAATTGGCGCCAGTAACCAAAATTGCCATGCCAATTCCCAAGTGATTTCACTACAGCATGAACATACTGCCAATTTAATTTTTCTAAGGGAATTTTTCAAATTCAGACACTGACAGTCGCATTTATTAGATTTCCTTAGAACACTCTTGGACAGTTGTCCAACTAGCCACTGTCTAAATATTTTGACATCTCCTTATTTATAAAGGCATTCCAACAGCTGTCTAAATATGTTCTCAAACATCCCTGTAATCTGTCAATTTCGTGAACATTTGGATACGTTCAATGAACATTTCATTTAATATTCAGCTTTTTGTGCATTGAACATACCCACTTTAGAATAGGTTTGGACAGCCAATTGCAGTGTCTAAGTAAGACACTCGATGGAAAATGATTATAAATACGATTTTGTAGTTGAACAGCTGTCCAAAGTTATACATACTTCGGAATGGGTTTATAAATAAGACTGTGAATGTATGATAAGGATAAGTCGTTAACAGATGAAAGGATACATTACTTTTCTTTACATGAATCCTCATATTTATCGTCAAGTAATAGTCCAGTCAATAAAGCCAAAAAAAACAGCCCAATTACGAAATAATCGTCGGAAATTGGATTTTGGTATATGGCCTCCTCATGGTGTTCTTAAGAAACTATCAAAAGCCCCCATCGATATGAGCGCCGCTAACAATTTTACGGGGGGTTGAAGGCCCCCCAAAATATTTTTTCAGGAATAACTCCCAAATGGTAAATTATACAAACAAATGTTAAAGGCTAAAGCTAAGTAGGTACAGACGATTGTCAGTTCTTACAATATTGTCAGATCTGTCAGTGAAAAAACTTCCAAATGTCTTACAATCGTCTGAACACACAATTTTGTCTGACAATATTGTCAGACACGTCGTTGTCAGACGACAATCTGACAAAAAATTGTCAGTTATCTTACAATCGCCTGAACACACAATTTTTATCATTGTCAGTCGATTAGGACATTGTCAGACTCATTTTAATTGAAAACATCTTACAATTGCTGACAATTTCTTCATTGTTCGAAATGTCAATGAGTTGGTTAAAGAGAGATAAAAAATAGCTGACAATCAAATCTACCAACCGTGTGAACGGATAATTTTTCATTGTAAGAAATATGTCAATTGTCAGCTAATTGTTACCTATTGTCAGACCATTTACAGTTCTGACAATATTGTAAGATCTGACAATAGTCTGTACTTAGCTTAACCTGAAGCTGTCCTACAAGAAAGATTAACATACTTTTTTTCATAAAAATAACCGTTTCCGAAATAAACCCATTGGAAGAGTTAAGGGTCTTACTTTTCTATATAGTTGGGCGGCTTAGTTAAAAAATTGGGCATTTGATAAATGCATCAATTTTTTTTTTGTTGTCTGTACATTATATGAACATGATTTTAAGATATCGGCTAAATGTATTTGTCTATCCCTTTAGGTGGGAGGGGAAAACTAAAAAAAAAATATTTAAAATAGAAAATGAATATAAAAACACAACGGCAACACCTACAGTATCATATTATAACTTTTATAACTTTTTTAAAGTCAGTAATTTATACTTTAATTACAGTTTTAAATTACGTTATTATAGTGCTTACTTTTTGAATAAATGATTTTTAAACTTAATTTTTCGAATAAAATCGAATAAAATAATAACGTCATGAGAAGCCTGTATACCAAAATCCAGCTTTCCGGCGATTTTTTTCTATAAATGAAAGGGCAGTTTTTATCTCTTCTTGGGAAGACCTTTGAAAACGTCGATTGTAATTCAGCACCTATTCCAATAACAGTTTTTTATGCGAATTAAAAAAAGAGAGCGTCGTCGCGTCGTGAGAAAACAATTTTTCCTTCTCTCCCAACCTAAAGTGCCTATACTTTACAAAGGATGAGTGGATTTAGATAACGAACTGCTGCAGCCTGTACTCATGCATTACTTTTCAACGATTGAATCATCGCATAATTTTACCTGCTAAAATAGCATCTTTTAATTCCGCATTGAACTCACTTGAATTTTTTTACCAGGGTAAAAGAAGGGACATTTTGGCCAAGTACAAAGCACACAATAACCGCGTTTTATTATCTACGGATCTAGATCGGGATCATCTTTTAACACGTAATACAACAACAACTTTGGATCCTGCTCTGTATCTGGATCTATTTTAAAGATCCGAAAGTAAGTTTTAACTGTGGCGAGTAAACGGCTCTTTAGTCGCTAGGGAGTACAAACTGTAGTGTAAAGAAAGAAGACTGTATCTACATGAAAAATAAACAAACATAAGAAAAAAAGAGATGAGCATACAACACTGTTGTCATTATGGATCCGTATCGTTTTATTTTCATGGGATGATCCTGATCCAGATCCGTAGATAATAAAACACGGCTAATGTGCTAATAATACCATGAACTGGTGACACTTTGCATTACTTTACAGTAGCTAAATCAATGCTTGCTGTTTCTCCCAAGAAGTGGCCTTTGAATTCAATGTTGACTTCAGTCCAATTTTTCATCAAAGATGAAGTTTCCTACTCGGAAAATTAAATCGGGGGTTTGAAGTGGTTTTAAAAAATAAAAGGTACGAGTTATTAGCATATCCCTTATGATTATCACCGACAATTATTTTATTTATTGTAAAACTCTTTGTTTTGAGAACTGTATTTTACAAATGAATTATTAAATATAGTTTGAGACCTGACCATCTTGCTACTATATACTGAGTTTGTTTTTGTAAATATATTTTTAATTTTACAGTCACTACAGTTTGCAAAAGAAAACTGGGACTTTATATTCCTGTGTTATGCTTTATTTCCACCTCATAAACAAAATTAAACAAAAAAAAAATTAAAATTGTAAAAATTTACCTGGAGATTTATTGGGGACGTGATTGCAATCAGTTTCAGCAACAAGCTTTGGAAATTCCGCAATTTCATAATACTATTCTCTTTGAAGGTCTTTAGTATGTGTAGAGAATTTAAATAACCGTCCATGAAGCTTTGCAATTACCTTTGAAACCTTATTGACAATGTCTGAACTAAAATCTTTATAATTTTTTTTTAGGTATAAGAGGTTGTAAAAATTTTTTATTTTATATAACAAATACTGCTAATGATTAATTTTTTTGATTGAATTTGAATCTCAAATGCTTAACTTACATCTGTAATCTATATCTACTAACTTAGCAGTGAGAATTTCTTTTCTTCCTTGCCTTACCGTTAAGAAGTTAAGTTAAGCCACTGTTATTTTTTGGTTTTTATTCCCCACTAGAAAAATAAATTCAGAACTTCATCCAACTTGCAATGACATCCTCAAAAAATTAAAATGTTGAAAAATAAGGGACACTCTAACATACATACATATAAGTAAAAATGAGTTGAAAAACTTTATTTATACTGTTTTTGAAATCAATATATTTTCAAAATCCTACTGTATTGTGATTTTTGGCTACTGCATATACTTTTAATACCTTTGAAATACCAGTATAACGAAAGATATAATTATATCGAAATATATAGTTATATCGAAACGATGTTTTTCGACCGTAAAAAAAATGGTATTTACTGATTGATGTATATATATGTAAAGTACATAAATCACTAAGGGCCAGTTTCACAGTGCACACTTAACAAAATAAGTGGCACTTATTTTTCCCATTTTGGCACTTAAGCCGCAGTTTTACCACCTGAGTAAGTGGAACTTAAGTGGCCAACATGGGAGACTTAAGTGTCACTTATTCCGATAAGTTTACACTGTGAAATTGGGTATTAGTTTTCCATATTTGGCACTTAAGTGACACTTAATTCACTATGAAACTGGCCCTAACTCTCTCTTCATAGAATGTAAAATAAAGTAAGTTAAATTAGTCTAAGCTGAGCTCTTAACGTGTTTCAATAGCCTTTTTTTATTACCAGAATTGATGTATATGGACCATCAAATAACATTCATAACAACAACAACACATGAACCTGCTCTTCATCGGGTTCACGTTTTATGATCCGAAAACAGGCTGCTGATTATCGCCACTGCGAGGTTGTATTATTTTCGCAGGATGATCCATAAGGATCATGGGTCATAATAAAAAACGGCTATTTCAAAAACCGCAACCAAAGTAAAAACATTTCAGTGGCGACGAGGAAAATTAAAAATGGTTAACGCGTGGTCGATGAATATATAAATGTAAATAATTTATACTACAATAAATAGGAATAAATCGGAAAAAATATTTTTTTTATAATTCGTATCGAAATATAATAAAATAATTAGTGGTAAAATGACGGATAGTGCCAAATTATGTATGGGTTCAATTGACTCGTTTACATTAGGTGAAGATTTTAATTTATATGCACATCGATTGGATAATTTACTTTCGTTAAATAAAGTTTTAATTGATTCGGAAAATGTGTCATTTCTTGTAAGCCTTGGTGGTCCAGATTTATATAAAATCCTTATATCATTAATTGCGCCAAAATTTGAAAGAGACTTTACAAAGGTATCTATGCAAAATTGATAGAAAAGCTTAAATTACATTTTGCACCTGAAAAGAACAGTTTGGTAGAGAGCTTTAAATTTTTCAAGAGACAACAAAACCAGAGTGAAAAAATAAGAGATTATAGGTGTGTTTTTTGCAACCCCGGGGGCAATTGGTTGAAAAAAAAACGATAATGGGATTAGGGACGCCATCACAGAAAAAAACATGGGGTTATTATACAAACTATCGATAACATTTATTAACATTCATGCCGGTAACACAGTTTTTCTGTGCGCGCCCCGAGAATTCTCTGGGATTAGCTAAGCCCGCAGGGGATAAGTTGTTGTTGCATTTTACATAAAAAATTGTTAGCACCGACGTCGTTTTTTTCATAAAAATTCCGCCCGGGCTTGCAAAAAAAACGCTTTATATTGTTGAATTGAAACATATGGCAAATGAGTGCGAATTTGAGAGTTTTTTGGACAGAGCACTCTTAATACAGTGTGTACGTGATCTGAGTGACTCAAAAATTCAAAACCGTAGTAAAATTGTAGAATCCTATTTCCTAAATTACAATAAAGTGATACTTTGGTTTCACTGGATAGCCATGTAAATGCCGTAAGTAGAAAGAGATAAATAGAGAATAGTCGTTGACTGTTTGTTTCGTTCTTTTTTGCTGAGTAGTTTTGCCGCCTATCGGATCGTAAACTCGAACAAATTTAGACGCTCATGATTTTAGAGTAAGCAATTTTGAATAAATAAAGTATTTTCAAAAGTTTATAACAGTTCAGAAGTGGGATATTTACCCAATACAACTACTTAAACAACAAAAAAATGGCTTACGTACAACGACAAAAAATTATTGAAGCCTTGACCGCAGCCAACTGTGACCGAGCTGCGCCCACTTTATGATCGGTTGATAACCAACAGTTCTCACCCAGTTGCTGACAAAAAAACTTATGTCGCGAATACAATATGAAGGAGGAACCGATGTCAATTGTCAACAACCGCCGGAAGATGAAGTAACCGATGCAGATGTCGATGCAGAATTGGCCCGCCTAGAAAAGCAGATGTTAGTGCTTAGGAAACGTAAGGACCTGCAGCAACTAAGAGAAGAGTTGAATATGTCTGATACGTTTGAACTGTTTGGTTGTGGCGAACGTGAAAAATTCATTAGTACGAGTCAGTAAAGAGTTACAACACTGAGAAGCAGGAGATCGCCTCACATGCAAATATCCCCGAAGCTGACGTCATCGGGTCCATCATCGAAAGCCTCAAGGACCGCAGTAACAATGCTGTCATTTTAATGGGAGCAACTACCGTCAAGCAGTTGAAACCCTTGGTGGATAGGTAAGAGAAGAGACGCAACTATAGTGTTCCGCTGAAAGATATTGTGTCCAACGTAAACCCGAGGAACAACACTGATGCCATCTATGTTACTGCCGCTCCGAGACCCAATGATGCTACAGAACAAATACGTTGTTATAATTGTTCGCAGTTGTGACATTTCCAAAGCCAGTGCCCGAAGCCAAAGTGACCTCCGAATTTGTGCTTTACTTGTCATGAGGTCGGGCATCATCATCAGGAGTGCCTGAAGAAGAAACGTCTGACCGATGCCGTAAGCCACAGTGAGAGTTCTGCCGATGACCCCAATCCCAGGGCCCAGAAGGGGGTTGAAGAAGTAGCTGAAAAGATGAAGGCACTTCAAATGGTAAGTGTTGCCTTCATAGACGAATGAAACAAGTGCACTGATGTAAAACCTTTTGTTTCTCTTTTCGACTCTGGTAGACCATGTAGTTTTGTAAAGAAATCATTGATTCCGTTTGTGTGTAGTGAGAAAAAACGCGTCGTTCCGAGGAATGAGGAATCAACTCCTTAATACTATGGCAAAGTAAGATGTAATATTTCATTTAGAGGAAAAGTAGTTACTCAGAAGCTATACTTCCAGATAACGAAACATTCCCGAGTAGCACAGACGGGTTTTCATTTGGTAGATATAACAACAGTAAAACAATCAAGTTGTTGTCCATTTATTTCAGAAACATTTTGTAGTAATAAAAATATACCATTAACAGTTATAGAATTTCATTATAATTTATTACAACTTTGATACCCAAAAGGTCAACAACGTAAAACGTAATTGCAACGTTATTAGTTCGAGAAACTCAACTTCAACATCACTTAAATCTGAAGAAATGTTGAAGTTTTGTTTTAAATACAAACCAAATGTAATGTTTTTTTTGTCAATTCTAGTAATTTGGTTACCTATTTGTTTTAATGTCCAAAATATATAAAAGTCTCCACCCATAAAAAATACAAGCAGTTATGTTTCAACATAGTTTCAACAATGTTTATTTTAACAATTTGTTTGTTGCATTCGTGTTATGCCAAAAAAACACATTTAGAGTTTCATCTTTGTTTTGATGTTGTTAATAGCAACAAGATATTTGAAATGTAATTAAAAAAAAACAATGGTGAAGATTTATGCAAACTTCATTGAAAAAAAAACCATTCAAGGAATGATGTATTTCATTATAATATACATAATTTTTTTCGTTTTGTGAATAGACAACACCGAATAACTTATTGTTATATATATATTGTATAAACTTTTTCATAGAAATTCTGTTAAAATAAACATTTTAAGAGTAAAAACGTTACAAAACTGTTTTTGTTATTTGTTTCCCCCTTCTCAATTGTAAGTAAATGTTTTTATAGATTGTCGCAAGAAAGTTATTTTAATATTTACGTTAGAAGATGACGAAACAGAAATTAAATAGATGTAATAATAACTTTTTATCAAATTTCAAATGTTTGACTTGCTTATAACCTTTTAATAACAACTTCAGTTTTTTGGAAACAATTCAAACCTTTGCGAAACCGATTTGTATAGCATTTTAATTCACAAAGTTTCATCTGTTTTTCGATAAAATATTGAGAAACTGAGTTACAACAAATAATGTTGCAGATTACTTCAACAAAATACAAGTATAACTAATTCTTGTTATAAATCTGTGCTACTCGGGTTAGTTCCCTTTCTCTATGGTGGTGATGTGTTACCAAAATTAAATGTACATCTTTGCCGTCTTAAGAAAATGTACAATCGAAACGTGTTACTCGAAATTAAAAATAAAGTAGACCAAAATAAAACTTTAACAGCCTAAAGAAAGCCATCTTAACTTTAAAATACCTCTAAATAGATCTTAAGTGCGAAGTCGCTATCTTTAATCAATTTTTACATTTAAGCACCATTACTTAAAGGCCTCTTAACTTAAACGCCAATCAAATATATTTTGACATCTGAGAAGAATTGTTTTTGTGTATTTATTAGAGAAATATGTACATACATAATATTTTATATGTACATATTATGTATGTAGGTAGAATTTTCAGTTTTGTATTCTAATTAAAGTATGTATGAATAATAATTATAAAAAAGATATATTTATATCAAGCGGCTGAAAAAAAACCAAAGAAATTTGTGAAAATAAAAACACGTAATAAAACAAAATGGAGTCTGGTTTCATTTCTTTTGCTTTGGACTACATACCTCCAGTTGCTTCTCTTTCTCTCTTATTTGCTAATGAGCTTGTTTTTTGTTTGAATTTTTTTCGAAGCTTTCAAAAACAGCCTAAAAGAATGCAATTCGTAGAATACATGACACAATCGTTGTTTAGTTAAGTATTAATGGGAATACGATTATAAATAAGAATTTAAGTAACATCATTTTAAGGCAATTTAAATATTTAAGCAAACTTAACTAAATGGCCTCTAAGAGACGTTTTAAGAAAATCTAATAGATACGGCTGTTATTCTTCTGATAAAATAATCATTGCACTTGCGTCTTTCAATTTATTGAGAAGTCCGATCAGAGTAGATAGTAAATATGAAAATACATCCGATTCAATCCTTAGTAGTGAAATAGATGAAATTAAAAATGACGTACCTAATATGTGAAGTTTCGACTGAAGTTGTGTCGCAAGTTATTGTTGTTCCCGAGTTAAAATTGATGAGGTATGAAAACGAAATGGTACATTTCGTTGACTTAGGGTTATTGGTTAGTACAGGTGAATTCCGTGAAGATAGTCCTGACTCCTGAGTTTAATATTGATTGGCATTTAGGTGTGGCTCATATGGATGCTATTAGAACTGTTATTGGTAAATGTTATTTAAAGTCGTGTATTAAAGCAAAACCAACCGATTATTCAATGAAGATTAGGTTAAAAAAAGACTTTCCTGTATATTTACAAAGTACGATTGATCGACTTTTAGACAGAGGTATAATTAGACCAAGTTGTTCGCCTTATGCATCAGCCCTAGTATTAGTTAGGAAAAAGAACAATGAAATTCGTATGTGTGTAGATTATCGTGCCCTCAATAAACATACGGTAAGGGACAATTTTCCTTTGTCGCTGATTGAAGATTACTTAGAGTAGTTTGCCAATAAGCGTATTTTCACAACTTTAGACTTAAGGGATTAGTTTCATCACATAAGAATATCTGAAGAATCTCTACAGTACACAGTTTTTGTGACGATTGGCGCTAAACGACCCTAGACGTGAAACTGAGTTGCATTGTGATGCAAGTTCACATGGGTTCGGTGCAGTGCAGTTCTCATGCAGAAATAGGATGATAAGAAATTTCATCCGGCCGCTTTTTTCTCTAGAAAAACAACTGATAGGGAGTCTAAATTGATTAGTTTTGAACTTGAGACATTAGCTGTGGTTTATGCCCTAGAGCGTTTTAAGACGTTCCTTGATCGTATGCCTTTTATCATTGTAATTAATTGCGAGGCTTTGTCTCAAACGTTGAGAAAGAAAGATGTTAACCCGCGGATATCCAAATGGGCATTAGCTTTTGAAAAAAATTAGAATTATCAAGTGCAACATAGGAAAGGTGAACGTATGGCCCATATAGATGCACTTAGTCGTGCCTCTATGTTGCTGCAGTAACCGTTCTAGACAGAAATATTCAGCTGGCCCAGGCACGTGACGGGAGTATACAACAGCTTCGAAGTAAGTTAGAAGAGGGTGATTTGCCAGAATATAGTTAAGAAGACGGTTTACTTTTTCGTTTAGGACCAAATAAAGTTCGTCAGCTCTACGTGTTACGGACACTTATGTATTGATAAGTATTCTAAACAAATCTTGAAGCATTAATGGATTCCTAAAGTAAGGGAAAAGTAGAATATGCTATAAATAAATAAAACATACTGATCACACTAGTACCAAGGTTTCGCCGAGTAAGTATCTGTTCGGGGTTGAACAAAGAGGACAGATAGTCGATGAACTGACAGAGCCTAAGGAAGGCCAAAGCCTCTGAAGCAATTTAAAAGTCTCAGATGAAAAACTTACACTATTTTAATGAGAACAATTCTCCAGCCAAACTGTTTGAAGTCGATGGTTTTGTAGCAATAAAGAATGTAGACACTTCCGTCGGAACTAATAAGAAATTGATCCCAAGATACCGTGGTCCCTATGTTGTGAAGAATAAGTTAGATAATGACGGCTATGTAATTGAAGATGTATTGGATGTTCAAGTGCATGGTGTTCGCTGAACTGGAAAGTCAGGAAACACAATTTTGGTCAGGGAAAGTCAGAGATAGTCAGGGAATTTTGTCTGTATCATTTTTTAAAAATTCGCTGAACTCTTTTTTCACTTTTTAACATAAGAAACTTCTTCCCGACCGAACATTTCGTTAAGATGACATCTCTGTTCATAATTATTTATTTCATTACTTTTTCCATACCTGCAGCCTGTTGAAAACCTCAAAAAAATTTGTAAAGACGAGTTCTCCGAGTCCAAGCTTTCATTTTTGTATACATAACATCGGAATTTGAACCTTTTTAAACAAAATATCAAGGTGAAAAACCTTTAGTATTTTACTTACATATAATATGCAGATTTACTTATATTGATAAAAAACTTACTAGCACGCATAGTAAAAAAATCACTAACGATTGCACGAAAGTATCTCAACTAATGAGTCCAATTTATTGGAAGTAAAATACGTTGAGACTGATCTTGTTTTCCAAATTCATCCATCCTATGTCGTTTTGAGCTTGTTTAAAATCTTTTTAAGGACTCAAATATGTAATTAAAAAAAAAACGGTATTTACTGTTTTTTGATTTGGTACAATTTAATTCTAGGTATTATTGAATTTTGTTCGTGTTAAACTCCCTTAACTTGAACAAAAATTTAATTCTTCACATTCATTTTCTGTCTAGCTATCATATGAATTATTCCTTTTTTTTAAATACATATTCATCTCTTCCGCAAAAAAGACTGAAAAAGCAGTTTCTGTATAAGTACCTGAATTAATACAATTTGATTTATTTATAAAAAAATAAATATTAAATTTATTTATTTTATTTGAATTTGCATTACATTACAATGAACTATAGGTACGTATAGTCGATACTTTTGTTAAGCTTAACAATTTTTATTTTTATATTTAATGTGTGCAATCGGTAATAGATAGATAGATCTTTGAAGATTACAAGGTTAGTTCTTTTGGTCTGACATTTAATGAACTCCATTCAAATATGTAGATTTCCTACCACTTTATGGAATTATATATTTAAATAGGTACGTACCTACTCATGAAATGACATTTCAAAACAATATGTTTTGGTCAGGGAAAGTCAGGGAAATTTATTTTGAAAAATAGTGGACACCATGAAGTGACTCAAATGCCATATCACGGTATATTAGATTCAAGTAGATTAAGAAAATAGGTTGAATCGGACGAGGAAATAGAAGATGATTGTTCGGACTTTGAATGACACTTCCATTTAATTTTAATCGAGGTCGATTGTACAGTCAGAATGGCCGAGCTGTAGTAGAATTGTAGAATCCTAAACCATAATAATGTGACACTTTGGCACCACTGGGTAGCCACGTAAATGCCGGAAGTAGAAAGAGATGAATAGAGAATGGCCGTTAACTGTTTGTTTCGTTCTTTTTTGCTGAGTAGTTTTGCCGCCTTTCTGATTGTAAACTCGAACAAATTTAAACGCTCATAATTTTAGAGTAAGCAAATTGGAAGAAATAAAGTGTTTTCAAAAGTTCATTAAAAAGCAGACTTTGAAATGAAAGTGGTCTTAAAACAGTAGAGAAGGCAGTTGAAATTGCTCTTTGCATGGAAATGAGCAATAACAAAAAGGTATGATGAGAGGCAATAATGTCAATTATATGACAATAACCCACGAAGAAGCAACAACAGCAACAATCGGTCCAAAAGATCTAGTTCTGTCCACCATGCAGAGCGAAGAAATTCACCGCAATTCCATAGTCAAAGTCAGATGAAGCAGCAAAATCAACAGAGGACAGTGTATGGCTCGCGGGATAGAAGCAACAGCAGTAGAAAGGGTGTTAGATGTTTTTATTATGGCAAAATAGGACATTATTCTAGATATTGTTTTCACAAGAAAAATAAGTTTACAAATAAAGTAAATAAAATCAGAGTATTTCCAACATTGCGAAATGCTAAAAGAAAATATACATTTGAATAAGAATGTTTTTAGGGCACTATTAGGAAGAAATTGGATAGAGGTTATATACCCAGAATGGAGACAGTATTTTTGTTACCAAGTGTGGAATGGTAGGTAAAGTTGATACCTTAAATGGAATTTCAGACATGTATTATAAGTAAATACGCGTTAATTTTTTCAAAAGGCAATAAATCGGTGGTCAAACATTTTAAGACAGAAATTGATCCAATTTTCTGTAAAGCATTTACCGTTCCTTTCGGATTAAGAGATAAAGTTAAGGAAGAGATAGAAAGATTGTGTGATGAAGATGTTTTAATACCAGTAAAAAGGAGTAGATGGGCAAGTCCCTTAGTAATTGTAAATAAATGTGATGGGTCAGTGAGGCTATGCGTAAATTCTAAAAAGACGGTAAATAGATAGATTGGGGGTGGCCCCGGCGCAGTGGAAGTAGTGCTTGACTGCTAACCCGGATGTGTGGGTTCGATCCCCAGTCTAGGCAGCACTTTTTTCTATATTCCCTCAATTGAATGCCACCCCTGGGATTTAATGAGATAATCAAAACCTAATTTCTCAATCCACTGTGCCAACAAAAATCTATCCTATCCTTCTATTCCTTCTAACATTTGCCTAATTAATAAGACCCTAGGTCTTACTGGCATATATATGTTTGTGATGTTGTTTTTTTTAGATTTGTAGAGATGGAGCACACTGTGATTCCCAGAATTGACAATATTTTGGCAAGGTTGGCTGGTCGGAAATATTTTTGCAAGCTAGATCTGACAGGTGCATATTTACAGGTTCCATTGTTGGAACGATCGCAGGAATTGATGACAGTCAATATACACTTGGGTTGGGGCTATTTAAATTTATAAGACTTGTTTTTGGTTTGAAAACAGCTCCTCAAATTTTTTCGGAAATAATTTTTGAAATATTAAAAGGACTTGAGATGGTTCATATATATTTTGATGATACACCTTGATTTCAATGTTAAAGTAAATTTAAACAAATGCGCGTTTTTCAAAGAAGAAATTGACTATTTAGGTTATTGTATTAGTTCATTAGGCATTAAACAAAGTCCGAACAAGTTAGAAACAGTTTTAAAAGCACCTGAACCCGTTAATAAAGCTTAATTGGAATCTTACTTAGGGACAATACATAAATTATTATAACAAGTGCATTCCAAATTTATCTGGTGAGCTTGGAACTTTGCATGAATTGACTTCAATTAACAAGCCATGGAATTGGAATGAGAATAGTAAAATTGCGTTCGAGAAAAGTAAAGATTTGGTGCTAGCAATCGATGTTTTAACGCACTACGATCCTAGGGAACCAATTATAATTTCAGCAGATGCCAGTTCGTATGGCGTAGGCGTTGTTTTATCCCATTTAATTGACGGAGTAGAACGACCACTGACCAGTGATGTTCGTGTCTAGTACACTTAGTTTGGCTGAGAGGAACTACTCGCAACTGCACAGGGAAGCGTTGGCAATTGTGTTTGCGATTAAAATCTTTGTTAAATATATACATATATGGGTTAAGCTATACTATTTATAGTGATCACCAGCCTTTACAAGCTATATTCGGTGAGAAAAAAGATATTTCTTCAGTGGCAGCAAATAGGCTGCAACGATGAGCCATTATGTTGTCAATGTACAATTCCTACATATATGTATATTGTAATTTTTCAATTTACATATACATATATGTTCTATTTAAGCATTTACTTTGCAAACTGTTCCGAACAGCCTCATTAAACATACCTATTATTTGTGGCAAGTATTAATATAATACAGTTAAAATAGAACTCCATAACTAAGTGAAGTATTTTTCAACATTTTATTAACCTATCATTTTTTGTGTTAATATTTTAACTGAATATCTACATAATAATATAACTAAAATTAAAAAAAATTAAATACTTCTGTGGAATTATAATAACAAGTACCCAGTGGGAAATTTCTAAAAATTCAATGGTGAATGTCTTGCTTCTTCCTTGAGGAAAGGAAGCAGCACCCGCTTCCTTGGAAGTTGCTTATTCACCAGTTAGACTGAGGACTCCGGTGAAAAATATGATGAATATTCAGCGAAGAAATACTTAAACAAAAGTAACTTGCTTATTCATCAGACCATTAATTTTTGATGAAAAATATGATGAAAATTCTTTTATGAAATCGCTAAATAATTTCGACTTGTTTTTTCACTACCTCAATATTTGCCAATGAAAAATATGATGAATATTCAACAGAAAAGTCATTAATTGAGTGTTACGTAGTTATTGATCACCTGAATATTTATTATTTTCGATGAAAATTATAATGAAAACTAATTAATTTCGAAAATCAATAGGGAATTGGGAGTTGCTTAATCGCTAAATGTTTCATTCATAAATTAGAAAAAATACTTCTCCTTAGTTGGAACGATTGAATATAATTCAATTAAAAGGTCAAGTGACCTAAACTACAAAATGCGTCTCTAATTATCGTCAATTTTTACCGACCCTTGTAAAAACCAAAGCATGAACAAACTGTGAACTTTATTTTTCTAAGTGAACTTTTAAATTCATACACTTTTAATGCTCAGCTCATTATAAATAAATGTCTGATGAAAGGATACATTACTTTTCTTCACAGAAATATTGGTCGCGTCAGGTAAAGGAAAGGGTAGTTTTTATTCTTTTCTTGCTCAGGGAAAAAAAAAGCAAAAAAAGAGAGCGTCGTGGGAGAATTATTTTTTCTTCTCTCTCAAAGTATACTTTACAAAGCAGACGAGTGGACCCAGACAACGAACTGCTGAACTTATGCATTACTTTTCAACGATTGAATCGTCGCATAATTTTAACTAAAATAGAATCTTTTAATTCCACATTGAACTCACTTGATTTTTGTGTGCCAGGTAAAAGAAGGGAGTGTTTCGATATTTTGCCCATTTACAAAGCAGACAATGTGCATAAAACCATGAACTGGTGAAACTATGCATTACTTTACAGTAACTAAATCAGTGCTTGCTGTTTCTTGTAAGAAGTGGCATTTGAATTCAATGTTGAATTCAGCTAAATTTTTCAGTGAGGATGAAATTTCCTACTGGGTACGAGTCTCACTTCTGGTAGTTACAATTTGAATTTTTAAGTACAATTTTCGGACTTAATATTAAAGTAAAAAGAAGTTTAGTTTGTAATTGTAGGTACTTAATCTTTAATTATACCTACAGGTCTGCTGTTATAGTAATAGTTAAGTATACAATTTGATCATGTGAAATAATGAATAATGAAATATTAGCACACAGAATCAAAATCTAGTAGTCGTTTTGAAAAAAATAAGATTTTCTAGGTTTTTTAACAGTCGTAAGGAAGGTACTGGTAAATTGGGGTATAAAAATATTTTTTGTTTAGAATATCTTATAATTTTGAAATTTCTATGAAGTTGAATAGAAAAAGACGTTGTCGAAATTTTTTGTAAACAAAAATTCAAGCTTGGTAGGTTTACAACACATATAAACTTAAAAAAAGTTCTTCTTAAAAAAATTTACCAAAAAGTATCCTATATTATTTATTGATTTTTTTTTAATTCTGTCATTTTTGAGAAAAATAAATGTTAAATGTGCCAAAATTGCTAGGTACCAACTTTGAAGAAAATTGATATATGTATCCGTTTTGGCTGTTGCCTAACAGATAATTACTTTCAGCAGGTAATTACTTTCAAAACTGCATTTCCAAGTCAGACAAAAACGATTTTTTGAACTTAATTGAATAGCTTGGAAAAGAATTCATAAATTAATCAAGATCAAGGTGCATCTCAATCTCAAAGAACGAAGGAAGGAAGCTTGCATGCAATAGATACTTGTTAACTAACAGCGAAACAAAAACGAAACAAATATCGAGGTTTGTCTAAACCTTGTGATTGAAAACTCACTGGTTGATAAGTGAAAGTATTCAAGATTGTGGTAGCAACTTTATACAAAAAACTTTTGACGTGATAAAATTCTCCGCTAACTACAGAGAACGGTACTAAAATTAACCGCAACTAAGCGTTATCTTCTTGTCCCAGCACTGAGAAGCTGGCACATACGTCAATCTTCTCAAATTTGGTCTGCGAACTAAGTCGTTTGTAAAAAGACATTCTCTTAGTGAACAAAAACCTCACCAAAAACATTCTATAAGTATTACCGATATCACGAGTCACGACTCATATAAAAAGGCAGTTCCCTTTTTATATTAAAAAGATCGAAACTCTCTTGTACATCGAAAACTATTCATTTGTCATTATTGATTAAAAATTATATGTTTCATCGGTCAAAAGTAGGTCTCAATTGAAGTTTTCAACAAACATAATGTAACAATGTATTGCGACAGTCAAAAGTATACGATCTTGTTGACCCCCGTTTACAAGGAATACTTTTGTTTTTAAATTTAATTGTTAAGTTCATTTAATTCAAAACAAGCTCGCAGCCTTAATGTGAAGGAACTTAAACTTGACTTTCAATTGGCATTTCTCTCAGATAAATGCCAATTGAAATAAACCGATTTTAAAAATAAACAGTAAAAAGCAAAGCCCAGTCTGTTACAATTTCTGTGGTGTACAATGTACATACCTCCCAATTTTTTGTTAAGTTTGATTTCATAAATATTGAATAAATTCGCTTTGCATTAAGGTTTTTTTAAGTTTAAAAAAATCACAAATCTAAAATTCTGCTTGCAAAATAAAAATAAAAATATGAAATAAAAATATTTATATGTAAAATAAAAATTAGGTACACATAATAAATCACATTTGATAAAGACATTTTCACAAAAAATTAGAGCAATTGTTTGTGTGTTGATTGCAAAATAGCAATCACATTATTTTACTGAATTCAGTTGTTGGCTTATTTGGTTGGTATTAGTTGTTTTTTGAACTTTTTTATTTTAAGAAATACATTATATATATAGCTAATTGAATCATTCACTTTTACCAAGTAATATTTTCTATATTTACTATATGAATGCATAAATGGACAAGAAATAAAATGGATGTACTATAGTTATAATTATAATAATAGTTATATTGTACTCAATCTTGCAGAGAAAAAGATTGTCATTTAAATTTAAGTTGATTTTTGTTAAAAAAATATTTTTATAAAATTTTGAATTAAAATCTTATTATGAAATTAAATAGCGACAAATTATTGTCGCACCTTCTTTTTGATTAGTTGTTCGATTTTTATGAACCGTTGGCATTGAAGTCGTTTGTGATGATTTGATTGCACCCATTGATTGGGACTTTGGAACTTCCACAGCATCGTTTGACTGTCCTTTAATTGATTTTCGGACATTTGGCCAAACGAATTGCAGACGATATTCTGTACTCAATTTTGAGATTGTCTTTTTGAAAAGTCCACTAGACTCACCCGGCTGGAATGAGAATAAAAATGTTTATATCGATTATTAAGACAAGTTTACACTATATACAAATAAAGTGAAATCTTAAATTATTTACAAGTAAATTTAAAATATACTTCAAAATCCCGTTTTTATTATAAGAATGCAATTTAATATCCTCAAGCTCTTCAAATAGATTGTCCTACATTTTAAATTAGTATAGGAAAATTCGTTCGAACATTCGTCATTTTATAAAATTTATTCGATTTGTCACTTGAGACTCAGAAAACCGATCAGTGGAAATGTACCTTAATATCTTCAGCATTATAGAAATATAAAAGCTCTAATAGAACACACCCGGAAGATAACTACAGTTGACTCTCCCTAAGTCGAATTTTCACGGGATACCAAGATTTGTTCGAGTTAGAGAGAGTTTTGGAAAAATTCGAGTTATAGAGAGAAACATTTTTGGAAACCTTTCAAGGTTTATTTAATAAATAAAGGTTAATATATGTATATAAAGCAACCAACAACACAAATAAAAGGATAAAAATCCTTTTTTCGTTTTTGCGTTGTAACTTTTTAAAAACTGTCTCTCTTTATAGAGGTACCAGGGTAATGAATAGGAAGAAACGCGAAGAGCTGACGATGATGGTACACGCGATGCTACACATATATACATATGTTTTAAGGTTTTGATGGTTCGTAGTTATACTATACTAAACAAAATTCGACTTAAGGGGTGAAAAAAGATGCCAAATATCGAGAAAATGTGTTCGAGTTAGAGAGAGTTCGACTTAGAGGGAGTTCGACTTAGAGAATGGTTTTTGTATGGAAAATTGAAGGGAATGATAAAATATGGCGAAAAAGTTCGAGTTAGAGAGAAATTCGACTTAGAGAGAGTACGACTTAGGGAGAGTCGACTGTATTCGAGAAATTTCCCGAACGCAATCCGTGTGTGTCGATTCTCGAAACGTTCCAACTAGACGGGGAAACCATTTTGAAAAATTCGGTCGTTTTTTTCTTGGTCGAGCACACTCCGGATTGTTATACAATATTATTTTCCTAAGTATCGGGGAAAGCATATTTGTTTTACAAAATTAAGTACCTAAACTGAAACTAAGTTAAATATTTTAAACTACATTAGAAGAGAACAAAATAGAAAAATAAAAAAGCGCAAACCAACAAGAAATGAAAGGAAAGAAGTTAAATGACAGAACACCTAAAATCGAGACTTAAAATAAAGTGTGTAGGTAGACCAGAATTTTTTAAAAAGGACATAAACAATCCAACAAAAAGACCTACTCATCAAGAGTGTAAAATAAGGGTATTAAAAAGGTAATAAAATAATAATATAAAAATCAAAACCAGTCATAGTTACAATTCTCTATACATTATTTAGATATTTGTATATATAATCACACTGCATGAGCGTGCCTAACAAAAAAAAATAAACAAACTAAATTTCACAAACCAAAATTATAAAAAAAAACAGGAGCTAAATTATAGAAAACAAAAAAATCCCGAAATACAACAAAAGGTAGAAGACAAACTCTATTTCGAAAGGAAAAGAAATAACTGGAGACAACAAACAGATACATATTAAAAAGTAAAATAAAGATAGCAAAAAGGTAATCTAAAAGAAAAGCTAAAAAAAAAAATAAAGCAAAATAACCATTCCTATTTCACTCAGGTATACAAATATCTTATCACATGAACGTGTACATAAATAAAAGCAAGAAAAGGATAAATTCAAAACCGATCGAGGATAGAGTTGAGGAGATGATAACTTCCACTCCATCCGATTTTATATAAAGTGTCAAAACAAAGCATTCAGTTCACCATAAGAACGAACGACCACCAAAAATAATTCGTCCCCATTTGAGTGAATCTACCACGTTCAAATAAGTGTTAAAAGAAAAACGAAAATATAAATAAAATAGAAAGAATATCTAAGAAGATTTTTTTAATAATACAAATTCTATATATACATACTATCTACTGAAATACATCAGCCAAGTAGAAGACTTAGCAATATTTTATTTGGGCTTGTTGAATTATTGATTCAAAACAGCTTTTAACGGCCTTTAGTCCTAAAAAAATTTGGCGTTTCGTCAACTGATGAGTCCAAGTGAGATCGCCGGGACGAAACGCCAAATTTTTGTAGGAAAGGCCGTTAAAAGCTATTTTAAATCAATAATTCAACAAGTCCAAATAAAATAGTGCTAAGTCTTCAACTTGGTTGTATATTTCAGTAGATAGTAGGTATATAGAATTTGTATTATTAAAAAAACCTTCTTATATAAACATTGCCATGACCCCGCGCAAAAAACAAAAACAAAAACTTCCAATTTAATGATTAGGAATTCTAGTCTTGTTGGATATAGTTCACACTAGATATTCGTCACGAAATCTATGTATGATGAACTGATCTTAACAAAACATTGCGGATTGACAAAGGCCCTCACTAGTCAACTAATGAGTCCAAGTGACATCGCCGGGACGAAAGCCAATTTTTGTAGGACTTAAAGGCCGTTAAAAGCTATTTTGAATCAATAATTCAACAAAGTCGATTAAAATAGTGCTAAGTCTTCTATTTGGCTGATGTATTTCAGTAGTATGGTATATAGAATTTGTATTATTAAAAAAAAACCTTCTTATAGAAAGAATATCTATTTAAGTAAAATAGTAAGAGGACAACCTAGTTTCAGAATTAAGTTAGTTTTCGAAATTAAAGTAATTTAAGTGTATACATAATGTAAGCGCATATTTGTTAAATTTATATTTCGTTTTGAAATATCCTTTTTACGTCACAAGTGATGGCAAATTTTTTTTGAAACGCTCGCAAAATTTGTTAGAAAAGGAAAATCAGAATAAAAAGCTAAAGCAAAAAGTAAAGTAATATAAGGAAGAAAAAAAATTCATTCACGTCTATATAATTATGTTTATATACATATTTTTTTTAAAGTTAAATTCAAAGTGTAAATAAGAACATAAACCGACAAAACATCGACCATACCTAAATACTACATAGAGAAATATATCGCACCCTTAGAATGAAAGTGACCTAACTCAAAAA
The DNA here is from genome assembly GCA_929447395.1 of Epistrophe grossulariae. Classification (NCBI taxonomy): domain Eukaryota; kingdom Metazoa; phylum Arthropoda; class Insecta; order Diptera; family Syrphidae; genus Epistrophe; species Epistrophe grossulariae. Next base: position 59,508,882 of record OV839567.1, read on the forward strand.
TTCGGCATCTTTCTTACAACCAGGTTTTAGAGTTCATTTCGCTTTTAAAGGTCAGTTTATTGAAAAATCAGAAGTTACAGAAATTTTGAGTTAGGTCACTTTCATTCTAAGGGTGCGATATGTCAACTATAGTAGACAGCTTTAAGGATTGTAAAAAAAAAGGAAAAAGAATGGCTACCTCAATAGGCAAAATTAATGATTAGTGATAGTTTATAATATACTTTGATGTTACTCTGCAATGGTTTAGTAAAAAAGATGTAGCCTGATATTCAAAATAAATTTTAAGGCCTCAACCTTAACGATCCGGCTATTAGAATAAAAGTTATCAGCCAACCAAACCAACCATGAAGGCACCTTATTAACAATTATTATGAATGGAAAATACATACCTACCACAAACGCGCATAATTTTTGAAAATCCGACCATTGGATTCAAAGACATAAGCATTTAAGTGAACGCAAATCGGGTGTTTTTCAATTTTTCAACTTTTTGAGGTACTGACACCAATTTGTTGTTGTAACAACAATTCACACGTATTCACATTTCACGGACAGGGAATTTAAGAGAGTTTTCTCTTACTGAGCTCAAATAAAATTGAGGGTGTTTGGATCGAGGGTACGAGTCGGTTCTCTAGATAATTATATTTCCACAAATAATTATATACAGATGTCTCACCTCCATACAAAATTAAGTCTTCAAAATTTGCAACAGCCGACAAATCTCAAGCCGACAAAGAGCTTTTTAAAATAGATTTCATAAGAAGAAGAGAAATCTCCAGCCAACAGAAATCAGAATCACAGTACACATATTAAAGGCAATATCATTAGCGTTTTCATTTTTGTTCAGTTCTGCGCATCTGTCAAAATCGAGGTATAATGTTGGTAAAATGGTGGATTCAGTGCCCCTTTCCTTGTCTAATTTCAATATTTTGTTGTTGTTTCTAATGATGCGCGTTGAGTTCCTGTGGGCACTCAAACAGACATTCCCAACTTTGACAACCTGCGCAATATATTACCTTTAATATGTGTACCATAGAGTACCTATATTATCTAGAGAACCGACTCGTTCCCCCTTTGCCTAAAACACCAAAAAATTTTATTTGAGCACATTAAGAGAAAACTCTCTTAAATTCCTTGTCCGTCAATACGTGTGAATTGTTGATATAGCTTGCTGCTTGAACCAAATCACTTGGCCATTTTACTGCGCCGCTCTCTTTTAATTTCTCTGCAAATACACAATACAAACAAAATACGAAAATCACTGAAATTTGCTAATAGCTTCGCTCACTTTACTCACATATTGCATTGTAAACATAGTTATATTACTACGTTTACATGGAGAATTAAATCAGAATCGAATCAGGATTTAGATATTTGTGAACCGGGATCGGATCGAATCCGGATTACTCGATCCAATCCAGCTCAGCGAGCGCTCAGAGAGCTGGATCGAATCGAAAATAGAAATGTATACCTATATAGATCGAAGAATTAAAGAATTGAGTTTAAAGCGGCTTGTTGGTGTGTGTGTGCTATTGTGTATTTTGTTTCCAAACTGATTGCGGTGTTCAATTCTATCTTTCGATCTGGCATCGTCATATACCTGGATCGAAATTTCGATTCAGATTGAATCCGATCCGTGGATCCACTCATGTAAACGTAGTATATGTTACTCTGCAACGATTTTGTGCATACATATAGCAAATTTTTTCCCGATGCGAACCCAATTTGACAAGGTTATGCTTTTTTGTTGCACACACTCCACCGTCCTTAGAATTGCTATCTCCCTCCCACCAGCATATTCTTGATAGAAAACTCTTTTTTATTTTTTTTGGTGTATTCCTCTTCCTCGTTAGCGTTTGCCTCGATGAAAATTATTGTCCAAAAATTGTTTCAATTTTTTTAGTATGAAATTTTGAACGGTTTTGAATTTTGTAGTTGTAGTTGGTACAAGCCTGTAATTCTGGCTTTAATTTGAATTTTAATTTTTGAACATCCGACCATTGGATTCAAAGATATAAGCATTTAGTGACCGCAAATCGGGTATTTTTCAATTTTAGTAAAAATTGGGCAATTATCAACTGAAACACGTGCGTCGGTTGGCAATGAACAACAACCCCATTTTTCCGAGATTATTTGTTGTTTTCCTATTTAACTATTGTGAAGGTCGTGTAGGGTGTACAGTTATGAATAATATAACAAATAAATTGTCTATTTTCCTAGATGCGAATAAAAACTAATCCTATAGATGCAATAAGTTAAAAGTTATGAGGTGATAAATAAAACAACAGAAATATGTCAATATCTCGGTTAAAAAAATTTCGAAAAATCTAAAAATTTTATGGAACAAGTAGATAAACAATATCTATTATCTGCATGATTTCGAGATTTTTCAAAGCATCCGTCAAAAAGATAAAAATCAGAAAGTGGTAAACATTTACCCAAAAAATGCCTGTTTTGAAGTATCAACGATATTTGTTATAATTTATATTAATAAAGGGTTACAAAAAGAAATTTTACTAAAATTTAATTTCATTTTTCAGTTTTTGAATTCAACGGATTTATTTTTTTGAATATCTTAACGACCTTTCCAATTTATTTGAGCAAAACTGAGCAATATCCACAACAGTGTCATTGTGTTGGTGCGGTCCGTTTAAAATGCATTAGGGCAACCAACACATGCTCACCCTTGTGAAGGAAATCTTTCAGTGCAGCTTGTAGGGTGAAAGAGAAAAAGTCCTGAAGTCGGTTCTCTAGATAATATATTTCTGCATATATTTGCACTGTACAGAAAATCACTTCGGATTCAGGAATACGAATTCTTTGTTTAAGCCTAGTACGCTGCTGATGCGAAACGAAAAATCCCATACAAAAATGACACAACGAAATCATAAACGAAAAATTTCGTTCTGCTTTTCGTTTTGCAGTACGCTGTTCGAAGAGCGAAATTTATAATTGTAGCAGATTATTTGGAGAAGTCTCCGCTCCTTTTTCGCACTGAATTCATTATACAGACTATTTATTGTGTGCGGAAAAATGACATTTGAGTTTTATTTGTGTTTTTTTTTTTGTTTATCATTTTATTACATCATGGGTTTCTCTGATTTTTTGCGTTTATGTTTGATTTTGTTTTTGGAATTAGTGAAACTCTCCAAGGATATTTTCCGTTGTGTTTTTCGCAAGCGTTTCGTTGTCTGTTTGGATAGGCTTTACTAGTTACCTTGGTACCAGTAGCGTATGCAGGATTTCCCGGGGGGGGGGGGGTACAATCTAAATTTTGGTTGAAATTTTTTTTTAATGTATCACTAAAACAAAACTAGCACAAAAATGAAAACCAAGAAAACAAAAAAAGGAAAAACACTCCCTAAGTTACGAAGTGATTTATATTTGAAATAGTAATGTCTGTAATAGAATTTGGTGAAGATTAATTCCATTATCCTTTTTTTTTGATTCACTAAGTATATCTTCAGGGATTACATCGATTTCTTTGTGAATACTCAAAAAAAGATAATCCATTAAGGCAGTTGTTGTGGCCCTCAGCCACGTTTTTAACCGTCTCAAAGTTACTGGTAGCACACAAAGAACTTCAAATACGTTTCTCAAATTAGGATACAAATCCAAATTGCAAAACGGATGTGAAGTTTCCGGTATGGTTACTTCGGTTCCAACCTTCCACTTTTGTTTATACAGTAGAACCCGCTTAAGAGAAACTGCAAAATGTCACAGTCTTTCTTTCACTTAAGCGGGGTTCGTTGAAGTGAAAAACCCGCTTAAGTGAAAAAAATTTCACTTAAGTGGAGTCCGGATAAGTGAAAAAAGGTTGCACTTAAGCGGATTTAAAAATTCCAAAAAAGGTTCTGTCATATCAGAAATTCAAATGTCATTTTCGTGATGAAAAGTTGGTGGAGGTGAAAAATAAAAAAGAAGTAAAAGCGTTCAGCAAATTTTTTGTTCTGTTTTATAAAATTTTTTTCACTTAAGAGAGTTTTTTTCAATGAAAAATATTAAATTTAACTGAAAATATGTTTCAGGTATCCGGGTTTTTCACTTAAGCGAGTTTCTCTTAATCGGAGTATTATAAAGGTAATTGGTCGACAGTTAATAATCGGGGATGAAAAAAGTGTTTCAGATAAGCGGGTTTTTCTCTTAAGCGGGTTTCTCTTAGGCGGGCTTTACTGTATACCTAAATTTTAAAATATTGCTACTTCAGTCAGTTTAATTTAATTTTATTTACTAGACATAGCACTCAGTTCCAGTGTAAATGAAATGTTCATACAAAAGAAATTCACAAATAGAAGTGAGTACCAAAATATGAAAGTGAAAAGTGAAGTATGAAAACCGGTTCTTCAATCATTTTCACCCAACAATTTTCATTTCCCAATGTACCGCAACATAGGAACAAAATTAAATTGTTGTGGAAAATTGTGACATTATCAATTTGTTTTGTTCAAAATACAAATTCTGAAATAAGAAATAATTATTTCGGATTAAACGATTATTTTTTTAGCGTTTGTATTGTCATCAAAAAGGAAAAAGGAACAAAACGAGGAATTTAAACACTCTTTTATGAAATTTTTCAATATTCTGATGACAACACAATTAGAGAATTATCATTTTTGCTTTTGTATTTTTTTAATTCAAAATGACTATTATAGGAATTGAAAACTTAGTAACAAGAATTCATGTGAAAAATTAATAATAGTGATGTACAAAATGTATACTTAATCCTATATATTTTACAAAATTGTTTGGAAAAACCTAGGCAAGAAATAGACTTTTACTTGTTTAAAAAATTGCATAATTTTAAGATTAGTTACTTACATAATATATAATTCAATTAAAATATTTAATATAGTTTTTATTATATTAAATACTTTGTATATTTCTCCATCCTTTTTAATTACAAAAAAGATAATAGGTATAATAACAGAATTTATTATGTTAATGCAGTGCGTCAACGGGTTTACAAAATTATGTTTTCTCTCGAAAATAGAGGTGGGTTCAAGACGCTGTGTTTGCCAATATTTAAAGATTCCCTCACGGAATAGTCTTTCTTGATCCAGTGGTCGCTTTTTGCTCTTCTGTCCATAAAAAAAATGAAACATTGAAATTTCGTGAAGGCACTTTGTTGTCCTAGTAAAAAGTTAACCATTCTCAAATCCATGCATATATTGTGATCATGCACTGATGATCACGGCATTTCAGCTTTTCGAAAATAAGAGGGACACTTTGATACTCCTTCTATATCTTCGTGGCATGAATAAGTTTAACAGCACCATACTTATTTCCATTGTGTAATAGGCTTTTGACGTTTTTGTTACTGTGAATTCATCACACATTGTTATATGTGCGATGAATTCTTGGCTTGGATCATTTAAGCATTTTCTTTCTAAGAATACATATTATCAAAAACTTTAATTTAAATTGTTTATAATAGACGAAAATATGACCTAAACCCCTCGACCTCTTTATATATGTGGAATGATTGAAATTTGAAATAGAATTGGTTCGACTTGATTGCGCTCGTTCAGTGAAGTTCAATTTTCAACTCGATTCTTAAGGGTGGTACACATAAGCCCCCCTTTACACTATAAAAAAAAGTTGTTTGAGGTTTTTCAACGTTTTCTTTTAATTTCCAATATCCGTTCACTCCTCTTACTTGGTGTTCTTCTCACCTAAAAACTTAAAGTTGCTGGAGTTTTCCCCGTGTGAAAAGAAATTATCGATAATTAATAATGACTGACAATCTTAAATTGAGACTTTGATCTTGGTCTGATATGAGAAAATGTATTTGACTGACGGGCGACGGCCAACAAAACTGATAAATATGCATATTGCATTAAGGTACATATATATATCATTTCTTATACTATGAAGCAGACCCTTTTACAAATAAATTGAACATTTGCTTTTTTTGGTTAAATAAAATGTTACACTTGTCAAGGTTTCCACAACCGATTTCGTTGTTTATTTATAAATTTTTTTTAGCTGGTTTTGAGATTTTTCTAACCACTATATTCAGTTGAAAATATTCGTTTTAAAATCTGAATTACGTCCCCTTTCACACGAGGAAACAAGTTGCTGAAGATTTTTTTTTGGCATTTTCTTTTAATTTCCTTAAACATTTCTTTCAGTGAAACAAAATCGCAAAAGATTTTCTGTAGTTTCCGTTTAAAGTAGCTTAGTTGAACACACATTACTGTGTGTGTGAAGACTGAAGAGAAATCTAGATAAAATCTCCTCAACTCCTTGACCGGGGATATTTCATTTTCTTTTACTTCCTGCCCTTCTCACCAGCAAACTGTAAGTTGCTAGAAACTCAGTTACAACTCATCGTGTGAAAGGCGACTTAAGGCTCTTCCAGACCAACGCGAAACATTCTTAGCGAATATGTCAAAGATTCGCATCGTGCCAGTGTGGGTACTCATTTACTCATTAAAGTGCGAGTTATACATATCTTTAATTAAAAACGATCATTGAAAATTTTAATTGTTAAATTTGAGGTTGTCAATGTTAATAATACGTTATTATTATTATTTTCGTCGTCGCCTCGACAGATTTGCGAAACCTTGGTCGAAAATCCAACCCTTATCCAACTCCACCTTTCGACTCCTCATGTAGATTTATGTAATACAGATAAGTTTCAAACATTGCTGGACATCTGAAAGTCTAGGTACTGAACGTGTTCATTTCCCTAAAATTTTTTAGATACTGTTTTAAATTTTGTTTTAACCTTCTCGAATCCGAAAATTTTTTGTAATATACTATTTTTTCCATTCTCGAATTTATGAAATAATAACAATTGAATTCTAAGTGGACTCCAGGTCAACCTTTATTTGTGTTTTTTCATATTTTAAATTAGACGACATTTTCGTATTTGTAATTAAAATATATTTTTATTTAATAAATCATGCCGATCATGGAATCCGCAATACAGGATCCGCAGTTATTTCCACTGCAGTTCCCTCTTTGCTCTTTAGCCATTTGTCATGGAAAGAAAAGAAAACACATGTACTTAGAATCACTGCGGATCCAGTATTGCGTATTCCATAGGCGACATGAATACTTACATTTAAATAATCCTAAAACTTATTTCAAAAACTTGAAATGATATTTATCTTTCAATGACATATTTGCAAATATTATTTTTTAGAGATCTTAAGGAGTACCACGTACGAAACCTCATCAAATTTAAAATATTTAACAAAAAACACAAATACAGAATGATTTAAAGCCCTCTTAGGACTCAATCATAATTAATTTGGAAATATCACGAAAAATTACTGAACTAATTATAGTGTTGTATTGTACACAATAATTTTTCTTATAAATAAAAAACCTATATAATATTATTTATGTTTTATCCTAAAATAAAAAAAAACTCTATTTTTATGTTAAATAAAAAATCTTTAATGAAAAACTTGTTTTTTTTTCAAAAAATAAAACTGGAATAATTTTTTTCAGCTCTTCCTTCAAAAGCCCTTAAAAATATAGAGTAATAATTTTATTTATTTAAGCAACTCAACTTTTCATAATTTGAAAAATAAAAAATAGACATTAACTTTTCAAAATATCCTAAGAACAATTTTCGTCTTCCATTCAACAAAAATCATTCTTTTTGTTTTGCGTATGATAATTTTCCCTTTGGTATGATTGAAATTAGCGCATTGTATGGTAATTCAGTTTTAAGGATATGGCAGCACTGGGACGTATATATATATATAAATACGTCCATGGTATTAAGATTACATACAAATTTGTATGAAATCAAGAAACTGTGTGAGGAAATATGAGAATTTAAACTTAATAGCTGCATTTTATTATCCACATGATCTGACCTGGATCAGATTCAGATCCCCATAATAAAACAAACAGCATCACTGTGACAGTCAGGGTATATATCCGTCTTTTTTTGCATTGTGTCTGTATATTTTTCATGCTTTGTTGGTTTTATTCTTTGCACTACAGTTTACACTACCTTTCCATAATAGTAATAAAAAAGTACTAGATTTTGGATCATGAAACAGATCCAGAAAACAAAACAGGATTATCTATATGTTGTTTTTGTAGTTACGTGTAAAAATTTGATAATAAAATGCAGCTAAGAAGGTTTTTTTAATAATACAAATTCTATATACTATACTACTGAAATACATCAGCCAAGTAGAAGACTTAGCACTATTTTAATGGACTTTGTTGAATTATTGATTCAAATATTCAACAAAGTCCATTAAAATAGTGCTAAGTCTTCTACTTGGCTGATGTATTTCAGTAGTATAGTATATAGAATTCGTATTATTAAAAAAACCTTCTTATATAACTAGCCAGGCCCTGGGCTAAAAACAAAGACAAAAACTTCCAATTTAATGATTAGGAATTCTAGTCTTGTTGGATATAGTTCACACTAGGTATTCGTCAAGAAATCTATGTAAGATGAACTGAACTTAGCAAAAATTGCGTATTGACAAAGGCCCTCACTATAGTCAACTGATGAGTCCAAGTGAGATCGCCGGGACGAAACGCCAATTTTTGTAGGACTTAAAGGCCGTTAAAAGCTATTTTGAATCAAATGCAGCTAATTCTACTTTGACCACTCGAAGTCTCAGATTTCAGTGATGTGAGCCTTAAACTTCACATTTCAACATACATATTGTTTTATTGTGAACAAACCTTTTTTTAAACTTCCTTTTCGAAACAAATTATAATTTCTTATTGGCATTTAAATTTTGAAAGATTTCAACTTAAATCTAAGGTTTCTCTTTGGTGAAAACATAGTAAAAAGTCTGATATTTTACTTCGAAGAGAACGTGGCATTAAGAAAGTGTTTTTAAAATAATTAGAAAAAAACAAATAAAACCAAAAAATTTTCATATTCAAAATATTAACATTATCAGTTATAGCTTGGTAATTATCATTAAAAATAAATAAAACAATATATTAACTTCTTAAATCGTATTGTTTGTTTCATCGATGTTAACATAATGTTTACAAAAAAACAAACATAAGTTGAATATTCATGTACCTGTACAGTAGAATTCCCAACGCCCGTTCCATCGATCTCGGACGCAATCGGATAAGCCCTGCCATTTGGTACAGCTGGAGGACCTTCAGATTTACTCCTTCGTGAGGGAGTTCCTCGCCCTTCAGACTGAAATTAAAATGAATACATATTTTCTGCAGAATTATTTTAACTTGTATAATTTCAAAAGATATGAGTTCTTTTTTTATTTCGATTATACAGAAAGACCACCCGAAAAATTGATCAGGCTTTTCCGTCATACAAGCATACTTATATGTACATAATTTTGAATAAAATATTATAATCATGTCATTATTTTAATGTGCAGATGCATACAAGACGTATTCATTTTAATTTGTATATAAGTATTATTGTTGTTAGGCTAGTAATCTTATCAACGTTTTTTTATTCGATTAAAAGAGAGAATTTTATTCCCTATATACCTAATAATTAAAAAAAAAAACTATATTTTGGGGCCTAGCGATACATATCCGAAACAAACTGATCCTATTTCCTTCCTGATTATAATTTTCGGGGCTTAGTAACGTCAAAATTTCTTCGTGTTATTGAATGAAATATATTTAAGAAAATGCCTTATCAATTAGTAGTTATAATTTCATTGCAGATAAATAACTTGAAGGTAAATACGATAAATTTCTATGATTAGCCAATTGTGGAAAAAATTGTTTGCGAATCGAAGAAAATTTTTTAAAGCAGACTGGGAAGTAATAGGTTAAGATCACGCCAAAGGTTTATTCAATTTTCTGACCATATGGCCAAAGAATATATGGTAAGCCTTTAATATAGGAATAATTTAATATTAAAAGAAGTTTATTTTAAAAATTACCAATAAGTGATTGTTTGAAATTCTTAATTTCAGTTGGGTAGATTAGGGTAAACGTAGAACAAATTCGGGATCTTATGTTCTAAACAAAAGGTGACAACCAAATGTTTTTTTTTTAATCGATAGACTTTAATTAAAAGAAAATTTGCTATAAATCTACAACAAGAGAAATTAATGCTTGACAGTCAAAAATTGCAAAAAAAAATGTTGAGTTCCAAAAACATCAAACAAAAAAAGTTTGAAGCGGTAGCATTACACTATTCATGTGGAACGCATCTCGGATGCTTTGCATACATTTTACTTCGCATCAGTTTGATATTTCGGAAAGTATTTTATGCAGCATAAAAGAAAGCTGTTTGATGTTGTTTTGATGATCATTAATTGGTTCTTTTTGTGACAAAAAAACAAAACAATAGAAAAATTAACTTACTTCGCTTGAGACTCCATAGTTTTGTTTCATTTTCGGTTCAAATTGTCAAATAACAATTGGATCTATTTACTGGCTGCTGCTCAGTTAATGCGCGTCCAGGGAAAACTGACCTGAACCCAAAATTTCGGTATATAAAGCATATTATTTAATGTTATGAACAAGAATTTAGCTTTGTTATAAAGGTAAGGGTTTGCCATTATGTTTTAAAAATGATTTCGGACATGTGGCTGGCATGTGGCTGGCTCGAATAAAATCCAGCCGAGAGGCCCAAGAGGCTCCAGCTCCAATTGTTGCGCGCGATGGCGGATGGACTCATTCGGGTCTTCTCCGATACTCTGATCCACAGAAGCAATAGCGTCTTCGGTGCGCACTGTACGGCGTTTCTGAGGATGCGCATTATCCACTAGAGTAAACGTGGTGCGAAACCCATCCATGGTTGTTCGAATTACTCTGCTGGGCGATTATGTCGACCGAATACTAGACGCAGCGCGCTATACGTTGCGCGAACCAAACCATTATATGGGTAATACATTTACACGATTTGCTATAGTTGTTCAGGAATAAGTCTATTCATTATGAAATGAGCATAAATCAAGTCAAAGCTGTCAAAAAGACCAACTCCGAAAAAGTATTGCCAGATTGAAAACCAGACGTCTAAAAAAAACTACCCTTTACAATACATTTTGATAGTTTCTTGTGATTAAAATTAATTTGGCACTAGATTTTATGATTCCCCAAATGCAAAAATATATTTTTTTTCGATTTTTTGGGGGAGGGGTTCAGGATTAGGAAAGGAGAGGAGTACGATTTAATGAAAAACTCAAAACTGGAACTAAGTCGAGTGGGCTATCGTTTCCATGTATTTTTTAATGCTGAATCAAATGGCACCACCCAACTTTTGATGGAACCACTTTTTACGAAATTTTAAATATGACGTCATCATTTAAGGACTTCTGGCAAAAGCCTGCAACTGGTGTGCATTAGGGAAAATTTGGATATACATTAATTTGATACTAGAAATGATCTTATGAGTCTCCAAATACAAAAATAGAATTCGATTTTTTGGGGGAGGGGTGAAAGAGTATGAAATCAGAGGGGGTGCGAATGAATCAAAATATCTACTAGGTCAAGTGAGGTATTTTTGCCATTTGTTTTTAAATGTTGAATCGAATGAATTCAATGGCAAGTCAATTATTTGTATCTTTCGGCAAAAGAAAGTCCACTGCTTTGATAGAATAAAGTCGCGTATAGGGTGCGAAAGTAGCTTTAATGTGAAAAAGATTAACCTACCATACAGTTTTAAAAGACTTAAGTTATAAATTTCCAACAACATCTTCATAAGGACTCTTTTGATTTGATTTGTTCTAAAAATGTTTAGATTTGAGGTAATTACCAAATACAAAACCTTTAAAAAATATTAAAAATTATTGAACTAAATCGACCATGAACTAACAGACTCAAGGCATGTATCCAACAAAAGAAGTGCATACATTTCGATGGTCAAATGTCAACGCTTCCTATAATCTTAGTTCGTCGAAAATAAGAGCTTGTCTGTTTAACGTAAAAAGAAGTATTTCGAAATAAGGTGCTAAATCACACCTGGATTATCCAGAGTCTGTAGGAGCACCTGATTAAGAACTTCTTTGCTATGCACTTACAGATGACAGCAATAAGTGCTCCCAGTATCACGACATAAGCAGAGGTAGTCGAAACCACCGCACGCTATACCAGTCACCATAGAGGAAAGACCCATACCTGATAAAGGTGACAAAAGATGCATAAACAAAAAATTCTGCAGGACAAAATAAGGACAGCGAGGCTAGAATATTGAGCTAGGTGAAGTAAGAAGAAGATCTTGCGTGGGAAGTGTAAGTATGCTGCCTTCTAGTTCGCGACCGAAATATTATCTGGAAGTTTTAACATATAAAAATAAGAATTTTTCCGCTGGTCTTAAGACTGGAACGCAGGTTCATCAAAGCAGCGAAAGTTACTTAGAATATTATTTCCAGCTACTGTAGGCTACTACAGGGCTCGAATGGAGCAAGTAATAGGATGAGAATGACCAACGAAGACACAGTTTCACCATGTAGTATAGATGAGCTAAACCTATATAAAAAAAACAGCTGGTTTTGATGGCTTACCGGCGAATGTGCATGCATAAAATTATCAGCGAAGTATGTCGGTAGAAGAAAGCATACCCGACGACTGGACTCTTTATATCTTTTATTCAATACTTTACCCAATCTGTTTCCAAACATGCAAAGTGATGTGATTGCAAGGTGATGTGATCAGTGTTGGGACTTCTACCACTTAAGTGGTATTTCTACCACTTTTAACTGTTCATGAAAACCTACCACCTAAAAATCTAAATATACCACTTTTTGCAACTCATCTTCCACCTATCTTTTTATTTTGCCATACCATACGACCACAACCACACCTAACACTTTGAAAGATACCTACTCATTAGAAATTAGTGACATTGATGAACAAAAACTAACGGAATTAAGAAAAGTGATGTGCAGCAATTATGTCGAATTATGTTTTCAAATTGGAGAAAGATTTAACTTTTCAAACGATAAATTAAAATTATTTAAATATTTAAATCCAAAAAACGTCATTGATGGAACAATGCCATCAGTTTTAGGTCTGGCGAGACATTTTCACCAAAATAACGAACCTAGAATTGATTTATAATGAGCGTAGAAAACTAATTGGAGAAAATCACTAACTCCAATTTTTTAAAACTGATGACATTGTTTCACAATGGCGTTTGATAAAACAAAATTAAAGGTGGTATAGCTAATTTATTGTTTGAAAACATTTCTTCATAAATGTTGGAGCTTTGTTGCTTACCGCATAGCAGTGCTGCTGCGGAACGTAAATTTTCCGATTTGAAAAATATAAAAAATGAAAAAAGAAATAAATTGGAAACAATAACAGCTGTTCACAACATTTTAGCTGCAAGAGAAATTTTATTCAATGATCAAAATTTTAATCCTCCTCAAGATTTAGATTTTTTGACGGTTTATATAAAAAAAAAATAATTGTAATTTTTTAAAGTCTTAACTAATTTTATTATTAATTCAAACGGCTGTTATAGATTTAAGTTTTTGGTTTGGAACGAGTCTTAAATGAAATTGTATATGTATGTATAATGTATATAACTTGCTTCCAGATATAATTTGATCTTTGAAACACAAAGAACTGAAATGTTATTTATTTTATTTTAGTTGTTGATTTATTTTCAATTAAATTATTGAATATACGATTTGTTACATAAAAATGGCTTTTAATTTCTACCACTTTTCTACCACTTTTTTGACAACCTTTCTTTGACTTCTGCGAAGTCCCAACAATTGATGTGATATCATATCACTTCTTCAATTTCGTTCTGTAGCAGATAGTGTTTAGGGCACGCATTAACGAGGAAGACACTCAGGCCCGGCAGATAATATAGGTAGTGTGGATAGCAAAACCCACTCGAGTGGGTAAATTACCCACTCGAAATTTCAGTACTTTTCAGAAAAGCTTAGAAATTTTCAATCTAATTAATGAAAAAAAAATTACCTTAATAAATTTCTGATCGGAACGGAAATTTCTCCGACTCATACAAAATGTTTTTTTTATTTTTCATTTTAATGGTACAAATTTCTCATAAATCGGAAAATTAGCGTGCGGTTGAAAAGGGAAAAATTAAAGTGATTTCTTATATTTCTAATATTTCTTAAAATTCGGAGAGAATTCCGTTCCGATTAGATACTACGATAGGGCTATTTGACTATATAATGTATTCTGGTATTAAATTTAAAATTTATTTGCTCATTGAATTTTGGAAGATACATATATGTTGTCCTTTTCCATCTTCATCAACTTCTATTGAGCTAGCCATATATGTTTCTCTTTTGTTTTTTCCCTCAAGACATGTGAGAGCAAACTATGCTCAGCTGATTCAATTTTTCCATGATATTTCGGTAGATCAGGAAACTGACAGTGTGGTATCAGCCAAAGCGTCAGGTTTTTATGAATACATGGAGTCTTTTAAATGGATTTTCTATCTGACATTAATGATTGAGATTTTCGACCGAATTGAAATCTTAAACAAAGATTTGCAGAATTCAGATCTCCAGTGTTGTGGAATCGCTTCAAAAAGTAGAAGCTGTTATTGATGTGCTGGGCGCTTCCCGTGATTCCAAATTTGAGGCAATTTGGAAAAATTCCATAACAGCGGTTTTTGATCTTGAAATTATGAAGAACCCCAAATTCCCTGTCAACGAAAAGCACCAAAACATACCGATGAAGGTACCTCAGAAAATTATAAATTCAAACCACCGAAAGATTTTTACAGAAAATCATTTTTGAAATATTTGAAGAATTATTATCACTAAATGCAAAATTCATAAATGATTCTTCTCGTTTCTTCAAACTACTGGCACGATTCGCTGTAGACCAGAAAGTAGATGTCGATGATGTAGTTAAGTTCTACAAAGATGACTTTGATAAACGAAGACTTTTTAGCGATAGGGACGGACGTATTCCTAAAGCTTTTGAAAAGACAGAATAAGCAAGCAAAAAACTTGAGAGAAGTAGTTAATATTTTGCAAAAAATACGCCCGGAGTCGAGGGGTTTAAAATCTTACCTTAGGTCAACAATGCTGCAGGATCGGCTCAACAATATTGCTATATACATGAATGATGATGAATTATTAAATACATTTATTTCAAAACACTCCAAACGAAGTGCGGTTTTCGCATTAAGAAACTAGTGTTTCATCGAAAGAATAAATAAAAACTTAAAATGAAAAAATGTTATGACTTTTTTTTGTATTATTGAATTTAAACTTTTACATCTTGCACCAACTACCCACTCGGGCTGAAGCTGTTCTACCGGGCCTGAAGACTCTTTCAACAAACAAACATCTATCCAGCGTACAAAATGTCACTATTGAGTATTGATAGCAGCAACTTGGAAATAGTTAAGGAGCTCATCTACCATGTAACCCGCATCAGTTAATTTCAGAGAAAGTTAGGAAACCGCTGTTCTAAGTTCTGATGAGAGAGAGGGTTCAAATCTCACGCGTAGAACCAAGTGCACGCTATACAAAACTCTTAAAGTAATAATGAAAACAAAACATAAAAAGGGATATAGTTCATGCGCAGTCCATGCATTTTCCTTTACGTTCACCCCTAGCCCAAAAAATCGAAAAACTATTTTTGTATTTTGAGACTCCTATGGTCTTATTTATAAACGTTGTCTAACTTTAGACAACTGTTCAACTTTGGAAAATTTGTTCAAAAACCTTGTTTATTGTTGTCTTATAGCTGCCTAACTTAGACACAAGAGTAGATTGTCTCAACTGTGAATAATGTGATATTTATTTTTATTAATTAAAGCATATTTTCACCAATTTGAAAATAGTTAGACAGTGTCTAAATAAACAAAAATCTAATAAATACGACTGCTAAAATCTTCACTTCTAGTGTCAAATTATAATGTAAAACACAATTTTTCGTAATACACATCAGCATGCGTGTAGTTAGGGGAGCAAGGGGGTGCGGCGCCGCGCCGCCCTTAGAAAACTAACTGCCCCCCTTAAAAAATCTCAAGTATTAAACTTGTATTTTGGTTCGTACTAACATCTGAGAAAAGTTCTTCTTGAAAGAGTGTAAACAAACAGTAAAAATACGAAATATATTCAGTAAGAAGATAACAACATTTATATTTTCCCTACATGTGGTTTTTTACCAGCCGTTCGTCGTATTTTTGGTATGTGTAAAACAACACACACATAATATCAAAATATCATTCTTGACAAACTTCATCGTGTTCTTACGTATTGAACATCTTTTCGCGAAAAATAAATTAAATTACAAATACGACAATACAAACATCTATACGCAGGATCGAAAATACAATCCTAATCCAACTCGATCTTTCGTTCCTGCAAATAAACCGGAGATTATTATCCTTTTGCACCTGCAGTATTCGTTAAAAGATGGAAGAATAATATTTACCACGCTCACCTATGTAAACCAGAATGACAGCTGACAGCCTATCTTTCAAGTTTCTTTTTTGAGAACTTCATAATTCGGAAACGACTTGGTCGATTTTTATTAAACTTGGCAACACGCAATTTTTTTTTAATTTTATCTTGCAGATTAAAAACAAAAATTATTTGAATCTTGAATCTTGAAAGTGTTTAAAAACCGTTAGTTAGTTTGTTTCTCTCTCGAAATAGTGAACAATCTCGAAATAGTGAATAGGCCTGGTTTTAATTAATTCACTATATCGAGCGTCTACTGTAGTACCAAATTAAGATGATCTATTTGTATTCTTTTTCAAGTTTACAAGGCTAATGTGTTGAGTATTTTTTAAGATACAAACTTTTTTTATAATGAGTTATTTAGACCTGGGATGCTTTTTGGTACATCTGAATAGACACAGCACGATCTGACACCAAAAATGGGACGAGTTGGCAGATGCGCTTATTGTGCCAGGGCCCGAAACAGATCAACAAAAAAATGGTGCAAGACTTGCAACAAGAGGATCACCGGGCTGTAGTGTGTTTTCAATGCTATGAAAATTGATTTTTTTTCTTTACATAAGTTAACAAAAAAATATGAAGATCTCTGAAAAGCCATTTTGGTTTTTTTTTGTATTGAAAAAGTATTTTTTACTAAATTTGAAGTTGCTAACTAATATTTGTGAATTAAAGTTATTAAATGTTTAAGACATTAAATGAATATATTATTGAAATATTTGTTTCATTTAAATCTTTATAAACTTAAAAATTATTGGCAAATGGTCTACCATACTAGACCACGCGTGCACCGGTGTAAAAAAATAGGGTGCGTGTACTCCAGTGTTAAGGCAAAAAAGTCCATTTTTTCCCTGGACTATTTGGGATGCGTTTAGAACTCAATATTTTGTCACCATTTTCTGTATACTTTCGGAACTCATGACATCAAATACGCACCTGATGCGTTTTGGAACTCAGCCAAAAATGTTCTGAAAATATTTACTTTATATCAGTATGGTGATGTTCTATGGACAAAATTGTTGGTTGTTGGAAAACGGATTGAAAAAATAATTAGTGGTAATTATGGGTTTACTTTTGGCTAAATAAATTTCTGAAAAATACAAATATATTTCCACTAGGCGTGTTTTTTTTTTGCAAGTCCATATGGATTTGTCGAAAAAAACGACATCAGAACTAAGAGCTTTAAGCGAGAAACAGATTGGCACAGCAACTGTATTACCGGCGCTGCGCTACTTATCATTTTGCTAGCGATAGTTTGTATTGAGAAGTCAAATTATCCAAGTCATCGAATGAAACAATTTTTTTTATGAAACAAAGATATGGCGATCATTGTCTGTAGTTTATTTTGTTTTCATATAAATGACTTAAACTTATGATCTATGTATGTTTTCATTTAATTTTATTTTATGAAGGGAAATAATTTTCTATATGAGTTTTCTTTTTATTTTAATGTGGCATTTTTGATTAGTTGTTGTATATTTGCCATAAAGCTGATAAAGTAGTGATGATATTTTGTAACAGTGATGGGCTTTTTTACTGTAATGACTTTGATAAGTCAAACAAGCCTAATATGGTTGAAGATCAACCAGCGATGCCGATGTGGCACGATCGTGCACTTATGGTGCGATTTCATTTAAATGGCACTGTGGCACTAAAAGATTTCATCATATGGCACTTTCATTTTTGTAGGTAGATATAGTAGAATAAAATATTTGACAAAAATAAATCTTAAAACTTTAATAAAGAACTTAACGTACGCACTGATTTAATTGGTTTGATTTTCTTTAAAAAAATGTGTTTGTGCTTAAAAAATTTATTTAGACGATATTTTTGTAAAGGTTTGTCATCAAAGCTGCAAAAATTTTGGAGAAATCGCTATCGGCGTTAACAAAAATGTATAGGTAGATCCTAATAATGTAGGCATCGGAAATTTTGCTACCAATTGTTTGAAAAGCTTATTTTGTATTCTAACGTATAAAGATCATCTAATTTTTTGTTTTCAAAATGAAGCTCCAAAATTAAATTTACTCGTAACAAGTTCTATTTTTTCGGTAATTTTCATCTAAATAAAGAAATATCTGCTATCTTCCAAAAAATCAAAAGCCATAACAAGATATTTGAATTGGAATTAAGTGCGAAAAACTTCGTAATTTGGAAAATATAACAAATGCTAATTTTTGTAATGAAGTGCAATAATTAAATTATTTGAAATAGACTGATGGCCAGTTGCACCAAACGCTTTTAAATATTTACTGCTTCGTTAAATTTTAAAATGGCATTTATCGGTTGCACCAAACAATTTTAGTTTTAAAAGGTCGATAAACAAGCCAGTAAACTAAAATGCCATTTTCCTCCAGTTAAATTTTAAAAGCGTGTTTTAAAGAAAATATCTTCAACAAAAATATTTCACTTTTGATAGGACATATTTTGAAAATTACAATTAAAAAAAATTTTCAACATTAAATAGATCGTTGGAGGTTAAAAATAAATAAAAACAAAAATGAACAGGTGAAATCCATTATTTTTATTTTCAATTATTTCCTATTCAAGCCTAATACATAATGTACATTGTACATATCAATTCTTTTCAACAAAAAAAAAATGGTGGTGAAAAAAATTTATTTCCGCAAGAAAAATGTGTGTGGTGAAACAAAAAAGGATAGAACTCATTCTTCTTCAGCTACAATACAAGTTTCAAAAGGGTAGTCACTCACTTCCATTTTAAACCAGGTGTCATCTCTCATATCGCTATCTTACTTACACTAATTAAGTTTTTTCGTTTAGTTAAAAAATTAGCTGACAAAATCCAGGGATGGTTCGCAAACAGCATTTTAGCTAAAAAATCAGAGAAATACATTCGTGCAACCCAAAAAATTTATCAAGCCGATAAATTTTATAAGAATTTTAGCAAAAACGGTTTTAGTGTATTTTGGTGCAACTGGCCATGAATTTTTTTTATTTCTGTTGGTGGCACGCAGTGGCTTAAAATGTAACTTTTTATTGGTAGCGGTGGAACTAACAAAAAGTTATTTCCAGCAACGCCCATCAAAATTGCCGCACTTTTAATTAGAAATACTTTTATATTGCGTTCGAGAAAACCAGATTTTACTCTGTGCCATAAGAAAGGCTCTCAGTACGAGTATATTAGATATTCCTTCGTTAAAAAAAGTCAACGAGGTATATTCATAGTAACAATTTAAACCCAAGTCTAACTGAACCGGAGTCTAAATCTATGAACCATGATAGACGCAGCTGCTTTTCACAAAGAATTTGGTAAGGGAACAAAACTAGTTGGAATCAGAAAAGAAAATACTTCGTGAATTGTTACAAGGGCATTTAACGGTTAACAGGCCAATTCCTTAACAAAGTCGTATTATCTTTGCATTTATTCTGCTGACTGTGCATTTATCTCAGCGCTCCTAGGAAATATTTGTGAAAATAAATTGCTTGGCTCATTGCCATTGACTTGAATATTGCCAATTACAAGGTTTATTTGAGCGGATTCAAGGATCGCCCGGATTCAATCTGAATCGAAATTTTGGTCCAAGTATATGACGATTGATGATGCCAAATCGAAAGATTCAATTCAAATTAAAACAAATTGGAAAACAAAAAAAAAAGTATAAGGTACAATAAAACGCACACCACAGAGTCTACAATTATGTATTATTATTATTAATAAATACATAGATTTGTATGGTTTGCACATAAAAAAAGATATTTTACAAGATTTACTTTTCCGACTTTTATCTGGGTTGAAAAATAAATGAAAAATCTAAAAACACAATATATGAATCAATAATATCTATCACCTGTAATATTTTGAGATTTTTAAATTAATCCGTTAAAGAGATAAAAATAAAAACTGTTCAAAATTTACCCAAAAAAATGAGTGTTTTTGAAACATGAAATATGGTGCCAAACAAAATACAATCAACATTTCCTGAAACATGAATAATTTTTTGTTTGTGTTTTTCTCACCTCAGAGCAGATCACTGAGCTGTGAAAAATAAATTCTATTGGCGTTTTTCTTTTTTGGCTCTGAGCAAAGCTCTGAGCAGAGGTTGAGCGATCAGAACAAAGCTCTGAGGAGATTATGATCAGAGCCCTCAGATTTAATTATGAAACACACTTGAGCACTGAACATGTCATATGCATAGTAATCTGTCAAATTACATAAAAATTGTATGAAGTTGGCTTCGCTCAGCGTTTTGCTCGATTTGCTCGGTCATTTTATTCTGAGCATACAGATCATGCTCCGAGCTAGCTCAGATGGAAAAAAAAAAACACGACTTATGTGCTCTGATTTGTCTGAGGTAAAAAAGAAACATAGAATTAATTTTTGACAACTCGGTGATCTGCTCTGAGGTAAAAAAGAAAAACGCCAAATATAACTAAAAACAAACTTTGACACCCTTTAATTTTAACATAAGTATTTTTTTATAAAAGACAATCACAAACACAGATATTTTTATATTATTAATTTTTCAAAATGTAATTCGGTTATCTCAATATGTCCCTTTTCTTATTACAGTAAAACCCGCTTAAAAGAAACTGCAAAATGTCACAGTCTTTCTTTCACTTAAGCGGGTTTTTCACTTAAACGAACCCCGCTTAAGTGAACAAAAAATTCACTTAAGCGGAGTCCGGATAAGTGAAAAAAAATTGCACTTAAGCGGATTTAAAAATTTCAAAAAGGGCTCTGACATATCAGAAATTGAAATGTCATTTTCGTGATGAAAATTTGGTGGAGGTGAAAAATAAAAAGAAGTAAAAGCTTTCAGAAATTTTTTTGTTCTTTTCTATTAATTTTTTTTTTCACTTAAGAGAGTTTTTTTCAATGAAAAATATTAAATTTAACTGAAAATATGTTTCAGTTATCCGGGATTTTCACTTAAGCGAGTTTCGCTTAAGCGGAGTGTTATAAAGGTAATTGGTCGACAAATACTCGGGGATGAAAAAAGTGTTTCAGATAAGCGGGTTTTTCTCTTAAGCGGGTTTTACTGTATTATTTCTAGGATACTACGACTCACTGACTTGTTCTTACCGTGGACGTTCTAGGGGCTTTTTTAAAGTTTTGTTTAGGTGGCGGAGCTCTAATTGAGTGGCGACTCGAACTCATGCGCCTTGGCGGACAAGAGGACTATCTGACGCTCACCAGAAGTTGGCCAAAGAATTTTGTTTTGTAAAGACTATTACGCTGCTGATGCGAAACGAAAAATCCCATACAAAAATGACACAACGAAATCAGAAACGGAAAATTTCGTTTTGCTTTTCGTTTTGCAGTACGCTGTTCGAAGAGCGAAATTTATAATTGTAGCAGATTATTTGGAGAAGTCTCCGCTCCTTTTTCGCACTGAATTAATTATACAGACTACAGACTGTAGCCTAGTACGCTGCTGATGCGAAACGAAATTTTTCTGTGATCTCCAAACAGACAACGGAAAATATCCTTGGAGAGTTTCACTAATTCCAAAAACAAAATAAAACATAAACGCTAAAAATCAGAGAATTAAATGATGTAAGAAAATGATAAACAAACAAAAAAGACAAATAAAACTCAAATGTCATTTTTCCGCACACAATAAATAGTCTGTATAATTAATTCAGTGCGAAAAAGGAGCGGAGACTTCTCCAAATAATCTGCTACAATGATGAATTTCGCTCTTCGAATAGCGTACTGTAAAACGAAAAGCAGAACGAAATTTTCCGTTTCTGATTTCGTTGTGTCATTTTTGTATGGGATTTTTCGTTTCGCATCAGCAGCGTACTAGGCTTATTTATTGTGTGCGGAAAAATGACATTTGGGTTTATTTGTGTTTTTTTTTGTTTATTATTTTATTACATCATGGGTTTCTCTGATATTTTGGGTTTATGTTTGATTTGTTTTTCGAATTAGTGAAACTCTCCAAGGATATTTTTCGTTGTGTTTTTGCAAGCGTTTCGTTGTCTGTTTGGAGATCACAGAAAAATTTCATTTCGCATCAGCAGCGTACTAGGCTTAAGTCCAGGAACAACACCGTGAGTTGGGTACTGGAGCACCTCAAATCTAGTTCAATATAACAGACCAGAAAGATTCTGGGTTCAATGATAAGCGGGAACAATCTATTAAAATATGCTGCGCCCTGCGGCCCGTATTGGAGTATTTGATACCACTTTTAATCGTTTTATTCAAGAATGAATCTAATTAATATGTCAAAAAAAAACCGATTGGCACTGTCTACATGTATGGATTCCAAAATTATCGAATTTAAATTTTAAAATCTTAATTTTTTATAAATTTTTTGACTAAATTTAATTTAGTCTACTTTGTACTTTTTCTTCAGTTTGGTTCCGTTTTTTTTTTTTTGAACAGCGGAAGTATCAAAGTTATATGAGACTTAAGAGTTACTTGTGGTATCTAACTAGTCCGTTCCGTTGACATAAATCGATTGTAATTCAGCACCTATTTCAATATAATTTTGTTAGGCGAAGTAAAAAAAAAGAGAGCGTCGTGAGAGAATCTTTTTTTCCTTCTCTCCCATAATTTACTTTACAAAGCAGATGAGTGGATTCAGACGATGAACTGATGAACTTGTACATTACTTTTCAACAGTTTTTTCATCGCATAATTTTCCCTATTGAAATAGCAATTTGTATTTCACTAAAAGAAAGGGTTGTTTCCTAAACAAAAAGCAGAAAGTGGAGTCAAAGCTATGAACTGAGAAAACTTCTCATTACTCTTCACTTACTTAATCATTGCATGTCGTTTCTACTATGATTTGGCAAGTGAATTCATTGATGATTTCAGCTATAAAATTCATTGAGGACGATATTTCCTACTGGGTACAGCCGCTTTTTGTGCAGCTCTGTAAATGCTTATTTTTGACATTTCAGAAGAAATGCATTAGTAATTTGGGCACGTGTTGTTAGCAGCTCTTCAACGTCTCTAAATTTTCTGATATCGAGAGCTTGTTCCATAGCAGGGTTGTGACTTTACTGCCATTGCTGTAGATCTACTGCATTTTTTTCGAAAAATAAATCTACTGCAATATAATCTACTGCACTTTTGGTTTTACGAACAAAAAATCATTCAATATGTAACTGTAATACACAAAATATTTGTTTAATTCTGTTATGCAAAATGTTAAGACTGATATGAATTTAAATGAATGAATTTTTGTTTTGTTGTGTTTTTGTTATGTTTTTTAAAGAGAAATGAATATTTATTTTATTATTTTAAATTATTTATATTTATTTATGTTATATTTTCTTTTCTATATTTTAAAAATATAAAAATCTACTGCGAAAAAGTTAAATCTACAGCGTTTTTTTCCAAATCTACTTCGGATATTTTTTCAAAAAGTTCCATGCTGCTCCATAGTAGACGTGTGAAGTTTTTTATGGAGCACATTTTTAAATCTATAAGCTTTATAAAGTTAATAAAGCAAAAAGTGTTCTTAAACTTCGATTATAGAACCATTTTTTAAAATAAAATGAAGGGAGCTGTGAAATAATCTTTTAGAGAACTATAGCTTTGAATTTTGCTACCGAAGAACAGTTTTGTATCTAATAGCTCCAACGATGTTACTTGGGACAGTGTCGAAAATTAATCCAATTCATACAAGGCCATTATATCCAATTTTCGAATGATTTAGGAATACTGAATACAGTTCCATTCCCTACTTTTACCTTTGCATGCTCAAAACAGAAGCACAATTATTTTATTGTATATAATTGTCGAGGAAACATTTATGTGAATGTTTACCATTTAAAAATTTAGTAAAAAAGAAGAATAAGTGATGCGACAAAAAGATAAAGCGTGTGTAAAATTGACTTAGAAAAGGCTCCGGGATCTTAGCACCTCTTATATGGGATATTCGAAAAAAAAGTATGCCATCTAAAAGGTCACTAATTGGTCATAAAAGGTCAGCTATTTTCAGAAATCGTTCAGGCTTAGAAAACTTGTAATCCAAGCTTGAACTTTTTCAAGGTCATTAGCGATTTTTGGCACCTCATTTATGGGATATTCGCAAAAACAGTATACCATTTGAAAGGCCACCGGATCGTGATAAAAGGTCAGCTAGTTTCAGTAATTGGTCAGGCTTAGGTTTTTTTAATGAATTTTTAAAAATAATTTCAAGGTCACAGTGTAAGACTTTTAGCACCTCATTAGTGGAATTTATAAAAAACAAGTATGCAATTTAAAAGGTCAGTAAAAGGTCATAAAAGGTCAGGTAGTTTCAGTAATTGGTCAGGCATATTTTTTTTTTAATAATTATTTTAATTTTTTCAAGGTCATAGCGATTTTTAGCACCTCATTTGTGGGATATTCGAAAAAAGTATAAACCATCTGAAAGGTTACTTTATTCTTATAAAAGGTCATGCAGTTTGAGATATTGGTCAGCCATAGATTTTTTTTTATAAGCTTTTTAATTTTTTAAGGTCATACAAGGTCGCGTGTACCTTTAGCACCTCATTTATGGGATATTCGAATAAAATATATACCATCTGAAAGGTAACTCAATCCTCATAAAAGGTCAGCTAGTTTCAGAAATTGGTCAGCCTTGGATTTTTTTTAATTAATTTTTAAAAGATTTGTCCCAAGGTCACGTGCACCTCATTTATGGGATATTCGAAAAAAAATATATATCATTTGAAAGGTTACTTTATCCTTATAAAAGATCAGGCAGTTTCGAAAAATGGTCAGCTATAGATTTTTTTTTATGAATTAAAAAAAAAAAAATTCAAGGTCAGGCATAGATTTTTTAAATGATTTTTTGCTTTTTTTTTGTGAAATTCCACAAACGAGGTTCTAAAAGTCTTACACTAGTGACCTTGAAAAAAAATTAAAAAAATCATAAAAAAAATGTATGTCGGACCAATTTCCGAATATAGCTGACCTTTTATAAGTATAAAATAACCCTTCAGATGGTATGCATTTTTTTGCGAAATTCCACTAATGAGGTGCTAAAAGTCTTATACTGTGACCTTGAATTTTTTTTTTTAAATTCATAAAAAAATTCTATGCCTGACCAATTTCTGCATATAGCTGACCTTTTATAAGTAAAACATAACCTTTCAGATGGTATGAATTTTTTTGCGAAATTCCACAAGTGAGGTGCTAAAAGTCTTACACTAGTAACCTTGAATTTTTTTTTTTTTTTATTCATACAAAAAAATCTATAGCTGACCATTTTTCGAAACTGCCTGACCTTTTATAAGGATAAAGTAACCTTTCAAAGGATATATATTTTTTTCGAATATCCCATAAATGAGGTGCTAAAGGTACACGTGACCTTGGGACAAATCTTTTAAAAATTAATTAATCTGAAACTAGCTGACCTTTTATGAGGATTGAGTTACCTTTCAGATGGTATATTTTTTATTCGAATATCCCATAAATGAGGTGCTAAAGGTACACGTGACCTTGTATGACCTTAAAAAATTAAAAAGCTTATAAAAAAAATCTATGGCTGACCAATTTCTGAAACTGCCTGACCTTTTATAAGAATAAAGTAACCTTTCAGATGGTATATACTCATTCCGAATAACCCACAAATGAGGTGCTAACTACCTGACCTTTTATGACCTTTTACTGACCTTTTACTGACCTTTTAAATTGCATACTTGTTTTTTATAAATTCCACCAATGAGGTGCTAAAAGTCTTACACTGTGACCTTGAAATTATTTTTAAAAATTCATTTAAAAAAACCTAAGCCTGACCAATTAATAAAACTAGCTGACCTCTTATCACGATCCGGTGGCCTTTCAAATGGTATACTTTGTTTGCGAATATCCCTTATATGAGGTGCTAAGATCCCGGAGCCTATTACTTTAGGTTCATATATCAATCAATTAGATGGAAAAAGTTACTTTTGTCACAAACATTTATTGGAATAATGTATATGAATATTTTCAACATATTATATCAGATATTTTCAATAGAAAATCCAAAAACCTGTGGAATTAACCATTTATTCCACTTCGGCCTTAATAACTTTGGAAGAAGTAGGTACATTAATATTAAGTGCAGAGGACTAGTGGAAATACTGCCAAGATGCCATCAAAAGTGCCGCTATTGATGTGATGCTGGGTTTTACTAAGCCACCACAACGAAACCCCTGGTTTGATGAAGAGTGCAGCTTGGCGCATGCAACCAAAAACGAAGCCTACCAAACAATTCTGCAGACTAGACTCAGAGCTGCTGAGAGAGCTCCTTGGACAAAAAAGAAAGAAAGAACGCCGCGGCCGTCTTCTAAGGAGGAAAAAGGGAGAGCACGGCAAGCGGCTGGTCGAGTCTGTTCAGAGTTATAGCGGCAGAGGTGATGTCCGGAAAGGGTAAAACGATCCACCCAAGGCTTCAAGGCTAGAACGGAAGCTTTCCGAGACGAGAGTGGGAATATGGTAGTTGATACACAGTCTGTACTGAGGATCTGGAAAGTACACTTTTCTAGACTACTAAACGGCGAAGACGACAAATATTATTTATTCAACTTAGACGATGATGGTCAAGATTTCCGTCCACCCGACCTATATGAAGTGCGGCTAGAGATATCTTAACTTAAGTCGTACAAGGCTGCTGGCGCGGATGAACTACCAGCCGAACAATTGGGCGAACTACAGAGGTATAAGTCTTCTAAACGTCGCTTATAAAATACTGTCTTCTATATTGTGTGATCACTTAAAACCGTTTGTCAACAATCTGATGGGCTCCTATCAGTGTGGTTAGGCCTTTGTAGAGAAAGGTTTAAGGCAAGGCGACGCGTTATCATGCAACCTCTTCTTGAAGCAATTGTACGTAACTCGCAAGTCCACAACAGAGGTACATTTTTTAAAAAGTCTGTTCAACTACTTGCTTATGCAGATGATATAGATATTAGAACGAAGCGAGCTGTTACAGGCGCATTTGCAAGTTGTTGTTGTACATTCGGTTTCTTTCTATTTTCCCCGTACTCGATTAACGGGCCTATAGAAACTTGGTGGTACTTAACTCAAGTATTGTTGTTTATTGTAACCTGAAAGCTTGGCGGCCTAACTGCAAGTTGTTAACACATAAAAACCCCTTATAATATAAAAAAAATTTCTTATTATTAACCGTCTTATATGAATATGAAATAAAATTTCAGTAAGAAAACGAAAAAAATAAAAAATACAAAAAACATTTGATTAAAATTTTTATGCTATAGCTTCTTATAAGTTTTATTAATATTGCATACAAAGATTAAGAAAAAAAAAACAAATTTTGTATTTTTAAACAAAATTTCAAGATTATTTTTTTTAATTCAATACAGTAAAACCCGCTTAAGAGAAACCCGGTTAAGAAAAAAACCCCCTTATCTGAAACAATTTTTTCATCCCCGAGTATTTGTCGGCCAATTGCCTTTAAAACACTCTATATAGCTTCTTATAAGTTGTATTAATGATGCATAAAAAAATTAAGAAAAAAATACAAATTTTGTATTTTTAAACAAAATTTCGAGATTTTTTTTTAAATTCAATACATTTTTCAAAAAAGGGTAGATGATTTTTCCGAAATTCAATTTTGTACTCCAAATTACAAAATATTAAAAACTGACGTACAAATTATTTTCATTAGAAATATTTAAAAAATTCGTTGAAAATAAAAAAAAAACACGATCGATTTTTAAAAATTTTTCTCATAAATAAAGATTTGTTAAAATATTCAAATGGTCATGTATATATAACGTTTTGTGACGTTTGTGTTGTTCAGAAATTCAATTTAAGAAATTGTTTAATCGATTTATTTCTCAGTACGATTTATTTTGAATTTTTAGTAAGTAAGTTCAATTTATGCATAATATCCAACTCGGTGCTAAACTATACGATTTTGGCAAGTGGGAAGTAATAGGGTCCCATATTATCTAATTTATTTCTTTTAAAATCAGATGAATAGGTTGACAATATAGGTACAGACAATAAAACCACAGTGTGATCGTATACATAATGAATACAAAAAAGTACCTACCGATATATTTAAAGTCTTTATATATTTTTAGAAATTTTTTTTTAGAAACTGTTCAATTACAATTCAATGAAATTATAAGAAAAATATGGCACAAATTTTACTATTTTGATTTTCGAAAAGAGTACACTCGGAAATTATTAAGCCATTATTAAGTGCAAAAATCTTATTTTATGCCGAAAATGTGTTTTTTTGTATTTTACTTAAAACCTTTTCTTTTTCAAAAAATATTAGACAAATTTGACTAACGCCTCACCCCAAGGCCAGGGGGGGGGGATAACAAATGTTGCAGATGAGAAACTGAAAATTCCACGAATATTATCGAGGCAGCAGCATAGGCAAAACGTTAGCACAACAGATCCTGGAAACCTATATTTTAGGATAATTATAATGATTCCTCTTTGAGATGATTTCTTAAGTCAGCTTAAAATGCGATTCCTATACCTATTCAACGGAACTGCATGATATATACATATGTACATTATGTATATGCATAAACCTACATGCTCAAATGTTTAAAAAAAATTGTGTATGATGTGGTTGAATTTCGGCTAATGGGCTTTTCTAGTTTTGATTACTAATTGGTGAATTTTTTTTTTCCGAAAAATTATATCACCACGCCCCACTCCCACCCGAAAAAATTGTCTTTCTTGACTCATATGCTCGCAAATAATTTGCGGACTATGTAAATCATGTAAACATCCTCGGATATAATTTTTGAAAGTATACGCGAACATATTTGACCATCCCAATGATTTGCATAGGCACGAAAAGAAGCATTGCATATCCCTCACATTTGCGACTAATCAGTAGTTGCTAATGTTATGTTATATGCTAGCAGCGCAGTCGGTATAAAGAGTTCTTAAGCTCGAAGGAATGAAAAATTTAACTGAAAAATATGCCTATCAAAAACTTGATGGTATCTCGTACAAATCAAAATATATTTTATAAATATGTAGATTGTAGATACATAGAATTTTTGGTATACCTACATTTTTGAATGACTTCTTTTGAAAGGAATAATTTTACATTAAAAATCATGAAAAACTACAAAAACAACTGCAGTCCAGTAACTTTATACATCATACCTTGCGTCAAATACAGTAATTCTGATTTTTGGCTGAGTTGTTTATGATATTGGCCTAGTGAATAAGCCAAGTTTTCGACCTCGAGCAAAGAACGCAACATTGGTAAAAATCAAAAAACAAAAACGCGAAATTTTTATATAACTTTGCTCTACAATTTCAAGGTTGCTACATATTCTTCTGTAGTGTAAACCAAATGGTTTCCTAAATACAGCCTATCAAAATGTATCAATTTTGTCTCGAACATTGTAAGCAATATTTTGTTCTCAAAATTTTGAGTTTGAAAGTAAATTTTTCAAAATCTGTTGATTAAAATAACTTTTTTTTAAATGAAGATTCAGTAATGGATTGGATTTCTTTCTTTAAGAAAAGCTATAGGATTTTGATGCAGATGGTGCCGTTATTTTTTTATGGTTCTTTTCTATTTTTAGTTTTTGTTTTAACTGCCCCTCCCACCTAAATGGGAGGATATAGACAACCCTGCCAAAGTAATTTTTCTTCTTCTGACCCAACTTCTACACTAAATTGATTTGATACATATTATGCCAAAGACCCAGTTATTTTTTATTGAATCTACTGTTTATTGTTCCATTTTTTGTTATAATGTTATTATTGCAAAATTTTGGAATGTTGTATTTTGAAAACTTGTTGTACTATATTAACGGATTTTGTCTCAAATTGAAGAAAATGTTCTTGTATTGAAATAGTAGAGCAAACTTATAATCGACACATTTCGGTTAGTCAACACATTTTTTTGGGGCCTAAACTCCTTGTGGACAAATTCATTTAAGCACTTTAAATTATATTTTGTATGCATTCCCTTGCTCTTTAGAAACCTTATTTTGTTTCTTCCGACTGTAAGTACTTCTAGTGAAATCAGGAATCAGACCAACTGCTCACAAACTTTAACAAATTATTTGCGAGTGTGTTTACACGATAAGCAAAAAAATATAGTTTTCGCATATATAACGCATATTGTTTGCGAGCATTTGCGGATTGTCCTAAAAAGTGTTAAGGCGACATAAGATTAAAACATTAAGATGACTTACGCCCATATTATTCACTCGATACATCCAGATTGAAACTTAAATCCGGATGTATTTACATTGAATTTGTATACTTTACATCTGGATTTAAGTTTTAATCTGGATGTATCGAGTGAATATTATGGGCGTTAAAAATACATCAGAGTACCAATGATTTGCTCTATTTTTCGTATACGAACACAAACAAATTAAAAGAATATAAGAAAATACTCATCTGTGATTTCTCACGTAGTGAATAGAGCTTTCTTTTTCTTCACAAGTGACAATGGGGTGGCATTGTAAGATTAGAATTTGTTTAAACAGAACTATCTTTTTAAAAACTTACCCTTGCGCGGCTGGCAATAACATTGTTACGTGAGTCTGATGTTTGCTCAGATCCTATAATGAATTCATGCGACTTATACGCTAACTCAGGACACTTCTTTCTTCGTGGCAATGGTGGCTCATTTGTTGGGCCTATGGGCAGACAAGAATCTTCTTTGATTGGTCAAGTAAATGATTGCTTATACAAAAAATAATATACAAAAACCTAAATACATAGTTTGAAATATTAAAACATACCAAATTGATTCGGAACAGGAGCCCTGCGCACCACCTCTGGTCGAGAGTTGCCGGTGAATTCATGCCAACGATAAGTGCTCCTATACTCGGAATGGAGCTGCTGAAAAATTAAAATAACATTTTTAGTTAATATTTTGCTATTTGTTTGTAAAATCATGTATGTACATATATTATAGGTAGAAAAACTTATATAATATATAAACTTATATCTATTTTTAAAAAATTTAAAGAAATGATCATTTCAGACTTTTACAAAAGTTGTTGAAAAATTCTTAGTTTTACCGGTAAATTCTAGAATTCCACATTTCGGGTCTTACAGTGACATTTCTATGTAGATGTTGTTACTTGTTAGTCGGCAGAAATGAAAAGGACCTACAATTTTCTGCATAATCCCAACGAATAAGATGAGAGGCAGGGATGAAAAATCGTCTCTCAGCAATGTATCAAATTGTACTCTTTGATTTTTTTTCAAAAATCATTTTCGTTTGAAGAATAGCAACAAGACAAGAATATCTTTTAATATCAGAAAAAATTAAATAATTGTATACAACGTTTACAACCACCATTATAATACGTTTTCATTGGGCAAATGAGGTAATTTTGTTGAAAATTTCCAAATTCGACTCCAAATTATCTCATTCTCCATACAAATTAACATTTCGAAATGAGGTAATTTCAACCAAAATTGCACTCCAAGTAGAATGCATCCATAGTAAAAACCCATTGGAAACCATTGAAAATGTCTAATTTTGATGTATAAAAAATAGAAACAGCAAAATCAAATTCAAAATTAAATAAGCTGTCAAACGAAATTAACAAATTTGCCACTTTTTCTGTTATTTACGAAATTACCTCATTTCGGCTCCGTAGTATTAAACCGAGATATAAGTATATTTACCCTTTATCTTCTTAAAATATCAATGACCAATAACTTATTTTTCAATTCGAAATATAATATTGCGCTCGTTTAACATAAATGAAACTTTTTATCTCACTTTTACTTCGTAAGAAAAAATGAAACAGTATTTGAAGTTTGAAAGGTAGTGTCAAAATTAATCTTCTTGTAAGTTTCTCTCATTTAATATAATAATTAATAATTAATAATAACTAATAAACAATGACGATAATTAAAATATTAAAAAAACTTAAACATAGTAAAGATTATTATAAAAATAACATTGGTTAAAAAAAATAAATATTACCTACATTGACGCAAAGGCAAAATAGTATCGAATTTCATTAAAATGTATTTGTGTACTTTAGTCAAGTTAAATGTATCGAAAAAAGTACAGTTTGCAACCCTGCTTTGAGGATTTTCCACTTCCTCACAGAGGTAGTGATCCTGAAAAATAAAAAGCATGACTGGTCTCACTTACTTGCTCTTGTAGTTCGAGGAGCTTAGAAAATATTTACAAAGTATGTAAACAGAATAAGTAAGACATCGTTCATTTAATTGATTTATGTAACTTCCTCTGATATTGTTTTGCACACAAACATTTTTTTTCAAGTAGATATAAGTAATTGTTCGACTTCTTTTTATTTGTCATTCAAATTCATTACTTTCTAATCATATGCTTTAACTATAATAAACGGGCTAAATATCTTAAACAAAGTATCTTAGCACCAACGAACGAATGATACTAAATTACGGAATAAACCGATAACGAAATTTTTTCCCAAGAAAATAGATTTAACATAAAAATAAATTAAAGTTAGAAAAATAAAATGATTTTATTTATTTATTACTGAAACACAATCGTTTTCCACTTGGCTACGACAAGAGTTTGTTGTCGTAGAAATGGATGTCATATTTCCGTTTCATTCGGAATTTGTGATAGAAAATTCCCCGAATTTCGAAATTCGTGTTTTGTAGAATATTTTCGATTAAGATGGAATTTGTGATTGGGCTGATTAATTTTTCAAATGAATTCTCGGTCTCATTTTGAATTAAAAAAATACAAAAGCAAAAACAAAAATAACAATTCCCTTACTATTTGTGTTTTTTTTTCTTCTTCTTCTTCTTCTTCTTCTTCTTCTTCTTCTTATTAAAAAAAAATATATTGCTGTCATCAGAATCTTGAAGTAGTTCATAAGAGAGTGTTTAAATTTCATGTTTTGTCCCTTTTTCCTCCTTGATGACAATAATTCA
Source organism: Epistrophe grossulariae (assembly GCA_929447395.1). NCBI lineage: Eukaryota > Metazoa > Arthropoda > Insecta > Diptera > Syrphidae > Epistrophe > Epistrophe grossulariae. Next base: position 59,542,020 of record OV839567.1, read on the forward strand.
GAATTTGTATCTTGAGCAAAACAAATTGATTGACTAACAATTTCCACAACAAACTTTAGTTTTTTTCTAAGTTGCCAAACATTGGGAAATGAAAATTGATTGAAGAACCGGTTTTCATCTTTTGGTTCTCACTTCCTGTTGTTAATTTCATACCAGTGAAATACGCGTAACTTTTTTATGAAATTTCATTTACACTCGAACTTAGTACTAGGCTAAATAAATAAAATGAAATTAAACTGACTTAGGTAGCAATATTTTAAAAACAAATGTGGAAATAACCGAAATAACTAACGTCTGCAGAGCCATGACGTTCGTTTTCCACTTTAAGACGGTTAAAAACTTGGCTGAGGGCCATAACAACTGCATTAAGGGTAGTAGGGGTAGTATATTCGTAATTAATTAATTATTAAAACAATTAAATGTAGTTGTAGCAGAAAGTTGAAATTTGGTCTACTTCTACTACACCATAGATTTCTCTGGCTACACTTTGTAGCACTATATTTTATACTTTGGCAGTACCTACAACGTGCTACACCAGGTTTAAGCCAGTTAGAATAGATTGCTCACTTCATCTATCAGATAACTTTATTCTAACGCACGAACGTTAGTATACACACTTTTTTTTGACAAGTATGTGCAAGTTAAATGTTTCGTCCGTAAAATTTGCAAATTTTCCATTTTAACTTGCGATATATACATACATAGGTACTATGTACTATGAACTCGAGATTTTGATCAAATTGACATTACGATGATAGCGCAGTCGATAAAAATTGGGTCTCGCAATTCTGTCTGTCTGCCCTGTCCTTTCGCCTGCAGCCTAAAAGTGTTGGTCAATTTTCTTTAAACTTGGTACCTGTCCTTTTTTGGGCACTGCCCTGACTTGTTTTTTTTTCATTTTTTTAAACCAAAAATAACAGTAGCTGCCGTACAAATTATTTTTAGAAAAAAATGAAAATCTTATTTTTCTCAAAAACGTGTTTTTTTTTAAATTCACCTACCTACCATTTTATAAAAAAAATCCGAAAAATGGTTATAAATGGTACATCCCATAGAACCATTTTTTTTGTTAGGTATTCAATTTTCTCAAAAACTGTTCAACCGATTTTCATCAATTGTTTTATGCAGAAGCTTTAAAGCTTTACAAGTTTTGTATACTAAAATTTTCAAGTTTTTTTTTGGATTTTCAAAAAAATTTGGAAACAATTTAATTGATTTTTATCAATTTTGGCACCCAACAGTTTTTTAACATTATCTAGCAGAATTAAAATAAAAATTATTCTTATAACCAAAAATAACGGTACCTCCCATACAAGTTTTTAAAAATGGTTAAGGAAAATCTCATTTTTCAATGAAAAGACGTAGGACGATTTTGATTAAATTTTTTATGTCAGCATATATCAGTACCATCTACCTATTGACTAAAAATGGTATTTTTTTTCGACTAGATTTTAATGAATTTTTTTAAAAAAGAGCTTTGAGTATTGCATATAAAAATTTTCAAAAAAAAAAAAATTTGTACTAAAAAACAAAAAATTCGATAATTCGTAGTGGGTAGTTGATTTTTTTTTAAATTCCGCATTAATAACACTAAAAAATGACGTACTATTTTTTATTTCTTAAAAATGTTTGCAAAATTTTATAAATAAAAAGTTGTTTTTTTTTTAATAAACTGCTCCAATGATTTTTTTTTCATGTTGGTATGAACCAACACAAACCAAACAATTGAATTTATTGGTTGCTTTCATGGAAAGCAACCCCGGTGTGGCAAAAAATATATTTCCCAAATAGCCAAGTCAAGGCAAAGTCTTATAGAATTCTCAATTGAAGCAAAGTCAGGGCGAAGTCTTATAGAATTCTCAATTGAAGCAACTTGATTGAAAATTGAATTCCTCATTGAGTCGGATTTGTCCCTAATAAAATTTCTTGTAATGATGGCTTCCTCCTCTTCGCACTCATAATCTGTATCCAAAAAATAATAAAAGTTATTATGTATTTGAGTGATTTATGATGCATTTTTGCTTACTCTAGGTATACAGTTTTTGACATTCCTAACTCCTAAGTAGGCGAGAATTTGGTTGCGTTTCAACACAATAATGTTTTTTTCAGTTTAATTCGGCTCGTATTTCTAACGCCTTTCTCGTTTTACGTAATCGCTTTTAGAATTTAGTCGTGTCTTTCGTTTACTTGAGTATCGTTTACTACCCGTTTCGTAATACGAAATAGTCGCCCTGGTATAACTATTTATTATATTACTCTCATTCACAAGGCCATTATTAAAAGGTTATAACTAGTTCTATTTCTTTTTCTTTTCTTCTTTAATTCAAATTCAAAATTTTGTAAATCCGTAATTTTGTATTTCGAAATTCTGTATTTTAGAATTCTGTATTTCAAAATTTTGAATAACAGAATTTTTAATAAGATTCCAAAATATTGAGATGAAGTGTGTTCATCTCAAATTCTTAATTTTGTTGGTAGATGATTAAACTTCCGAATTCGCTTCGATATTGATTGCATAATATGGATTTGTTTTTTTTTTTATATTTCTTTTCAAAACTTAATGTACATACATTCAGATTTCATGTATTCTTATTTCTTGACATAATTTCTAAACTAGTTTTAACATTAGAAATGTTGAGGCAAAGGCATTATTATACTGACAATGTGAAAAAATCAACAGAATTTCGAAAATGTGAAACGCCGCCGTATGGACAAAGAGGGCAAAACGTCAGGGGAATAGACAAAATTATTGCGTTCAGTTCATGCTTTGTTCTTACTGGTCTGAGGAAACAGAATACGAAGAAGGTGATAAAACAGCCACCAAAAAAGGAGAAGTGTTCGTAGACAAGGATGGCTGAATAACTATAAGTGTATTTTGTTCATTGCTGCATAGCCAGCGCAGCATCCAAAACTGAATAAATTGATTTAACTCACTCGCTATCTTCATTTCAATAATTCAATTCTTAAAAACGTGCCCGCAACTTTAAAAAAAAAATTCAGTAATTTTTTGTAAAAAAAATTTTTCGGAAAATGTTTAGAAATCGTACCTCCCATAGAACTATTTTTGTGATTTTCGATTTTCTCAAAAACGGTTGAATTGATATTCACCATTTTGTTTGGAGAATGTTTGAATAAGTTTTAAAAGTTTTGCATACCAACATTTTTCAAAAAAAATTAGTTTTGGATTTTTAAAAAAAGTTTCAAATTTTTTTTTGAGAACTTAATAATTTTAAAAGGACTTGGTCAATTTTTATTAAACTTGGTACTCAGCAGTTTTTTAACATTGTCTTGCAGGTCTTTAATTAAAGTAATTCTTTTAACCAAAAATAATGGTACCTCCCATATACAAATGTTTAAAAACTGGTATTGAAAATCTCATTTTTCTCAAAAATGGCTCCTACGATTTTGATTAAAATTTTTTCGTGAACTAATATCTGTACGATCTACCATTTTAATGGGAAAAAAAATTTCTATCGTTTAAAAATGGTGTCTGTCATAGAACCATTTTTTTGATTTTTGACTATCTCATTATCAGTTGTACTGATTTTAATGAATTTTTTTTAACAAAAAATTCAAATACATAAGTTATAATAAAATTGCATACCAAAATTTTCAAAAAAAATAAATTATTGATTTTTTAAAAAAATTTCAAAATTATTTTTTGAAAATTCCATATTTCGAAAATGGGTAGAAAATTGCGTGCCATTTCAACGATTTTCAATTTTTTTTTCTCATAAATTGAGATTTTCTTAAGAAATCGGATGATGTACATCGCATTGGTGTCAAAATAATTTCTCTAAATTAACTATGTATTTAGAAAACGTAACAATTTGAAGTAAATAAGACATGTAGTTTATTCAATTGATTACGCGTAGTTAATGATGTAGAAAATGTAAAGTAGTTAATCCGGCCAACCCTGTTCGTAGGCTTTCCAGATTACATGAGGAGAAGAGCAAATTTAAAAAAGAATACCGATTGCTTTATTCAAAGTTTTAAAATAAATAAATCGTCACCTTTTAAGAAAACAGGCATAACTCAAAAAACGTGATTTTCAGATTTAGTTCATCACTGCGTTGGCAAAAGGAAATAATGTCTCATCTAAAGCATAGTACGCAGTTAATGCAAACGAAATTTTTCTGTGATCTCCAAACCAGACAACGAAACGCTTGCGAAAACACAACGGAAAATATCCTCATTCCAAAAAACAAACGCAAAATATCAGAGAAACCCATGACGTAAGAAAATAATATCTAAAAATAAAACTCAAATGTCATTTTTCCGCACACAATAAATAGTCTGTATGAGTAATTCAGTGCGAAAAAGGAGCAGTCTTCTCCAAATAATCTGCTACAATACATTATAAATTTTCATCTTCGAACAGCGTATTGTAAGACAAAAAGAAGAAAGAAATTTTCCGTTTATGATTTCGTTTTTCATTTTTGTATGGGATTTTTTATTTCAAATCAGCAGCGTACTAGGCTTAAAGATTAGAATCAAGAAATATAAGTATCGCTTTAGGGCCATTTTATTCACTATTGCTCAACTTGAGGCCAACTCGCAAGTTTGCTAAATAAGAGTTGACTTCAACTCGAGAGTTGAAACGTAAGTAAAAATTTCTTTTCATTCACTAATTATTTACTCAACTCCCCAGTTGAAGATCTCAAGTTGGCCAACTTCCAGTATGAAAAATATCCCTGGGATATTTGGGATATAAAACAAAAACTGTCATTTTTAAATTTGAATATGTCAATTGTGAATCATAACGATGTAATATTTATTATTTTGTGTTTAATTTTTCTTAAATTGTGTTAAATTGTGAACAAAATATTAAAAAATAGGGGATCATTATTCTTGGTCGTAAATGCTTATCTAGCACTCAAATCATAGGTATATTCACCACAGTCCACGAAGAACTTTTATGCCAAAAAAAAGCTAAGATAGCAACCGAATTAGTTTGGATCTCGATTTTTCCAAAACCGTTGTTTTGACAATTCACAGACCTTTGTCCGGTGGACAGATGTTTGTTTGTTGAAAGTGTCTTCCTTGTTAATGCGTGCCCTGAACACTATCTGCTAGAGAATGAAATTGACCGAATGACTAATATCACATCACCTTGCATGATTGGAAGCAGATTGGGTAAAGTATTGAATAGAAGATATAATGAGTCCAGTCGTCAGGTATGCTTTCTTCAACCCTTATACTTCGCTTATAATTTTATGCATGTACATTAGCTGGTAAACCATCAAAACTGGCGGGTTTTTCATCTAAGTTTAGCTCATCTATACTGAATGGTGAAACTGGGTCTTCGTTGGTGTTGGTCATTCTCACCCTATAACTTGCTCTATTCAAGCCCTGTAGTAGCATACAGTAGCTGGATATAATATTCTAAGTAACTTTCGCTGCTTTGATGAACCTGGATTCCAGTCTTTAGACCAGCGGAAAAATGCTTATTTTTATGTGTTTAAACTTTCAGATTTCAGTAGCGAACTAGGAGGCAGCATACTTACTCTTCTCTCGCAAGATCTTCTTACTTTTCCTAGCTCAATATTCTAGCCTCGCTGTCCTTATTTTGTCCTGCAGCATTTTTGCATGTGCATCTTTTGTCACCTTTATCAGTTATAAGCATTCATCATCATACCATATGGGTCTTTCCTCTATTGGGACTGGTATAGGGTGCGGTGGTTTAGACTTCCTCTTTGCTTATGTCGTGGTACTGGGAGCACTTATTGTTGTCGTCTGTTTAAGTGCATAGCAGAGAAGTTCTTAATCATGTGCTCCTGTAGACTCTGGATAATCCAGGTGTTATAAAGCACCTTATTTCGAAATACTTCTTCTTTTTTTTCGTTAAACAGGCGAGCTCTTATTTTCGATGAACTAAGATTATAGCCAACTTTGACATTTGGCCATTGAAATATATGCACTTCTTTTGTTTGATACGTTCCTTGCGTCTATTAGCTCATGGTCGATTTAGTTCAACAATTTCTAATATTTTTAAAGGTTTTGTATTTGATAATTACCTCAAATCTAAACATTTTTAGAACAAATCAAATCAAAAGAGTCCTTTTAAAAGTCTTTTAAAATTGAATGGTAGGTTAATCTTTTTCCCATTAAAGCTACGTTCGCACCCTATACGCGACTTTATTCTATCAAAGCAGTTGACTTTATTTTGCTGAAAGATACAAATAATTGACTTGCCATTGAATTCATTCGATGCATCATTTAAAAACAAATGGCAAAAATACCTCACTTGACCTAGTTCATATTTTCATTCATTCGCACCCCCTTTGATTTCTTACCCTTTCACCCCTCCCCCAAAAAATCGAAAAAACTATTTTTATATTTGGAGACTCATAAGATCATTTCTAGTATCAAATTAATGTATATCCAAATTTTCCCTAATGCTCATCAGTTGCAGGCTTTTGTCAGAAGTCATTAAATGATGACGTCATATTTAAAATTTCGTAAAAAGTGGTTCCATCAAAAATTGAGTGGTGCCATTTGATTCAGCATTAATGAATACATGGAAACGATACCCCACTCGACCTAGTTCCAAAGGCTGAGTTTTTCATTAATTCGTACCCCCACTTCTTTCCTACTCGTGAACCCCTCCCCCAAAAAATCGAAAAAAAACATTTTTACATTTGGGGAATCATAAAATCTGCATATCTAGTGCCAAATTAATGTTTATTACAATTTTTGCGTAATGTACACCAGCTGCAGCCTTTTTCATTTCTCAAAACGCTCAAGGATCTGGGAAGTAAACCCGTTATTTTCGGATTCAGGACGCTTTTTTCATATAGAAACCATCAAAATGTATTGTATATACCAACATTTTGGGTTCAGGTCAGTTTTCCCCAGACTATAACGCTCGTATTGTTTTTTTTTGTACATATTAAGGGTATTCATAAACCCATCAGTGTTCGAATAATATAAAAACAAACAAACAATAATCTCAAGTTTGCTCGACCAACTTCTACTTTTTCCTGGAGTTGAGAATTCAAAGTTGATCAACCCTGAAAATCGAAAGTTGAAAACGTAAACTTTTACGCCCATATTATTCACTCGATACATCCAGATTGAAACTTAAATCCGGATGTATTTACATTCAATATGTATACTTTACATCTGAATTAAAGTTTTAATCTGGATGTATCAAGTGAATAATATGGGAGTTAGTAAATAAAATCAAATTCACAAGCTGAAAATAAAAATCCCAAATTTTCACTTTTAGTGAATAAATCGGCCTTATTCGTAGGAACTGCATTTTAAAGCATTTTAAAAAAAAAAATATAGAAAATAACATTTATAAAACAGTCATAAAAAAATAAGAATTTTTGTTTGAGAAACCTTACAAGTCTTATTACCTACAATGCTATCTTTATAACAGAAATATAAAACAGTAGATGACGGATATAAGAAAGTCAAAAAATGCAAAGAATTCCTTTCTTATATCCGTGTTTTCATATGTAGAAAAAAATTTATATAAGAAAGAATATTTCTTATACAAAAAAATTTTTATAAGAAGGAAAATTTCTTATATAAAAATAATAAACAAAATTTAGCCGGCAGTTACGTTACGATGAGACGTTGTGGAATGTGCAACTTGTGGGCTTTTTTTCTCGATCATCTTCAATCTCTCACTTCTTTGACAATTCAATAAGGGTGGGTTCAGTAATTTTATAAAAGTTAGGCCGAGCATCATCTGGATGTTTACACAGGAACATTTCTTATAAACGTTTATTTTTCTTTGTAATGAATGAAAATTTGTGTCAGAATAAGTTTCTTATATCGGTGTTTTTCTTGTAAGAAGTAAATTTAACACGTATCTTTATGGGAGTGTACAGTGTGTTTTGGAATGTATTTCTTATAAGCGCGTTTTTCTTATATGAGACTTTCTTATGTCCGTCATCCACTGTATCTATATTATTTAATAGTAAAAGTAAAATTAATTCACAGATTTCTGCTGGTTAGTGACTAAGAAGTTATTTACTTCAAAGTAAACATTTTATATTCATAAAGCCTTTTTGTTACATTCTTGCAGTCTCGATATGATAAATATATCTTTATTTTTATGTAAGTAGAAGTTAAACTAATTTACAGATTTTTGTTCATAAGATCTTAAAGTTTAAGTGACTTAGAATTTGTTTACACTAAATACTTAGGCACACATTAACATTCATTTATATTATTCTTGCAAAAAAATTATAGTAAAATGTGCAAAAGTGGCATATATTCGTTTTGTGTCAAAGTTTTATCGTAAAATTTTGGTGAAAAAAGAACTAACTGATGTTGGGCCAGTTTTCTCAATAAAGTAAGTACAGTTTCATAATTAATTTTATGTTTTAAAACAAAATGTTCCGCTTTTCCTAAATTTATTTGATTATAAGTAAAAATATTATAAAAAAAAGGCATAAGTTAGAAAAGTGTGATTGCAAAATCAAGTTTTTTTTTAAATTTATTAGGAGAATGTAATGTTAAGTAATGCATAGTTTCACAAGTTCATGATTTTTAGCACATTGTCTGTTTTGTACAGTGCGGTTCACATGGTTAGCCGCACTACTTTTCTCTCAATAAATTGTAGTTTTTCTTTTTGTTTTTCTCTTGAACTACCAGACAATTGCATTTATTTGAAAGGTAATTAAATTCTCTGAGAAAAAAACCTAAACTCAAGATTAGTGAGAGACACTTAACGGTTGTTTTGATCGCTTTCTTTGCACTAGTGCAAAAAGAACTCAAATAAGTCGGTTCACTTGTTTATCAATTTTAACATTTTCTTTTTGCTTTTTTATTATTGTTATAGTTATTTTTCACAGCTTCAATACTTTGTATAACCTCCACGATTTGAAATTACATCAAAAATTCTACTATTAAGAGAGTCATATAATTTTTTTAAATAATCTAATGAAATCTTAGACCAGGGTTCTTTAATTGCTGCAATAAGCTCCTGACAGCTTTCATACTGCTTATCTCCTTCATAAATTTGACGGGTCAGCCATCCCCAAAGGTTTTCAATTATGTTTAGATCAGGTGAGTATGGTGGCCACGGCAACAATTCAACATTTTCACTGGCGAGAAATGCTTTTACAACGTGCGCGTTGTGGATCGGAGTATTGTCTTGTTGTAAGATCCACTGGATAGGTCCAAAAAGCTCTCTTATGTCTGGAAAAGCTTTTCGCAAAAGAGCTTTATACGAAATTCCTGTCATTTTGTGAAACACAAAAACCAACTCAAAGGCACCGTAGTATGAAATGGCCCCCCACACCATTACTCCTCCTTTCTTGGAATGATTTCGGTTTAAAAAGCATTCGTTTTTGCGGATGTCGTGGAAATAAAAATTATACCCATCAGGACCATCCAAATTGAACTTTTTCTCATCAGAAAACACCTCATTTCTCCAATTTGAAGCACTTCCAACCTGCGTATCCCATGTCATGTGAAGACGCGCGAACTACAACCGCTGTTCCTTTCTTTTAGCCTTTAGTGGTGGTTTTTTTTTAGGTTTCTGAATTTCAAGTGTGGAGCACTCAAAATAGCCCGACGAACAGTTGATTTGCTAGCACTTACCTCCGCTAATTGTCTTATTTTCATCGTAGAGTTTGCTGAATTTGAGGCAATTCTTAAAATTTTTCGTTTCTCGTGCGGTGTTAATGCCGTTTTTGTCCTTCCTTTGTTGTTTTTTTCCGTAGGTGGCAGGATTTGATAAAAAATTTCTAACAGCTTTATCACTTCGTCCTAATTTATTTGCAATTTTTCGCATAGAATACCGTTCTGAGTGATAGGCCTCAATTTTTTAAATTTCTGCCGCCGTTAATATTTTGTTTTTACCCATTTTCACTTTAAACACTCGGAAAAACTTTGAAACGAACACTCATTAACCAAATTTAATTTGCATTACCCAGCATTAAGAAACTAACTGAATTAATCTGTGCGTTCAACCTAGTGAACCAATTTATTTGAGCTTTTTTTGCACTAGTGCGAAGAAAGCGATCAAAACAACGGTTAAACGTCACTCACTAATCTTGAGTGTGGGTTTTTTCCCCAGAGAATTTAATTACCTTTCAAATAAATGCAACTGTTTGGTAGTTCAGGAACAAACAGAAAAACTACAATTCATTGAGAGAACAATGGTGCGGCTAGCTATGTGAAAAATTTCGAAACACTCCCTTCTTTTACCTGGTACAAAAAATTCAAGTGAGTTCAATGCGGAATTAAAAGATTCTATTTTAGTAGGTTAAATTATGCGATGATTCAATCGTTGAAAAGTAAGGCATAAGTTCAGCAGTTCGTTGTGTAGATCCATTCGCCTCGTCTCACATCTGCTTTGTAAAGTACCTACACTTTGAGAGAGAGAAAAAAAATAATTCTCTCACGACGCTCTTTTTTTGCTTTGTCTAACAAAATTTTATGGAAATAGGTCCTGAATTTAAATCGACGTTTTCATAAGTTACAAAATGTTATGATTTCTTTAATGAGAAGTAATCAATTCGTGTCATACGTTTTCCCGAGCAAGAAAAGGCATAAAATCTGCCCTTTCCCTTACCTGACGCGATTAACATGAGGATTTCTGTGAAGAAAAGTAATGTATCCTTTCATCAGATTTTTATCATGAGCTGACCATTAAAAGTGTATGAATTTAAATAATTCGCTTAGAAAAAAAAAAAATTCACAGTATGGTCATGCTGTGGTTTTTATAAGGGTCGGTAAAAACTAGAGCTCCCTATTACACGGATATTAATTAAAAACACAGATACACGTGTTCTTAGAATATCCGGATTTGAATCCTTGAATTTCGTGTATCCTTGCATCCGTACATCCGTGTATCAGAAGATCTGTGTATTTTAAATAATCCAGTTATCACTAGACAAATTTATGGGATTTTTTTTATAAAAATACAACAAAGACTTGGTAGTCGAATCTGTTAGTGGATTTAAGTTGAGAATTATTTAATTTTTTCTTTAAAAATCGATTTTTTTGTGAACAACCGAATGTAAACAAGTTGCCTTACTTTCTCTGCTGTTGGATTAGCTAATATAAAATAATTTACAATTTTTTAAAAGAAAGGAGCAATAAGTTTAGTAGAAATATTATTTTTCAGAATTCTTAAATCTTTCATCAACTTTTGCATTTGTAAAAGTGAAAATAAAATTGACGACAGACTCAATCAACCATTTTATGATTTTTTATCGATTGATTTAAACTTAAGATTGTGATGCTTGTGTAGCTTGTACTATAATGGTTTCATATATCAAAAGTATCGTTACTTTATCTTCTTGCGCATTAAATCAATCCATGCAGGTACTCAAGATTTATTACTTGATAATTGAAGATACTGTAAAACTGTATAAAGATCCCTGTATGCTGAATTTCCGGATACATCATGGATATTAAGCAAATAAATACACGTGTTTTAAGAGTACGGATTTTTATTTGCGTGTAATAATTACACGGAGTCCGTGTATCCGTGTTTTTCAAATACGCGGACTAAAACGTAGGCTCTAGACTAAAAACCGACCATAATTTGCGTCTTAGAGACGCATTTTGGAGTTAAGGTCACTTGAACTTTTAAGTGAATTATATTCAATCGTTCCAACTAAGCAGAAGTATTTATAATATATTAATAAATGAACTATTTAGTTATTAAGCAACCCCCAATTCCTTAGTGATTTCACTACTAAATTTTCATCACAATTTTCATAGAAAATAATAAGGGCCAGTTTCACAGTGAAGTAAGTGTCACTTAAGTGCCGAATATGGAAAACTAATTCCCAATTTCACAGTGTAAACTTATCGGAATAAGTGACACTTAAGTCTCCGATGTTGGCCACTTAAGTTCCACTTACTCAGGTAGTAAAACTGCGGCTTAAGTGCCAAAATGGGAAAATTAAGTGCCACTTATTTTGTTAAGTGTGCACTGTGAAACTGGCCCTAAATATTAAGCTGATCAATAACTAAGTAACAATCAAATAGTGATTTGATTGTTGAATATTCATCATATTTTTCATTGGCAAGTATTGAGGTAGTGAAAAATCAAGTCCAAATTATTTAGCGATTTCATAAAAGAATTTTCATCATATTTTTCATCAAAAATTAATGATCTGATGAATAAGCAAGTTACTTTTGTTTAGTGATTTCTTCGTTGAATATTCATCATATTTTTCATACACGGTTGAAAATTCTGGGGCATTTTTTAATAGAGCTCTTGTATTACAACCGTATGCAATACAGCAAATATTACATTTTAATACTATGGAAATATTAAACCAAAATTCTAATCAATTCTTATTACATTCTAATATTTTTGTATTAAAATATCATTTGTAATGTAATACAAAAAAAGAGTCGATCTTAACCCAAAAGAATAAAACATATCCCTTGTAGAGAGGGAAAATTTCTCTCTCAGTTGCCATTTCAAATATGAGAATTTTTCTAATCATTTTTGATTACATTCTAATACCTCCTCGCCTTTTTTTGCTTCGATGCTCTTTTTTGTCAGCCATATTGAATATGAACATATTGAACAGACTGCGTCACTTTTTAATAAAACCAAGATTAAAATTTATTAATATAGTATTAAAAAGCAAGAAAAATAAAAATAAAAAAATTAAATATGCATTATTTTGAAGGCGCTTTGCAGTTTTTCGAGGCACAATATGTTAATTAGTAGACAAAATTTCAATCTCAATAAGATTTCTATTCTCATTTGTGAAAATTATAATAAAAATAGTAAGAATAATTATTCCCAAATGGAAATAAATTCTTGTGAGAAATTTCTTTGTGAGAAATTTCCTTGTGAAAAATTTCCTCAATTTATTTCCTCTAGTTTTCTAATAAAGTTCTATTATAAAATGTAATAATTTTTGTATTAAAAGTAAAAATGTCATATTTGCGATGTTTTAAACTTTAATAAATTTTTGCTGTTGTCATATATGTAACCCAAAAAATATTAAAAATAACACCCACATTTTTAACCGTGTAGGAGTCCTCAGTCCAACTGGTGAATAAGCAACTTCTAAGAAAGTAGTGATTTAGCTGTGGAATTTTCCACAAGGGATGCTCACTTTCCTCAAGGAAAAAGCAAGTTATTCACCATTGAGTTCTTAGAAATTTTCCACTGGGATAAGAAGCACATCCGTTAACTTCGAAAAAGTGGCATAATATACTAAATTATGTCTGCGTTCATCATAAACAATGCATGAAGAAGAACAATGTGACAACTGAAACAAAGTTCATCTAGCGGTATTCCGAAGTGCTATAGTTACGCCAGTTTGACAGAAAGATAGAGAATTTTTTTAGTTGATTGGCATCATTAACTCAAAAATCGTGTGTTTGACAATTAAATTTAATCTAGTTCCAACTGACAGCGGAAAGCTCTAAAATGGTGGTTTTAATCTAGTTGCACCGTGCGTCAACAAATCGGAAAACGTTCTTTTGGCTTACAAATCTAATAATACTGTTAGCCACATTTTTTCAAAACTTGAAGTCAAGCCAGACAAAGACAAAGCCACCGATCTGATATACAAAATCTACTGCAAAGGCTAGCATGATGATCCCTGCAATTTATGTTACATTGGTACCACGAAACAGTTCCTCCGCCAACGCATGTCTAACCATAAATCAGATATCAAATCCAACAATCCAGGAAAGACTGCATTGGCCAGTCACATCATTGAAAGCGGCCATTCTCCAGACTTCAAAAATGTCAAAATTCTTCAAACTGAACGACACTCTTCAAAGGGATACACACTGGAAACGTTCCACATCATTAATAACAGCAATAATATGAACCGAAAACTTGATACACAGAATTCATATCCGCTGTATACTGCTCATTAGTTTCTGACTTAACGTCATTTTCTTGTTGTTTTATTTGTTATATTATATAAAGTATATAGACAAAACTTAATTTTGAAGGACAATCATTTATTTTTATTTAAAATAATTTGTAATAGTTTGTATTGTAAAAATGTAAATTCAATTTATACTTTTTATCTTTTCAAATAACGTAAGTTTACCTATTGTTTATTCAATTTTTATAAGTTTAATTATTTGTTTTTATGTGTAATAAAGTTGCCCTGAAGAAGGCAGCAACCCCTGCCGAAACGTCGGGAAAAGCTAATGTTAACTTAATTGTTTCACTGCCACATCCATTGTTTTGCTTGATTGATAAAAAGACTCAATCACGACACCCGGACTCAAATTTTCTAACCCGAAGCCCACTTCTTCTATACCAGTTATTAATTTATCATCCAACGCAATTTACTCAACTACAGATAAACCTAATGAAACCAAAACAATAACTCATTACACAAACCTCTCACCAACTCAAACACAGAACAAATAAATAAATCTGACTCTGAAAGCTCGTCATCAAACTCAAACACAAACACTCAAACACATCCACCCCTCTCAAACTCAAACATATCCATCCCACTCAAACCTCGATATGTAGCAAAACATCTTCTCTGGTTTGTCGAAACAATTAAACTGATCTCACTCAATCAAATTGCCTTCAAAGCTAATAGAGGACGTACCGATGCTCTTCTTCTTCATATTGAGAACATTATCTGCAAAGAATCACGTCTCAATCCTTTCCCTAGGCTTTGAAAAAGCATTTGACAGAATCGCTGTACACATTGTCTTGAAAAAACTAAAAAAAATTGGGGTGTCGGTAAAAGAATGTATGGGTATGTAAAAGCCTTCCTAACTATAATAGAAACTTCTACACAAAAATAAATAACCGCTACTTCAATCAAAACCCCTTATACAACAGCATCCCGCAAGGATCGCCTTTGTCGGTAGTCCTATTTATTACTTCTTTCGATGAAATATCTTCAATCTTAATTAAACACAAACCTTTAGATTTTTGCCTCTATGCAGACGATAGGTATATACATTCTTTCGTAGATCAACGATTTAAATAGTTGCAAATACCTCTTCAAAAATGCCTTAAATGATATCCTAGATTGATCAATACTCTCTGGCGCAAAACTTTCAATTCAATAAGTAAATGTAAAACGCTTCGTGCATGCCGTAAACTGAAATGTTCACAATCAACTTTAAATATTAATAATCTTATCTTTAATAAAACATATAATTGGAAGCAACATTTTATAGAACTTAAAAAGTCCCTAGCTGCAAGAACTAACATTATTTAGTATCTTGATAGTAAAAAGAGTAGTACACATATTAACACCCTATCATCAATCACAAAAATGTAAGTTTTAAGTAAAATTGATTATGGTTTATTTATATACCTTTACTGCCCAAAAAAACTTTAAATATCATCAAGCAGCGAGAAAAGCCTTTCAACGCCTTTCCTACAACCCCGATAAAAAACATCAAAAGCAGGTCTACCCACTATTGAAGAAAGAAGATATGCAATTACACTGAAGCTAACTGCCAAGCTAGCCTTTTCTAAAAACTCGGTAATTGATAAGGATATTTTGCAATCCAAATCCCATAAATTAAAAAAAACGAATCTCATCCGCAATAACTAACATCCTGGACAAAGCTATACAGATGGCCATCTTCCAACCAATCGACCACACAACGTGTTATCAACCTATACTCCATGGTCCATAAAGCCACAATCAACCATAATGACGCTAGCAGATTATAAAAAATCTAACACCAGCAATGTTACATACCGTATTCTATTCTCCAGCATCTCTTCTGATCTTCGATCGGATGGATGGAAGCTTATATTTACCGATGGTTTAAGAACACCAGAAAATACAACATTTGCCGTCACACTTGAAGACTGAAACATCCTTTGCGTTGGTATGCTTCCCGAATTTGTACCAATCTTCACAGCTGAAGCATTTGCCATCTTACAAGCTACAAAAGAAGCCATAAACCGACGCACGTGAAAAACATGTAATATGCTCCGATAGTAACTCTGTCCTCAAAGCTGTCAATAACCCTAACAACAACACAAAACTTATAATAATCGACATCCGAAACAAACTCATCAAATCACCAAATAAATCGAAATTAATGTGAAATCACATATAAAAATGAGATACAGAAAAAAATCTAATTTCATCAGCTTCTTGAATGGATCTCGTATCACCACCACTAGAGTACAATTAACTCCAATAGATCCTCCCAAAGTATCCCACCAACATCTCAAAAGTTTACATATCAAACTTCGTTCGGCTTCGGCTTGGTCACATCAATGCTACCCATCAACATCTTTTATCTAAAAACAACCCACCGATTTCTTCTACCTGCAACGTAAGATTTGATTTACCACATATTTTCGAAAATTGCGGAGTATTAAAACCGATTTCACTTAGCTTATTTGAAAATACAAATATCTATAGCCGTTTTTTATTATGACCCATGATCCATACAACCTCATAGTGACGAGAATCAGCAGCCTGTTTTCGGATCATGAATAGTGAACCCGATAAAGAGCAGGTTCATGTGTTTTTGTTGTTATGTATGTTATTTGATGATCCATACAGATCAGTTCTGGTAATAAAAAATGATTTACCTAAAAATCCCAGTCCTAGTAACATAAAAAAAATAAATAAAAAAAAATAAATAATTACTAACATGAGTATATAATTATATTCTATAATAAGAGCTAATAGTCTCTGCAGCTAATCTCATTAATTTTAATATTACCATGTAATTTCAATTACCTGTGAATAATATATAATAATAATAAAACTTAAATATTTCTTTCCGGCTCTTTTTTTCTTCATATAAATTGAAACTTCAAAAGTGCTGCCCGTGGAAAGTTAAAAGTTCGCGTGTGTGTATTCGTTTTGGGGGTATTTAATATTTTGACATGTGTTCCAGCTTCGACACCGGCTGCAGCTCCGCCGCATTGTGTTCAGCCAGTTAACCCTGCGCAGATGGTAATGATTTTGATTCGGTTCGTGGCTTCGGGAAGCTTGGAACAAAATGTTGGTGATGAAGTGCGAATATCACAACCAACTGTGAGCAATTGTTTGCCTAAAGTTTGTGATGCGTTGCTGAAGCATGTTTCAACATTTATTCGAATGTCGCATACTGAAGCGAAACGTCAAGCGGCCACATTAGCATTTCATATAGAGGCTGGTTTTCCGCTGACTATTGGCGCTATAGACTTCACGCACGTCAAAAACGTTGTCACCAGGAGGTTCACAGGTAGCCAATTCTTTTGCACTTCTATACGCGAAGTGAAGAGCTTTTGATTATATGCCAGTGCTTTTTTCTAAATAAGCTGAATAGTTTCGTAACCGGAAGCGATATTTTTCGTTAAATGTGGAAACAGTCTTTTCTGCCAATTTGAGAGTTTTGGATACTGTCGAAAGATGGCCCGGTGCAAGCCATGATTCGATAATATTTTCTGCATCCAATTTGAAATTACGTTTCGACACCGGCCATATTGGCCAGTACATTTGGTGGGAGATTCAGGTTATTCAAATACACCGTATTTGCCTACCCAAACACAGTAAATCAGCCCGGATTAGTTACGGACCCTATCAAGCGTATGTATCAATCTTCGCTTATACGCACACACAATGTTGTGGAACGGCAGTACGACATACTGAAACGCCGCTTTCCGGAACTGCGACACGGATTGAACGTGGCACTGCCCAATGCTCAGAAATTAATCGTTGCGGATTGCATTTTTCATCATATTCATTCTTATTTACATTATATTATATGTATGCAGTTTAATACACATAAATAAGTTAAAATGAACCTATATACTCCTTTTCAGAAGATTGTGGTTGGGATCCAAACTCTTCGACACGAGTTCAATTTACCGATACCGAATGTCACAAGTCTTTCGTTTTGTAAGACGTGGGAAAAACTGACCAGGAAACGGAGTCGCGTTTCCACGTTATTTGGACTTATTGCTTCGGTTTCGGTGCCAGGCGATTCAACTTGTGACAGCGATTCTTCAGTTTGGTTGACAGATTCAGTGTTGTGGATTTCCACGCCATCATTGAAAAGATTTTGATTATTCATGGTTTTTTGGAAAGAACGGTGGATTTTCATCTTCCCCAGTGGAACAATTTGGTAGGTCAACAAATTTGTTTACATCTGACCCAAAACCATCAAAAACAACAATGGGCCTGTCACAGTAATGCCAGATGAGACTTAAAAAATCCCACCGGATTCGAAGAAAAATTCCACCATTTTTGTACTGGAAGGAAAAAAACCCACCATAATCACCGCTCGTGAATAGGGACGCTTATAAGACTAAAATCGCAGCTTTTAAAACAGTGAAACCGATTCTTCGCCTTGAGGTTTTTTTGGTTGCAAAATTAAAAACATCAAATGGATACAAATGAGGCTGCACATTACGATTTGAATAAAAGTCTTGTTTTGTTACCTTCTATTTTGCGACTTAGCCGCGCGATTGAAATCGCAAGCGGGTTTCAACATTAGCTATTATTCGAAAAACAAATACTCAATAACTTTTTTTAAACATTCCTATTTATTTGTAAATGCGTGAATTTTCATCAAAAATGTCTGAAAACAATAAGTGTGTTCATACCTTAAATTATAAACGAATGAAAATCGCAATTGTGTTCCTAGCTTTACTTCTGGGGCCCTACTATGTAACTTGGTTCTACTTTCGAATCCATTCGAAAGTTGATTTCAATGCTTAATTTCAGTGGTAATATGTATGAAAGTGGGATTAGTTTTTGGTGCTTTCGACTTTTTGCCACAGAATCTTCAACTAGCGCTGTTCTATTTCCGTTTATATCCATTTGCTAAAGAATTAACGAGCTGAGATTTTGCGAATTCGAACATTTTTATTGTAGAATCGAGTTACATAGTTGGACCCCTGTTTAGATTGGGAATTTTCGAAACTTTGAGGTGCCTCAAAAAACATCCCTAACGGGATTCCTCACCCCACACTTCTCTTGCCTACGAACTGCCGTGATACCGGCCTCAATCTTCCCAATCTAAACAGCGTCAAAATGAACCGCCGCGCCGAATTGTTTAGTTGGCTGTGAGAGAACAAGATCCCAATTGCCTTACAAGATTTTGCATGTGAATGGGTTCCATTGTTTTAGAGTCGGACTTTAGAGACAACAAATGTTTAGGGTAAGTTAATTGTTTTAGGTAAATTCAAGCCAAAAAGAAAGATTTCTGTTGTAATTTAGTGAACAGAAAACTTGGTTTCTTTTTTCTTTTAAGAAGAACGAAAGATTCTGCTTGTTCGACGGGTTTTATGTGTCATTGATGGTCCGGCTAAATAAAATTTTTGTGAGTTATAAATGTGATTTAAGAAAAAAAATGTTTTATTTAGGTGAGTCATAGTATAGAAAGTTATGATTGATGGTAAAAATACTATTTTCCCCCATAAAAAAGTATTTGGAATATTTTCCCACCATAAATCCCACTATAATTCCCACCAAACTGATTTTTTCCAAACATTTTGGTTGGAAAAACCACCAATCTGGTATTTTATAATCGTGGGCAGGACGTGGCCCACCCCAAGTTTTAATATTAATACGGCGTTCTTGTGCTTTATCCTTCCGCAAAAACATCAAAATATATGTATTTGAAGAGTGCTAGATGGGCGGATTTATCAGGTGGTGGATGCATCTAATAAGGGACCAAAAGAGATGCTATTGCTGCTAGATCAGGTAAATGTACTGCGTACTTACCGAATTGAACACAGATTGGACACAAATCCATTGAATGTCCTTTTTTGTGGTAATCGCTTTGTTTGTCTCTTTTACCATGCGATAAACAAATCTATACTATAGGGTCTCTATTTCTGCTTAGGTCCATTTTTCACCTTTGTCCAACTTGTCTTCAACGGTTATTAGTTTTCTTCTGATCCTAACAAAATAGTTTTGAAAAGTAAAAAAAGTATGTGTACCAAAACTGGTAAATACAATACCTGTATTTTATTTGTATATATTTGGAGGTCAAGACCAACAATATGAACAAAATAACAACAGTTTGAAAATAACAAACATTGTTCGACTTTTCAATTTTGTTGTCAAAATAAAAAAAGTTACTTCGATAAAACCAGTTTTATATAGTCAAAACGAGAAACTGGTTTCAAAACCTAAACTAGTTTTACCTCCCGAAGTGAATAATGCCGGTTTTTTTAAAACTAGTTTTGAATAATTTTTAAAGAACTTGAAGAAAAACTAGTTTCATTTCTAGTTTTACAAATTCTCAATAATAGAGGAGATTTATTTATTAAAACTACAATACCTACATTAAAAAAATATTTCAAAGAGATATAACCGATGTAGATAAATCTGCTTTTCCTCTTGAAATTTCTTAGATGCTGTTTTATTTAGGTATACGTCTTTTCTCAAAAACGAGAAATTTCTTTAATCAACCAATGGAATATTTAAAATCGCAAAACAACACAATCGATAACATTATTTGTCGCCCTAGAAAGTTACCTTCAAAGCGAACTCCGTCCCTGACCCCTGTTGTAGAGCATCTTCATTTGTGACATTCACATACAAACATGTGGCAGTTTTTCTGTAGCACGAAACTTTCTTTTCATATACCTATGTATTTTATTATCTAAGACAAAACTGTTAATTGTCAATTTAAATAACAACTTTAAGGGTCTGTTTCACATTTTCTGAGTAAAGTTCTATGTTTATAATTTTTCGACACATAAATACTGGTAGGTACAGGGCCATAAGCCCTAAATTATAATTTTTGCCTTAATTTATTACCTATCATTCAGGTCAAAAGACAAATTTTATCCTTACTCCTGTTGACTGATGACCTGTCGCAATATTTATGTATGAGAACATTACTCCTAGTCTATCGGAAGTTATTTTGGAATTTTTTGAGTCAATTTGCCATGCGATCAGTCACCAAGTCGAATCACAACAAAAGCATTTACACATAGGTGACTAAAATTGCATCCAATGAAGTTAAAATTAAATATATGTATAAGTTACCTCGCTCTGGGTCCATTTTGGGGATTTTGACTTTAGGCCAAATCAACTCTTGAAAAGCCGCCATTCTGTACACAGCATTTTGTGCATTTGTCTAATACGTAATCATGTGGAACACAAAGTCTTGTCATTGTTGATTGAATTATTTTGTGTTTGTGATCTAATCCTAAATATTTTTCCAAAACTAAATTTTAATTAAGTCTTACTACATTATTCTTTTATTATTTGGTTAATATTTTCAATGCTTAAGAACCACAGACCTATTACATAATATTATGTAGGTATAGCTATTTGTTCGTATAGGTATGTACCGAGGTGTAGGAAAAAAATTGTTTTTATTTTAACATCTGAGGTTTGATAATTTTGTGTTCTGATGTAATGCTGGATTGACTCGACTAACAATTTTCCATTATTTTGACATAGGTAGGTATATTATGCTATTATTGCCATAATCCTACTATGTGACAAAAAAGTGGATACAAGATGGGAAACAATATAGCGAAGAGTCAGTAGTGTAAATTCAGCATACATCATGGACCTGGGCTTGTGCTGCCCTGTTTTGTTCTGTTCGATTCTGACTTTTTTTTCTCACGGAAGAAACTTATTAAATGACAGTCAATATTTTTAAATTATCATCGATTCTATACTGATATGCGCCGACTTGTTTTATTAAAAAAAAATTCCATTCTCTAATCTTTTAAATTGAACATCTGTAGTATTTTATCCGTTTTGATTTTGAGGGAGAAAAAAATGGATGGTGTGGCAATGATTTAATAAAAATATAAATGTTGAGTTATTAAAGCTAAAGGTAGAACTATAATAGTCGGATGCCGACGTAAGTGGTCGTACGAAACGAAACGAATACAAAGAATTTATGTGACGTGCCCATAATTGAGGTTTTCTTCGTTCCGACCAATTTTCGTTAACTTTTGCTTTCGGAAGTAAAGAGCGCTCACCAACCGCTCCATGCGTAAGTGAACTGAGAGAATTTTCTTCCGCCATCTTCCGACTATTATAGTTCTACCTTAAGGATATATGTAAGTGATAATTAATGACGTATGTGGAACATCCTCTTTGCGAATTGATTAAGTAATATAAAAACTGTTACACAGTATGGCGGTACGTCACGTTATAACACAACTAAAGAATACACCCCATAGAAGTCATACAAGAAACGAGATTACTCTTCATCACCTTAGTTCATCGAAAGGAAGTTTAAAAGATTAGGTATGTACCTACCTACATACATTTTACATTGTTCATCATGAGTAGATATTTTTGTGTTTGAAACTAAGGACATCAACGATACTTATACGTTACACCATTTTCAATATTGCAGTACAAAAAACAAAACAAATTCATTTATGAGTGGTTAGGGTATAATGACGGAGGTGCTATGAAAAGGGGGTGAACACATATGGTATTGATTTTTTACACTTCCTTAAGAAGAATATTACGAGCAAAAAGAAGGAGGTGGAAAAGATACGAGATAGAGAAAGAAAAAGAGAATGGGAGAGAAGGGTACAACGTATTAGCACGAAGCATTGCCGCAGTATGAAATCATATTATGACTTAGCTAATTTGATCCCGTAGCCTGTAAAACGATCACTACAAAAAGGATGTATGTACATATGTATTTAATTTTAAATTTATTAATAAATTATTTAACATTTTGAGAACAATGATTACAACATACCTTGTCTACAGGCATTGATGGGCACGCTCTACACAAATTCCAAAATGATCCAATCATAAGGAATCTATTTATTTTAGTAGATATCTCGATAACCACTTAAAATTTAAATTAACAGATGAAGCTTCTTTTAATTTGCTTCCTTATGGTTTGTTTTGTTAAATTAATTTTATTTCAGTTTGAAAAATCCGTTCGTTATGTGTATAGAACCTTATTTCCAAATTCCAGACTGGGGTGTTAACTTTTTTTCTGATGATTTTTAAAACTTTTTTTTTAATATTATACTGTATGAAGATTTAGAGACAAATCGGAAAAATTCGTATAATTTAAAAGCCTACGTTGAAATTTTGCTCTAGAAAAATAAAGTTCAATATTTTTTTTCAATGAAACCACTTAAATGACTATTTTTTTTTCGTTTTTTTTTATCGATTTTTTTTTTATTCTTTAGGCAGGTATAATATACCTAGAAAATACTTCAGGTATTTGCTATCAGAATAGAATACATTTTAGTTGAATTATAGATTTTTATTCCTTGTCGTATCACTAAAATGATTGATTTTCCAATTGGCAAAATTTTAATTATTATTGGGAGTAATGTAGAGCACTGCGATCTGAGCGTTTCGAACACCGAACTTTTTCACTATGACGATGGAAAATGCGATGAGACTGACCACCGTTAAGAGGGGAAATCAATACGTTGATATTCCAACAAAAAATGTGTTAATTTTATGCTTGAAGTGTGGAAAAAAATAAATCTAAACCGTTATGATAGTGGTAGTATTTTCCTTGCTGAAATGTGCTTATGGTCGAAAAACTGGAAATGGGGTATGAAGTAAGACATAGAACTGGAAATGATACTCGAAACAGTTTAGAGACTCGAATGAGTTAAGGGTGCCATTGGGAGTTTGATTGCGGTTATTATCTATACCGGTATACCATCGTCTGTCATTGTTGTCGCACATGGATTTAATATAAATGTGTTGGTTTTCTTTGGAAGTTCGTGTACTTTTAAGGCATCTAATATAGGGGTAGTTGCAATGCGGCAGTTCGGCTGCAGAGAATGTTGATTCATTGTGGGGGTAAAACAAAATGCTAGCAAGTGGATTGGAAGGAAGTATATCCGGCAGTTGTAATGTCAAATGGTATAAAACTGTGCAATATAATCAATAAAAAGGCATAATCACACTGGAAAAATTTATGTCGACTACCTATTTGGAAAAATAACTCAACTGATGATTTTTTAACTACAAGGTAAGCTATCATACTTAAGCTTTTTTCTTAATAAACTTCGACTCAACACGCCTAAAACAGTGACAGTTTAATTTTTGTAATTATCAAAGTGTTATTTGGAGTTAGTATATTGTAGTAAATGATAAAAAGGCTTTTTAATGATTTTATCTTTAATATAATGTACAAAAGATGGTAGGTAGTAACTTGTTAAACATTTGGACAGTTCTTTTTAAATCAAGCGCTATACTAAAAATATGTACTTTAACATGGTAATTAATCGTCTTAAATTTAGGGCCATGAATTATAATTAATTAGTCATTTATTTGTTTTTAATCTAGAGTCCCCTATTGCATGTGGATACGAATACACATGTTACACCTGTATTTAAATTATTCGTGTATGAACATGTTTATTTATATTTAAGGTTCCCCCATACCAACGCGAATTGTCGGTGGCGACGATGAAAACAACAATAACAACACGTGGTTGTCAATGAAAACAACACGTTGTTATCATTGTTTTCGTCGTCGCCACCGAAAATTCGGGTTGCTGTGGGGGATCCTTTACACGTTTATTTATTGATACACTTGCATTTAGTAATACACGTGTAATTACTCGCAAACGTTTTAATGATGTTTTGTGGTTCAAAAGATATTGAAAAATTGGTAGTTTTATAGGTTTAAAAATTAAAACAATTGTCTTATGCTAGAAATTTGTACTAATCCCTTTATATGGCACTAAAATTCTATAGTCATACGTTTCAAATAAAATGTATGTGTCTTTCAATTTGCTTTCTTAGGGAACCTGACGCATGTACGAAAACAAAATGTTCGAACGACAGATGTAGGAAAACCACATGTACGAAAATCAAAATGCTCGAAAGGACAAATGCTCCAACTACAAAATGTTTTCAACGACAGATGTACGCAATGCAAAATGTTCGCACGACAGATGTCCGAAAATCACAATGTACGAAAATTACATGCACGAAAAGCAAAATGCTCGAAAAGAAAAATGCTCGAAATACAAAATGCTCGAAATACTCGAAATACAAAATGCTCGAAATACAAAATGTACGAAAAAGGCAGACACTACTATTTTTGCTCGGTTTTTGAGTGGGAAACAATAGGTGAGATAAATGTTGTGAGCAGAAAATATATTATAATTGAGGTATGATAATTTGAAAAATTAACGTTTGAACATAAAACAAATTGTTGATGGGGTCTCAAAAGGAGATGAATGCATACAAGCAGGAGTAGGGTGAGACGTGAGTATGTCTATTGTTCTGTTAGATAGAAGTAAGAAAATTATGTTATGCATTTCACGGACAGTGAATTTAAGAAAGTTTTCTCTCACTGAGCTAAAATAAAATTTGATGGTGTTTTAGGTAAGGGGGGTACGAGTCGGTTCTCTAGGTAATATAGGTGCAGAATTATATAAACAATTTTCACTTCTGTTCTGTGATTGCATTTTGTACGTTTTTCAACTTTTTTTTAATATGACTACTAAATGACTACTGAATTCTTTATATTTGATGTTTTTTTTGTTTATTTATGTATGTACATTATGTATATTTATGAATTTTTTTTTGGTTATGCTTTAAAGAATGATATATTTTTGTTACATATAAAATATTTTTTCATTCAACAAAAAAAAAATGTTCAGTAGGTACAATTGACTTCATTTCAGTACAATTTTAAAAAAGTTTTCAGTACACTAAAAAAATGTCATTTTTAATCCCTGATAGGTACTCTATGCTGTCGACCCTGCTTATAAACATTGTTAGATATCTATTTTCAAAGTATTCCAGTTTCTACATTCCGTCGTTTTACTCCTAAAATAAGCGTACAAATAACAATGGAAGCATTGTACCATCATTTTAAATCGAATTCTGAATCCCGAATCCTTAGCACCTCCCATGCAATAGGCTAAACCTGCACATTCAAATGAAATATAAGACACTGCTAGAGGTCTGGAGGAATTGCGACCTGTTTTGAAAAAGCTTAAAGACGGGAAAGCAGCAGGAACGGATAGAATTCCAACAGAATTTATAAAATATGGAACTGGAACGCTGGTTGATAAATTAACCTCTGTATTTAATAACATTTTGGACACTGGTGAAATACCTGAACAGTTCAAGAAATCTATTATATCTCCTACACATAAGAAAGGGTGATATTCAGATCCAGCCAACTATCGCGGAATTTCTTTTCTAAGCGCCTTTTACAAGATCTTCACAACACTTTTGAACGATCGTTTGACAAACTGGAAACACAGTAGGAAGTTGCTCGGGGAATTTCAAGCAGGATTCAGAAGTGGTTATTCGACTATCGATAACGTTTTATGTTTTGCAAAGCATAGCGACTAACTTCATTGAACAAAAGAAGAAGCTTTACGTCTTTTTTGTTGACTTCCAAGCTGCCTTTGATACAGTGGACCGCAGAGCTTTGTTCTTCAAACTCTACCACGTTGGAATGACAGCAAAGTTTAGGAGAGTTCTGGAAAGTTTGTATGATGGCAATCTATCAGCTGTTTGGGATGGTTCAAAAATTTCGGATTTCTTTGAGTCGAACATGAGAGTCAAACAAGGATGTAGTCTGAGTCCAAGCCTATTCGCTTTATTTATAAACGACCTTATAGATTATTTGCCCGGTGGAATTGAAATTTCGAGAGTTATGATCAAAGCCATTTTATTTGTCGATGATGTGGTACTATTTGCAAGTTCTCCCCAAACTTTACAACTTATGATTTATCGACTCGAAGATGCCGATTATGGAGTTTAAGGGTTAATATGATTAAAGGTTCCCCGACACCAACGCGAATTTTCGGTGGCGACGACGAAAACAACAATAACAACACGTGGTTGTCAATGAAAACAACACGTTGTTATTATTGTTTTCGTCGTCGCCACCGAAAATTCGCGTTGGTGTGGGGGAACCTTAAATCGAAAGTGATGATTTTTCGAAAAGGATCTGGTATAACGACGAGGAACGAGAAATGGTAATTGGTACTTCAACAGAGAGGCTATTGAAGTTGTAAAGTCGTATAAGTATTTGGGAGTAACTATTACAAGCAACCTCAATATGGAAACCCTACGAAAAATAAGCTAGTCATAGCAAAAAATGCAATAAAAACAACATGGAAAAATTGCTTTTCAAACAAGTTAATAACTCATAATGTGAAATACAAAGTGTTAACTGCAGTGGCTGAATCCGTCATGTTGTATGCAGCTCAAGTATGGGGATGTCAAAAATATGAAACGGTTGAAAAACTTTTGAGATACTACATTAAAAGAAGTTTCCGCTTACCTCATACCACCCCCAACTACATGATCACACACGAGACTGGCATTTCACCGCTCTTCATTAAAACCTAGGAGTATCATGTGGATTACATTTCCAAAGTGCTTGAAATGCCAAAAGAAAGGATTCCCAAAATTTTGGCATTAGAAATAGAAACCATCCGTAAACAAAATGGTTGGTTTGAAAAGTTGGAAGAACTTGGGAGTTACTGCCGAAACAACTTCAGTTTGCTGGATGAATCTGGAAAATGCAATAATTGTGCCCTTCTTAATCTCGTTGCGAATATAGACGACTGTATGAATGTGGCTTCGTCTTCGATACATACATCGATCTACAGGCACCTTAATCACAATTTGTGTGAAAAAACTACTTTCGTACTGATAACAAACAAGGACTCATTTCAGCTATTTTCAGAATGAGAGGGGAGGGGAGGCTTCACTATATTCCGCATCGGGATGATCTTCCAAAATATTGTAGCTTATGCAACATCAAAGAACAGGAGGATGTCATTCATTTTATTGGCAAATGTCCTGTTCTACGTGAAATAAGAAGAGAGTATTTGAAAGGTAATTACAAATCAAAAGAAGAAGTACTGGCCTTACTCAGTTGTGAATTCAACACAAAACGATCTTTACAACTATTATCAAACCACGATGTCTTATCGAAATCAAATTATAAACCAAGCCTTTTAACTATTAAAAAATAATATTATTCTAAATCTTCTTAAAGAATTTACTATTTATGCTTTTGAACAAACAATTTATGAATGTATTAATTATGAAATAATGTCAATCGGGCAGACGGCAAAGCCAAGCTTAAAAGATTTTTGTAAAAAAATCTGTGGGTTTGCTGACTCATCGCTGATCAAGTTATGTAAAGAAGCCAGCTGATCTCTCTGTTCAATATTTATTTTTCTTTTATGTAATCTTTTAAGCTTTCAAGCATTTTTTCAATTTTTGGTGTTTTTTTCATTTAATTTGACAATATGTTATATAAAAGCTTTTTTATTCTTTGTATTTAATAAAGTTTGTTGATTTTAGAGCTTTTTGTAAATGTAAATTAAAATGTAAGTCGATTGTGATCCGATGATGGCAAACTAGCCGAAACGCGTCATTAAAATAAATAAAAATTAAAAAACAAGACTATAAGGCGTTTTTATCAATTTAATTTGAGTCTTGTTGGCCGAGCTTCTTTAATAATTATTATTTTATGTATAGTTTTGTAATGAATTTAAAAACTGTGATAGTAAAGAAAACTTATGTTCCTATTTAAAATAAAAATTTTAATTAAAATATATTTTTATTTAGATAACTTTTTTAATTTGTTACAATTTTTTTAATTTTTTTTTTTAATGTATTACACTTTCGTGAAGTCCAGCGGCAACGCTGGTTATTATAAAACCTCTCGCTTAATGGAACAAATTTGTTTCCTTTCTCTTTCTTTACTTATGATTTTCGAGTTTGATTGTTCTCTGTTTAACGCCCGCTTCTTATACAAAATAATTGGTCTGTTTGGTAACGTGAAATTTCTTGCAAATTTGCACAAATTTTCACAATTTGCTGTCAAAACCCATAGAAAAAAAATCAGTTTTTGGGAAATTTGTTGAAAAAAAAAGTTACCAAACAGGCATAATAACACGCTTATTGTTGAATTTTGTGAGTATCTTCTTTGTATATAAACACTATAGTACTCTCATGGAACAGAAAAAATAGTTCTGCATCGGCTTTCGAACGGCGCTGCAATCGCCACAATCTGACAATGGCGAAATTAAAAGGCGGGAGGAAGATAAATAACAAAGAAATGAAGATAAGTAGTAAGAACAAGAGGATTATATTAATATTATTCTGACAACAATAATGAGACTAAAGGCTTAACTACATAAGCCAAAAAGTACTGAAGTACAAAAGTAAAAATATTTTTTTTACCGCTAGCGCCGTTGTTTTGTGAAAAAGAATACACAAATTTGTTTTTAAACCAAAATATAAGCTTTCTGCATCATTTTTATAAGTTTTCTAGTCAGAAAAACTATCACAAAATCAATTTAAAAATTTTCACTTTTGCACTTTTTCACTTTTTTGGCTTATGTAGTTGGGAGTTGGATAAATCTGATTTTTTTTGACGTGGCATAAAGCAAAATAAGGGAAAGAAAATGAAATTTTTTGTCGTACGAACGAAGCTTACTATGTGTTTTGTCATGACATGAGTATACTATATAGATAGGTTTAGGTATAGATATATGTAGGTATTATTTGAAGCAAAATATTTTAAACTTTAAAATTTGATGCGAATTGAATATATCAAAGCAACGTTGTTAAATTTCACAATATGTGAGGTAAATACAACGTTGCTATATTTTACATTTATTATGCTTTTTTCCTAGGCAGGTATATATGTAGGTAGGTATGAATTGTTGTTAGGTTTTTTTTGTCGTTTTAGGTAGCTGGTAGGTAGTATTATGTGATAACCACATTATGTTAAAAAATAGTGGAATTAGGTTTTTAAATTTAAAAACCAATTGAAATACCCGTAAAACCAATTTTTTAAAGAAAATAAATTATTTTCTTCCAAAAAGTGATTTTTTTTTGTCAAAGGCAAGTTTGTAAAAGTTAAAAAAAAAAATTCGAATTTGGTTTGCAAATTTTCTAAATCGAGTGAAATACACGCGAAAACTATTTTTCTAAAAAAAAATAAATAATTTTTTAATGGAAAAAAACATTTTTTTAAGTTATCAAATTTTATAAATTTTTTTTTTTTAAAGTGGGAATTTGTTTTGAAAATTTTAAATCCATTGAAATACACGTGAAATAGATTTTTCCAAGAAAATTAAACTATTTTTTTCGGACAAAACTTTTTTTTTTGTTAGAAAATTTTATAAAAAATTATATAGGTAAATGAAAATTTGGTTTGCAAATTTTAAAAATCGATTGATCAATCAATTGAAATACACTTGAAAACTATTTTTCTAAAAAAAATAAATGTTTTTTTTCGGAAAAAAATTAAATAGGTAGGTAATATGAAAATTTATGTTTGCAAATTTTAAAAATCGATTGAAATAGTTAGATAGGTTCTCGTAAAACTATTTTTCGGAAAAATTTAATTATTTTTTTCGGAACCATCATTTTTTGATTAGACATTTTGTAAAAATTAAAAAAAGGGGTATTGGTTTGAAAATTTCCAAAAACGATAGAAATAAACGTAACAATTTTTCAAAAAATAAAACAACTTTTTTTCGAGTTTTTACTTACCTACATACTCACCTTTATCTATGTATGTACATCTAGACAAAATAAAAAAAATTAATTCGTATTTAAGTATGTAATTCTATATATCAATTGAAGCTTTTTGTCGACAAAAAATTACTTTTTATTGGGAAAAAGAATTTTAGAAAAATTAAAAAAAAGAAAATTGGTATCACAATTTTTAAAATCATACATACATCGCAACATTATCTTTCAAAAAAAAAAAAATCAAATACCTATCCTACCTATCGTTTTTCGATTACTAAACAAATGTACCTTCCTACCTACTTATAAACCAACTTTGATTTCAATTTTGCTGCCCATGCTAGTGAAACCGATTTTTTTTCATTCAGTTTGAATATTTTATAAATTATATTTTATAATTATTCACTTTTTCACATACATTCTTATATGATCTCAATGAGTTAGCCTGACATTTAACCTTTATTTTAAGACCTTAATCTTACAGATACGATTAATAAAACAGAAGTTATAACTAGAGCTCCCTATTACACGGATATTTAAAAACACGGATACACGTGTTCTTATGAATCCGTGTATTTCGTGTATCCGTGCATCCGTGCGTCCGTGTGTCCGTGGATCCGTGTATCCGAAGATCCGTGTATTTTAAATAATCCAATCATGACTGGAGAGGGCCAAATTTATGAGATTTTTTGATAAAAATACCACAACGACTTGGTAGTCGAATCTGTCAGTGGGTTTAAATTTAGAATTATTTAATTTTTTCTTTAAAAATCTATAATATCCATTATCCCGTAAAATTTTGAGCTTGTAAGCCCACCCCTTGAAAAGATAAAAATCAAAAACCATTCCGTGTATTAAGAATCCGTGTAATAAAGATCCGTGTATGCTTAATATCCGGATACACGGATATTAAGCAAATAAATACACGTGTTTTAAGAGAACGGATTTTTATTTGCGTGTAATAATTTCACGGAGTCCGTGTACCCGTGTTTTTCAAATACACGGACTGAATCGTAGGCTCTAGTTATAACCAACCAAATCAATCCTTTCTTACTATTTTATTAAATAAAAAATTACCTTCGCTCTACCCTAGGGTGACCAGATCTATCCTCAATTTGATTGTGAAGGTTGTCCCAACATTCACGCAAGGTATCACCAATAAGAAAAGACAGCTTGTCTTTTAAAAATGGAGTGCTACACGAGTAAAAGCAGAGTTGTCCACTCACCCAGTATTCTAAAAAATGTTTTCTATCAAAATTACTTCTTGCGTGAATTTTTGGGACACCCTTTATTTGTCATTGGACCTTATTTTAATATAGTTGTAAAAAACAGACATTTTTTATTGTGATTGAGAAATTAGTGAATTCAAAGTTCAATTTTTGTTTTGCAAATACTTTTAAGACCGTGCTTACACCAAAATAAATTTTGTATTGTTGTTTTGTTTCACGAAAAAAAATTTAAAATTGCTAAATCTAAAAAAGAGGACAAATCGCTTATTTTTTCAAAAAGATATCGGACAAAAGTTTATTAGGTCAAAAAGTGGACTTGTCCTCTTAAAAGAGGACGTCTGGTCAGCCTACTCTACCCAAAACATGTTTCCTTAAAAGGGTCAAGTACACGTGCATGAAAATATTTTTTTATTAATTTTGTGTTTCCATTAAGTTTTAAAATAATTACCTTTTTCACATACATATACAGCCGAATTTATGAACGCATTATAGCGAGTGCATAAAGTTATACACTTCTTATAATGCCTCTTAACGCGAAAAACGTATTTTTAAAACTTTGGAACGTTGAATAGAGGCATTATAAGCTAAACGCATTTGAGAGTTGAATAGTATCTGTATAAGGATATTTTAGTATCGAAATGTCACTTTAAACTCACACACAACAACATAATACATAGATATTAGGGTAGCACTTATTTTGGCAATGTTTGAATTTCTTTTTTGTCCTCCGCTAAAAATGATTATTATGTGCCTGTACATTGTACAATGTACATACAAACGCGTTTTTTTTAAACCGGCTAGCGTAGTAACGCCGAAAAATAATTATACGGATTAAATCCCAGCCTCTTTGCACCTTAAAAGTAAAAATAGAAATGTTTTTTTATTGGATACTACCTCTTCCTCTTGCACTCTTAATAGAACTTAAAATGTGTGCCAAATTTACAATCATTTATCACCTTAGCCGATTCCACCCCAGATTTGTTTGTTTTCGTCGTTCTGCGCACTTCTTGCATCTCCGCTCTGCTCGCAGCTCCAGTATGATTTTAGCCTAATCCTTAACTAATATTTCGATTTTCTTTAAACTTGGCACCTGTTAAAAACTCAATATTACGAGAAAGACTACGTGGATTTTTTTTCACCAAGCGGTTTTAATATTTGATATCTATAGTTACGGTAACCATCCGTTCATTATAATAATGAACAGTTCAGTATTTGAAGACGATGTTCATTATGAATTATTTGTTGAACAAAAACACATAAATGTTCAGTATTTTAGAAGTTGTTCATTATTTTTTCTGTATTTAGTACAAATTCCTAAAAACAATAACACTAATATTAAAGCAAAATTCAATGTCAAAAAAAATATAAAATAAAGATGCTAACGTATCCTGTTCGCTTGAATAAGACATCTAGTACAATTTTATTTTGTTAAATGCTCCTGCAGAGTTTTTTCTAGGTACAGTTCAATAAGACCCGCGGAAATAAAGCCCATGGGTCATATTTCCAAAAAATGTAAATAAAACCTGCAGGCTATTTTTCCTTATTGGAGTGGCAATAAGACCCACCACAAAAAAGCATTAAAACCCGTTATAGTTTTTGCCTTTCTGAATTGGCATTAAGACCCACTATTAAAGTACCTATTCATAATTTGCTTTAAAATGTTTTTCAATTAATGATTTTAAAACGAAAATGTTTTTGACTTTGTCAATAGTTTTAAAGATACCTTGCACGCCACGCTTCGCGGGTTCAGAAAAATATCAAAATCCGTAAAAATTGAAATATGTTAATATAGATTTTTTTTTTTTTTTTTAAGTCTTTTTTGTTTTAAAATTTAAGTTTTACGCAAACAAAGACTGAATTTCGGATTTCTGTACCTTCATTTTTAAGTAGATATTTTTTTAATTAAATTGAATAATTTAAAATTGAATTGAATTTTGTTGCCTTTTTTACATGTTCATTATTTTAAATTCTAAAATATGGTCACCGTATCTATAGTAGATTAGATTAGATTAGATTAAGATTTATTGCAATTTTTCTTGTTTAAGTTACAAATTTATATTACAAAATCAAATAGCATGGCTTTGTCGTCTGCCTGATTGACATAAAGTAAATATTTAATTACAAGTTTGCTTCTTTTTTTTTTTAATGTATATAGGTATAAAGCAGGAAAAATTATTTATAAAAACAAAAATTTTTTTTTTACAAAGTTAAAAATCTTCATTTATAATTTGGATAATTGCTGTTTTGAGAAAAGGAAAAGTTGGTTTGTGTCGTTTTCGCAGTTGAGATATACTATAACTTCTTCCTTCGATATTGTATCGCTTCCAAGGAAATGTCTTCGGGTTTCTTTAAGAATAGGGCATCTGCCAATGAAATGGATAACATCTTCCCTTTCCGATAGGTTGCAGAGGCTGCAATTGACTAGTAGATAACTACATACATATTATATACCATACTTACCGTACAATTTATGTAGCATTCTTTTCTATATTCCCTCAACTGAACGCCACCCCTGAGATTTAATGAGATAATCAAAACCTAATTTCTCAATCCACTGTGCCAACAAAAATCTATCTATCCTTCTATTCCTTCTAACATTTGCCCAATATATAAGACCCTAAGTCTTACTGGCATATGTTGTTCATAATCACAAAAATGTGTATTATTTGCTGTAACATTAGAATAGCCTCACAGTATTTATTTAGTAGATATAAAAACCAATTGATTACTTTTCTTAAGGATAATAATTTGTATTTATTTTTTGTGGTTAACACAATATTTTACAACTTTTAAGAGCCATCCTTGTTTTTAATTACCTCAAAAAAGCGATCGTTTAAGGAATCATACAAAATCTATATTCGATTTCTTAAACAATCGCAATCGATTCCTTAAAAAATCTAACGAAATGTTGGCCCTGGCAACTTTGATAGCTACGATGAACTTTATTTTTCCATAAACCTTGCGTTTTTGACAACTCCACACATTTTTAATGACAGTAGGGAGGTAAGGATAATTGCTGTTTTGCGACATTTTAATAAAAGCTGTGTGAATCGAATCATTTTCTTGCTGCAAAAAGAATTGGCAGCAGTCTTAAAATACACTGAAACTGAAGCAAGACTGTTTCCAATAAGGTATTGTATTATTTCAATGTCATTTTACAGTCCACAAAATCTAAATCAACAGTGTCATAAAATGGTACTGCATCCCCATACCATAATTCATCCCTCACGGCTTCTTAAATCATGGAAATAGTATTTATATTCATCCGGTCTGTTTAAGTTGAACTCTCTTCAACTAAAAAGATCATTTTTTGCCAACTTTTTGAATGGATTCTTCTTTCAGTATTCCATGGCATTCGGCATTTTTTAAAGTAAGCTGCTATAGTTTACGCGCATTGTTAAACGGAGGTTTTTTCCTCAGCATTAGGTGCTTTAGGTATCTTGCACATCTGATAACCCGACTTAAGGTTATTTGGCTCACTTTTAACCCAGCTCCGTGTCTTGATTTGCTCAGAGAGTGGATGCAATTCGAAGATTATCATATTATTTTCGACATTATATAAGATAGAATTGAAAAAGTTCGTTCTTTGTAGTTTTTTGCCTACATTAATGTTTTTTTTTTTTAAATTGCATACCAATTTGAGACGTTGATCAATTCCCTAACCAATAAAACGTTTCATCAGTCCTTGATTCCGATAGGCCTCTGTTTTGGCAATCTCTGTAGCCGTTAATGAATTTTGTCTGCCTATTTAAACTTTCAAATTGAAAAAATCACAAAACAAAACTGTTTTATCACTTACTGATAACTTTTTGAGACCTACGCTGTTAAATTACATCTTACAATGTGGAATAAATTCAATTGAGGCTATTCAAATGTTACAAAAATAATGATCATTTTAATGACTGCAAACAAAGAAGCACAGAAAATTTAGTTAACTTTAAGAAATTTGTTAAAAAATTGTCTTTATCTCAGAGATCGTTCTCTAACCTTGTCTTTAAATATAAATTTTCTTATGTACACATCAAAGAAGTATCAAAAACAGATGAAAGTAAGAAAGTTAAAGTGTGAGGCTATTCAAATGTAACGGACTGTATATAGCTGCATGCTTGGAACTTTAAGCATAAACGGAAACATTGTTTATAATCAATATAATTAGAAATAAATTGATTTAAGCATTTTTGACGTACAAATATTATTTGAATATATAGAATTTTGAAGTACAGGATTTTGATCATACAGTATTTAAAAAAAAAAAATTAAAAATAATGTTGGTTCTACAGAATTGAATCCCAGAACTCTGACCCGCAACCTAATATAAGCACACAAAATATATTTAATTAAAATCGAGAAAAATAAGACTTCCTTAAACGGCTTTTAAAAAGTTTTATGAAAGGTACCGTTAATTTTGACTATAAGAATAATTTTTCTTAATTAGATTAGTTTGTATTGAACAAAAAAAACGTGTAGTAAAAAACAACTATATCGTTTTCGAAATATTGAATTTTCAAAAAAAAATTATCAAAATCAGCTCAAAACTTTTCGAGATAAGCGAAAATATAAGAAATTGTTCGTTGGAAGCTCCCAATAGGCGTATTTTTTTGCAAGCCCGGGGGGAATTGGTTGAAAAAAACGACAACAGGGATTAGCGATTAGCCATCACAGAAACAAAATGGAGTTTTCA
The DNA here is from genome assembly GCA_929447395.1 of Epistrophe grossulariae. NCBI lineage: Eukaryota > Metazoa > Arthropoda > Insecta > Diptera > Syrphidae > Epistrophe > Epistrophe grossulariae. The sequence continues at coordinate 59,578,276 of OV839567.1, forward strand.
TACAAACTATCGATAACAAGTATGTAATTCAGGCCGGTAATCCAGTTTTGCGGTGCGCTCAAGTTAAGCCACGAGAATTCTCTTGGATTAGCTAAGCCCGCATGAGATGAATTGTTGTTGCATTTAACATGTAAATTGTTTTGCATCGACGTCGTTTTTTTCATCCAATTCCCCCCGGGCTTGCAAAAAAAGAAGCCGAATGATAACCATTTTTTTGAAAGAAAGAAAGCCTATACTTTATTTGTTATTTAATCAACCGAATTTTGTTTTTCGGTGGAAGCTTTTTTGAAAAAAATATATCGTTATACTTGAATGTATATCGCAAGTAAAAAATTTGATACCAGAACTAATTGCAACTTTATGCTTATTTCTTTAAAAAAATGAATTGGAAATAAAATAATAGCAAATATTATAAGAAACAATTTGTATCTCATTATTTTTTTTACTTTGCGCCAATATATTCATGAATTTCACTGATATACGAAGTGTACCAGGCACCAGCTCTTATATACCTGCTTTGCGAAGACTAAAACAACTTTAATATATCTATCACTCAGAATAATAAGTAAACAAACTAAAATAGGGTTTTACGCGATTAGCCACATTTCAAAATCCTATTTTTCAAATCGCGCTTATGGAAATCTAACATTTTCAAAATTTCGTGTATCGAAATCTCTCTTAAAATATAGTATATGTAAATACATATATTGTAATCTTAGAATAAGAGGATAAGGAAGAGGTATATATCACATATACAGTGTATGTGAGTGAAGCACCAAATTTAAGAAAAGGTGCCTATCTGTCATTTTGCCGATCTAAAGGAAAGTGTTTCGAGATTTTCAATCGTTAAAATAGTGAAAAAATATAGTTAAACTAAATAAAAAAATTAAATAGAAGTGAGAATAGTGAAAACTTGCAATACTTTATTAAAAAAAATATAAAACAACATGCGGTGCTGGGTTAAATTGTGTAAAAACATCTATAATATGGAGTTAACAATCTTTTCATTTAACGGGCTGATTGTGTCTCAAATTCCACTAAAATTGATGTGAAGTGATGTTTTGAAATTACATTGTCGTAGAATACTTTAAAATTTTCATTTCATAGCATTTTGCTATAAAAAAGGCAAATTTGTTCAAAATACAAATATACTTTGAAACGTGATATGTCAGGTGCCTATCTGTCAAATTAGAAATTCTCGCCCAGGGTCAAATTAGCTTTTGTTTGTGATGGCATTGAGCGCCCGTAGTGCACAGTAATTTTATTTACTTTATGTGGAGACAGAGCTTACCTGTGAAATGAACAAAAATTGCACTGGTTATTATTATTATATGTTTTTACAGAATTTAACGGAGCACAGCATGTAGTTCTATATTTTTATTTCAATGAAGAATAGCATATATTCACTTTATTTACTTTTATTTCACTTGTTTTTTTTTAGAAGAATAGCATATATTCACTTTATTTACTTTTATTTCACTTGTTTTTTTTAATTTACTTAGCTTTTTTTCTATTTTGACGATTTAAAAGCTCAAAAAAAACAGCTGAAAATTCCTTTTGGGCGCCCCGAATGCATGTGTTTCTGTAAATCACACTATTTTGAAAAATGCTTGACTTTCCTCGATATGCCCGTTCCTCTATTTCTTCTTCTTATATTGTAATCTCAAATTTATAATATTTAGAAATTCACTCGCGCGAAAAATGCAAGATTTCTTTATAAGAGATGTTGGTTTGCAAACTTGCGACCAATCGTACTGCTCTCTTAAAGCCCTATATTATTTATTATTCAATAACATTAAAATATGTTTACATCATTTACATAAATTCATAATTTATTTACATCAATTAATGTACATAGGTACGGAAAACAGAGCCATTTATATTTACAAATCAAACATTTCAATGTAATCATTATCATTATCATCATTAAAGTCAACCGTTTTTTCTATAAAATCTGTAAATTTGTCATATATCTATACCTTTCTCATTTCAATTTAAACAAGATGTGTAATGGATTTATTCTTTACTAGTTTTTGATTCGCTATCTAGTAGGCCTCCAATCTGAACCAGTTTTATATTTACAAAGAAGGACTTTTTTAAAAGCCTGTCTAAAAACTTTATTAAAAATTGTATAAAATATAGGATTAACCATTGAACTGGCATAACCCAACCATGTCACCACTTCGAATACCCAGTGAGCAATATTATCCTCACAATGGCCGCAAACTGTCGGTAAGAGATTGAGGACGAAAAACGGGGACCACAGTATGACAAAAGTAAAGAACACGACTCCCAGCACTTTCGTTGCTTTCTGTTCAAGCCTAATAATGCGTCCATGGCGAGATGAGTTACGTGATATGACACTCGAATTGCGTGAGTGGTGTGGCCGAACAGTTTGAGTAGGTTGCAGAAGGCAATGGTTGGATATAGGAGATTTCTTAGATCTAAAACTTCCTCTATTCGCACGCAAATAGCTACCATCAATCGATGCGCTGTAATTGGTGTTGTTGTGGTTACGAAGTGTAGCAGATCGGCGAAGAGGTGATGATGCAGAAGGAGTCAGAAGTAATGACGTTCGAACACCCCCAAAACTGGAGCCTCGTCTTCGGTTTCTCAAGGAATTCCAAGTGACGACAGAAGCTGTTTTGGTCATACTTAGTTTAGGTTGGGGCGCCGCCGTTGTCGGCACGTCTGGAGGTAGGGATAAAAAGCTTGACGTTGTAGTCGTCTGGTTATTTGAAGTTGGTGAGGTTTTTCCATCGAGTTGTGCCATGAAACCCATTGAATTTGTTTCACAAGGTGATGGCACTTCCTTCGAAAAATTGGAGGAAATAATTTTTACCTCAACTGGCTGAGTACAGTTTTGTGTTGGTCGATCACCAAAGTACGGACAAGTACACGGCGGAGGCAGTTTAAGATAATCACCTTTATCTATTTTATGTCTTCTTTTACTATAGCATTGAAGTTTATTATATTCATCTTCATCAAGATGTGATTCAGGATTTTCATTTGATCCATTTGAGTGTTCTTCTTTCATTTGACTGGATAAGTTTAGCTGAGCATTTTTTGGTAGACTATTGAAGAAATTGCGTCTTGGAAGTGGAGGAGTGTCAGGTTTCTCACTGGAATCACAAGCAATGACAGATGTTGAAGCTCTCCTTCGTTTCTTGTAAGGAAGAAAACAATTTGTCGTTTTTATTGGCGAGAGAGATCTGAAAAAAAAAAACAAAAAACAACTTTAATTTTTAAAGCAATTGCATAAATAGTCTCTACCAATAAACCCTTTGAATGCTTCAAACGCCTGTTCTTTTCTGTGCTGTACCTATCATAAAACAACAAAATTACTAAGAGATCTTACTATTCAATTGGTGAAGACACCATGTCTTATATAAACAAAAGCCAAAAGATTAGCTCTACGGAGCATAATCGTTGGATTCCCTTACAAACTCATCCAGATACAGACATCGATATTGAATTAGATGAAATTATTGAACAACCAACTTTATCAAATAAAAAGTCTAAAATCCTATCGATCTGCCTTATTTTATGAACTAAAATTGGACGACTGCAATGTAAAGAATATGTCCATTGGCATAAAAGTGAATTGTGAAAACATTGAAACTAATGCCAAACTTTGTACCGCGCTTAGGTCAAACAATTGGAGTGCGTGAAGTTAGCCCCCTTTTTTTGGAATTTGCTATTTGTGAAAGTTGTTCCAGGTTGTTCCCGATTTGTTCCGCATTGTTCCAAGTTTTATTTGGAAAATATTCAAAAATGGGGGTTTTGGAGTTAAAAAACCGGGTTTAACCTTAAAACTTTGAAAGTTGTTCCAGATTTTTCTAGTTGCTCTGAACATTGTTTTAAGTTTTTGGACCCCTCTATTAAAAATTTAAAAAGTTATGGGCAAAATTCTAAAAAATTTTAGCCCCCCTTGATTATGTTAAAAAAGAATTATTGTCGCTCGGTTTAAAATGCCTCAATGTCAAAATTACTAGAAAAAATTGTAATTCAAATGAAATTGAATGTGCAAACTGCAATGAAATTCCTAAGGCTAATGACCCGATTTGCATCAGCCGACAAAGCTTTTATAAAATTCGTCGAAAATTGTCTATGCTGAATAGAGTATATGCAAAGGTGACAACAAGAGGTGTGTACCCACAACATTCTTCGTATACTTCAAATAAAGCCGACTTTTCTGCGCTCACGTCGCGACGTGACGTAAGTACAAAAAGTCCAAAGTTCCGAGATCAGAGCTGCAAACGATGTCGCCGCAAACAACAATAATTTCAATGTGTAGGCAAACGCGCCATATAAAACCGGTTTTACTGCAAACAGTGGGAACAATGATCTTTTTTCAATGGAAGAAATCAACTCCCTCACTGCAGAGACGATAACCTTACTTAAGCAAATATAATATTGATGTTAGTTGGTTGCATTAAATGATTATTTTTAATTGGTGCCTTGTGGGGATTTCAATTGTAAACACAGAAACTGGGGCTGTGTCAGAGCCAAAGCATGGGGAAATATTTTATTCGACTTAGATTTAAGACACCCGTTTAATATTCTGTACCCCCCTCAACCTACATGTATTCCACCTAACAATTGATCAAGTCCTTCCAACATAGACTTTTGACGTTTGGTTAAAATGGGATAATTTTTTTATTTTTGCTGCCCGAACTGGAAATAGGATGGGTTAAATGGGATTTTTATTTAAAATTTCCGCAAGATTAAAGAAATTTCCCTAACCACAAATGTGTTTTATTATTTTAAAAAATAAATATTTTATACAAAATCCAGCTTGAAATGTATCAAAATTAAAACTCGACGCGAATAAAGACCAAATTTCTTAATTTGATTTACTTTTAAAGATTTTGCATCGATTATATCCCCAAACATTAAGGTAGAACTAGAATAGGCGGAAGCCAACGTAAGTGGTCGTACGAAACCGAGCGAAAACAAGAAATTCATATGACGCGCACATAATTGCGATTTGGAACTTTTCGTTTAGTTTTCGTTAACTTTCGCCGTCGGACGTGAGAGCGCTCACCGACCGCTCTTTCGTACGTGGACTGACAGCTAGCTTCAAAAATCAAAAAAATCACTTCCAACCACTCAAGTGCATTATGGGTGACTTATGAATTTGACGTTTTGGAAAGCAACTTTTCGTTCGCTTTTGACACTAGCTTCCGACAGCTACCGCCTATTCTAGTTCTACCTTTACATTGCTTGATTATGAAGTCTGCGAACACTAGTTCACAGCTGTCAACAAACTAAAAAAAACAAACTAAAACAAAACAACCAATTGGCATTAATTTTGCAAGATGAATAACAATTTGAGGAAGTATTTTATATTAATTCTTTTATATTTTTAAAAATATCAGCGTATTATTACGAGGACTGTAATAACAAAGCAACGACTACGCGAGGTATGTGTACATGCACATCAAAATTCATAACATTGATTATTTCCATTGTCCTTTGTTGCACTTTTAAAAATAATTTCAAAACCAATTTTCTTTCTTTCTTGAGAAACGTCAAAATTTAACCACTAGTGTCAAATTTAACCTGCTCTGGAGCCGGGTAATTTTTAACCCATTTTATTCACCACGCTAGTGCCAAAATTTAACCAAACGTAAAGTTTTAACCAACATTTTAACGCAATTCGGGCACGGCCTTCTTTCTTACAAACTCCCCTGAACTATTCGGCCAACCTATGGTTGAAAACGATCTAAGTTCAAATCATCTTCCAGTTATAACTTACATAAATTCATCACGTGGAAAATTGCAAAATGTTGATTGTAAAAAATTAAAAAAATGTGTTCGAATTAAATTGAGAAACATTCCAAACACAAACCCAAATGACCTCAGTTCTTAAATGGTGTTCAAAATTAATTTGTACTTGAAACGTTTGTCTATTTTCCCAGATGCGAATTAAAAAAACTTTCTTTTTCAGGGAGTAAAAGCCCTTTGATTGAGACATATTTCAATCATTTACCACTAAAATTGATTTAAAAAAAAGTAACAAAATATTCGCGACTTATTTCGCGGATTTTAATAGTTTGGCGGAATTTAAAACGACTTTCACTGACATAATCCTTTTCAGGAAGTCAACGCCTATTGATTTAGCTAGATTTGAGGAGGTTACCACTTTAATTGAACGGACAAAATAATAATAACATCCGCGACATTTATCGTGGTTTTCAGTTATTTGGCGTAACTCAAAACGTCTGTCACTGACATTTTGCTTTTCAGGAAGTCAAAACCTATTGTTAAGCTAGATTTGAGGAGGTTACCACTTATATCGAACGGACAAAATAATAATAACATCCGCGACTTATTTCGCGGATTGAAACAGTTTGGCGTAACTCAAAACGTCTGTCATCGAAATTTTCCTTTTCAGGAAGTCAAAACCTATTGATTAAGCTAGATTTGAGGAGGTTTCCACTTTAATCGACCGAACAAAACAATAATAACATCGGCGACTTATTTCGCGGATTTAAACAGTTTGGTGAAACTCAAAGCGTCTGTCACTGACATTTTCTTTTTTGGGAAGTCAAAACCTTTTGACTGATCTCATTTTGAAAAGTTTACCACTAAAATTGAACTGATAAAATAATAATAACATCCGCGACTTTTATCGCGACTGTCGTCAGTTTATCGCTACCCCATGGTCTTTCCCTTATATTTTTGTTTTTAGGAAGTCAATACCTCTCATTTAAGATATATGTCAAGTGGTTTCCCCCAAAAGCCCATTAAAAAAATTAAATTTAAAAAATCCGCGATTTTTATCGCGCTTTCCAGCTGTTGGGTGGAACCCAAAACGTCTTTTTTTTTTACATATTTATACTCCTGCCCTACCGATTGCAATCCTTTTTGGTGTGTTTTACCAGTTATATAAAAATTTCAATACAAAATCCGCGATTTTAATCGCGTCTGTCGCGCGGGTTTGCGGCCACTTAGACGTCTGTCGTGTACATATTTGCACTCAAGGGGTCAAGACCTTTCATTTGAGATACATTTCAGGTGGTTTCTCAAAAATCTGAAATTGCAAAAAAATGCATTTTCGGCGACGTCTGTTGGGGTTTTGCGGCCACCTAAACGTCTGTCGAAACCATATTTGTGATCAGGGAATCGAGGGCGTTGAAGTGGTTTCCCTCGGTATTCCTATTTTCAGAAAAGTTGTACTTTTGATGCACTTTTTCTCGGAAACGCTGCCACAACGTACTGGCAGACGAACGTATTCGTTATCACCTTCCCCAGGACTACATATGGTATAAATATCGTTTGGTTTTCTTTCACGCCAAAAATCTGCTGCGAGCTCTTAGACTATTAAGAGTTATGAGGTGATAAATAAAACAACAGAAATATATCAATATCTCGGTTAAAAAATTTTCAAAAAATCTAAAAATTTTACAAAACAAGTAGATAAACAATATCTATCATCTGTATGATTTTTTAAAGCATCCGTCAAAATGATAAAAATCAAAAAGTGGTAAACATTCACCCAAAAAATGCCTGTTTTGAAAAATCATTTTTTGAATATCCTAACGATATTTGAGCAAAACTGTTGGTGCGGTCCATTAAAATGCATTAGGGCAACCAACACATCACCCTTGTGGAGGAAATCTCTCAGTGCAGCTTGTAGGGTGAAAGAGAAAAAGCCCTGAAGTCGGTTCTCTAGATAATATATGTATTTCTCTATGCTAAAAACGTGAAAGATTGGCTTTCGAGAACTAATTTCATCACGGCAAATGGGAGGAACAAGAAAACAAAAAAGAAAAAAAAATATACCCAACCCACAAAGAATATACATTTCTGGGTGAAGGCAAGACGTTGGAGTGGAATGTGTGCAATAAAAATAAAAAAACACTACTGCACTGTGGCTGGTGGCAAACAAAATTGGCCTCGCATCGGGAACAAAAATGATATATGACATACATAGCTACATTATTAAGTAGGTTAGGTATGTCTGTAAAATGTATACATATGTTGATTAAATTGTTGTAGTTATTTTGCAAATACATATTTGGTACGATTAGGTTGGTTTGGTTGGCTTATAACTTCTGTTCTAACAATTTGATATTTAAAATAAAGGTCTTAGAATAAAAGTGTAGGTGAAAAAAGTTTAGGGTTAATTCATCAAAATAAATAATTACATACATTACAAAATTGAATAAAAACAAATTGGTTTTGTTAGCATCACAAACAAATTCATATACCTACCTACGTATCTATATAGGAAAATACATTTGCATGTACATTTATATAAAAGGATTGATTTAGTTGGTCTGGTTGCCTTTTTACTTCTGTACTAATAATCGGATCTTAAAGATTAAGGTTTTGAAATTAGTTAAATGTCAGACTACAAAATTTATGTGACAAGACTTGACTTCATTCTTAATCAATTGGATTGTTGAACCTAGAATATGCATATGGGACCTATACTTGAACCTCTTTGATTAACTTATAACTTTAGTTCTAAAAGGGCCAGATGTTGAAAGTTAAGGTATTTAAATTAAGGTTAACCAGGCTAGAGGAAGGATTAACCTAGCGAAGCAACTTTAATATACATAATACCTAATCGAATCGAATAATCGGGTTGATTTGGTATCTTCTTTTCTAATTATCGGATCTTTGAGGTTTATGTCTTAGAATTAAGCGGAAAACACAAAGTTACTTTTCGGTTAGCGCTGACTCCGTTACGCTACTATACCTACTTTCGATTGTACTTTAACTGACGTCTCTCATTTTGGTAATCAGCTGTTAGAAAATTTGTTTGTTTTCATTTAAAGTTATTTGAAATCAATAAATTTCCCAATAGACAAAAAAAACTTTAATTTAATTTTAAATTTTTACCAACTTTTTAAATTTTTACCCCCACAAATATCCGTAGCAAAAAAAAAGTATAAAACATGTCGCTGAATATCAACAAAAAGTAGAAAATATTTCAACGTCTAAACCAATGCGATTTTTGAACTTGACTTACATACGTCTAAGCCAATGCGATTTTTGAACTTATACATACATACATCTAAACCGTGATTTTTGAACTTGACCAATGTCTTAACCAATGCGGTTTTTGAACTAGACTTACGTCTTAGCCAATGCAATTTTTGAACTTGACCTACGTCCAAACTAATGCGATTTTTGAACCTTAAATATGCCCCATAGTTACTTACAACATTGTTACTTACAACTGTTCGTTCTAAGGGCCAGTTGTTGAAGGTTAAGGTATTTAAATTAACTCTAATCAGTCTAGAGGAAGGATTAACTCACCGAAGCAATTTAAATATAATAATGGAAAAGGGTTGATTTGGTAAGATTTTATCTTCTGTTCTAATAATTATCCGATTCTTGAGGTAAGGTCTTAGAATTCAAGTAAAATCTCAGGCTAGAAATTTATGTGACAAAACTTTACCTACGTCTAAGCCAATGTGATTATTGAACCTAGAATATGTATAGGTACCAATATAATTGAACTTCTTTAATAAACTTATAAATTTAGTTCTAATGTTCAAGGTTAAGGTCCTCAAATGCAAATAAAATGTTAGGCTGTATTTAAAGCAGCTCATACACGATTAAATTTGGTTGTCAACTTAATTGGTGCTTGAATTTCATATACTGAGATAAAAGATTACTGCTTCACATGTCAAAACCATTATTATTGTCTTAAGAAATTACACGACTCGAGTTTAATTAATTTATTAAAAGATGAGTTCAAAATGCAAAATATTATAGAATAAAGACAATTAGATAAATCAGGTTTGCATTGAGTTTGAGCTACAAATCAAATTATTTATAAATTTGGTCTCGGGTTAAAAAGGGTTCACTTTGACAGTAAATCAAATAACTTGCCTTTATAAATAGTTCAATAAGTTGAGAGACTTGTAAATCAATTTGAGCAAATATTTGATTTTCTTCAACATCAACCGTCATATTGAAATTTCAGACTGTAGAATGGTTTCTAAGACAGCTTCAGAAGTTTTGGTGCAACTATAGGATACAAATTAGAAATCACCTAGATTAGTCATGTGGAGCGGTTTTTTAGCTCGATAAAAATTATCGAGCCAAAAAACCGCTCCACCGATTTTAAATTTTTTGTCTCATAAATTGAGATTGAGATTTCGGATGATATACATCACATTGGTGTCAATTCAGAGGTTGTTTAATCAATTTATGTTTAATTACATATTTTTTTTTACAATTTTTCAGTCTAAACTGTAAGTTCCATGCATATTTGCAGCACAGTGCTATATTGTTCATAAATAAATGTACCTACCCGCATAATACTACTTCAAACTTAACTACATTTTAAGCAGGTGGTATACAATATATAGGCTCCCATACCTAATTTATTTCTTTTATACGATAAATGTAGTTTTTGAATTATTTTAAAACTTTAAAAACGCAGTGTCTTCGCACATAAGAGCAAGTTCATGCGACCCAGTCGTGCACATATTTTTTGTTATTCGAATAACTATAACCATTTGAAAAATGGCAAGTTTTCTGCAGGAGCATAAAAGTTTTCAGTATAGTTAAGTCTAGATGAGAAAAACATGTCAATTACTTGAGAGGCCTTTGCTTGTTGAGCATTTTTCGGTATCGGGTCAGGAAAACCCCATACGCTAATATAATTAATCTAAAAACAAAGAGGCACCCTATAATAGTATCCAAATTTAAAGTACCTATACATACCTTGAACTCATTAATTTTCAAAATAGCACCTCCGTATGATATCGCGTATTGAGTAAATGAAGACTTCTCCAAATAATCGGCTACAAGTATTAATTTCTCTCGTCAAATATCTATGCTAACTACTATAAATAAATAGCAGGACGACATTTTTTGTTTATGATTTCGTTGTTAGAATTTTGTATGTGATTTTTGATTTGGCATCCGCACCTTACTAGGCTTAAGGTTAAAATAGGAAAAAAGGCTTTAATTTGCATCTTCTTCAATATCCACGTTAGGATAAGTGTTTAAATTGAAGAATTCAGCTTTTTTTTATTTTGGAATATAGTACCTATAGTAGAATTGGATGAAAAATACCGAATACGATTCGGGGCTAAACAATTTGAATGTTAAATGCAATAACAACTAATCCCCAATGAGCTTAGCTAAACCCAGATAATTTTCAGGGCTTAACATAAGCGCGGATAAAAATTGTATTACCTACCGGCGGTAATAGTTTGTTAATAGTTTGTTATAGTTCTGCAAAAATTTGTATGGAAACTCCATTTTTCTGTAATGGCGTCGCTAATTCCCTACGGGCTCCGGGAATGGAAAAAAAACGCACCTATAATTGACTTATGCGCCCATAATCAATAGTTAAAGAAATACCTCTCGGCTTTCGTCTAAAATTCAATTCTCATCTTTTTAATTCGTTTCGCATTTCAAATACAATGTATGGCACGAGTATGATAACCGTGGCGACAAGAAATGATAACGGTTTTTTTTAGAACACTTCAATACAAGCATTTTTTACTATTTTTTTTTCTCAGAATTCAATGCTCTTATTGATTCTTAATCAAAAACTAGATGATTTTATGTCTTCTAGTTTTCGAGAAAATTGAACATTACCAATTTTTTTTTTAATTAAATAAAATTTTGTTTTCCATGAAAAAAGCCGATGGAGCTGAATCTGTTGGATTACACCTTAAAGATTTTGATCCGCCCACCGTTGAAAGTGAAAATCTAGAGGCTGTTATCCCATCTAAACAGCCAAGGCTCTTCACGATCAACCACGAACTTGACAGAAACGAAACTACAGACGATGACTTCATTGACGAAACTAACATCCATTTCTAGGACAATATTAACTGACTGACTGATTGACTAACTGACTGACTGACTGACTTGGACGTGGAATGCAGTGTAAGTCTACCTCCTCGTGGTGCATTCTGGGTAAAGCTAAATGACTTACTGTACTATACTTACTAGAAAGAACTCATCCCTCCCCCTCCCATAGTAAAAAAAATGCTTGTATTGAACTGTTGTACAAAAACCCGTTCTCATTTCTTGGCGCCTAAGTAATCGTACTCTCTCCGCACCCATGCTATACGACGGGCGGCGTATAAACAGTGAAATATGTATGGGGGGCATGGTGCCCCCCTGCAACCCCCCTGCCTGGGCACACTATAGGATTTGGGGTAGGTGGAAGGTTAGGTGTATGGAAAGTTTCTTTTGCATTTAAAGAAAATTTAAATTTATCCTACTATTCTTAATCCATATTCAATTATTAATTAATTAAATTAAAATAGAAGTTTTGGGAATGTTCAATTTTCTCGAAAATTAGAAAATATAAAATCATCTAGTTTTCAGTTTTTGATTAAGATTTAATAAGAGCATTAAATTCCGAGAAAAAAAAATAATATAAAATCTCAAAGTTTTGATAAATTACACTAAAAAAAATTGTGTATGTTTTTTTTCAAATTTTGATTTTGAAACTCATTTTTTCAAAAACTATGCAAAGAATTCACTTCATTTTAAAACTGGCTGATAGAACAAAGTATTGGCTTTAAAAAAAGGTATAATACCAAATTGTAGGTATTACCGGTATTTTTTAATGATTTGTTTCCATTTTTAGTACTTTTTTCATAAAACGGGGGGAGATAGACCCCCCCTTCCATATTAAAAAGTACTTGTATTGAAGTGTTCTACAAAAAACCGTTATCATTTTTTGTCGCCACGGTTATCATACTCTCCCCCAATGTATACAACAAAAATACTACACATACGAGTACATGCTCCCAACATAAATTGATTATTTACACACAAGTTCAAAACAGCTGGTGAAAACTCTGAAATTTATTGTCTCCTATGTTATTTTGTTTGTAACTGTATTTAACAGTATTTGTCAAACTCGCTTATCGGCGGAGCGACTGGGATCACTCAATTGCTTGTGTTTGTTTAAGTGAATGAAACTGAGAGAAATCAAACAAATCGGACCCATCCAAAATGACAACGAAATCATAAAAAAAAAAATTCATTCTGCAGTGCGCAGATTATTTTTGGGAGTCGTCCTTTTTCCCTCTGAGTTCATTTTTTGCTTTTATTTCTATTTTTTAGAAAACTCTTGGACAGTTTTCCAGCGAATTTTGTTAAAATAATTAAACATCTGCTTATTTTTAAACGCATTCCAACCGCTGTCTTTATATTTTCACATAATATACTCACTGAAAATTTGATTCATTTCAAGATAAGTTTTCAATTCTTTGTTCATTGAATGTATGTATATACGTACTTTAGAAAAGGTTTGGACAACCGTTTGCAGTGTTTAAGCACTTATCTACATGATCGTTTTCCTGAAAGGCGCATCCAGCGATACAGATAAATTATATGTGTGCGTAGAGAATCTACCAAAACCCTTCTGTGTGCGTAAAAACGAAAATCCACCAAAACCCTTTTCGCACATAAAATATACCTGTCTCATTGGATGCGTCTCAGTAAAACGACCTTGTACACAGGCACTAAATTAGACAATCGATGAAACATGTTAATAAATAAGGTTTTGGAGTTGGATAGATATATATAGGTACTTCATATATTTTCCGCCGTGTTTTCCTAAACATGTCGATTGTCGGTTTGTCGGTTTTTCGATTTGTTTCATATCAGTCTAGTATGAGACTTTAAAAGCATTTATTTACCTCTGTTTTATATTTTCATCGAAACTCATATCATATTGCTGTGGTTTTTGAATTTGAAATAATAAGTTATTGGAGACTTCTGATTTTGAAGATGTCACAGATTCCAATCCTCTTGATAACTTAAGCATTTCTGCGCCAAATTGATGCAACGCAGTCATTGTTGTTGATGTAGATTCAGGTATACTAAAAAAAAAAATTCTCTCAATGTCAAAAGTATAAACATTCAAATTTTGTACACTAACCTTGAGTCCGCCAACCACAGTTCATGTGTGTCAAGAGTTGATAGCTCTGTATCAGTTGAGTTTGCTGAGTGTGGGTTTCCTGAATTTGTCTGTTGACTAGATTTTAAAAACCTTCTCCAAGTACACTTTCTTTCTGAGATATAAGAACAAATTAAAGGAAAACCTCAATTTCCATAAAAATAAAAAAAAAAATTTGAACTTCAAATTATGAAAACTGAAAACATTACATACAGATTCAAATATCTAAAATTCAAACATTCATCATCAAAAGGCGTTTTTTATTATCAGAATTTATCTATATGGATCATCAAATAACATTCATAACAACAACAACAACAACACATGAACCTGCTTTTCATCGGGTTCACGTTTCATGATCCGAAAACAGGCTGCTATAAATTCTAGCCACTGTGAGGTTTTTTTATTTTCGCAGGATGATCCATATGGACCATGGGTCATAATAAAAACGGCTAAAGATTCTTTATTTTGAGCGTTTCGACTTTTGAATGCAAAGTCAGTGTTTATTTGTGTATAAATATGCTTAACACCGAACAAATGTTTTTTACTCTTATGGGGTTCTCCATTGGTAAAATAAATCAATTTATTATTATTTATTATTTATGATTTGGATCTGTCAAAAACACAATTTCCCCCCTTTTTGCTTTCCATTTGGGCAGAATAAATTGATTTATTTTTGAATTTAAATCAAATTTGCAAATCTAAATTTTTCTGCAAATTTACCCCTCATTTTATTAACACCAATAAAAAATTAAACTGTCAGCTTGACAAATATGGTTTTTGATTTGAAATTTATTCGTTTCGGGAAAAGTTTGCTGAAATTGTTTAAATAAATACAATCCTATTGAAAAATGGAAGCAGTTTAATATTATGAAATTTACTGCATACACTTTTCAAAAGACAATAAGTTTGAATGAAAATTTGACAGCTATGCCGCATAGACAAGAAAGTACACCACTACAGTGGCAACAAAACAAATCAATTTGAATTGTGTTCCATTCGCGAAGAAAAAAATCAATTTTTTAACTCAAATCTGAATTTACCAATGGAAAACCCCATTAGACTAGGATGAGTAAGAAATCAGAGCAATTGAAAACATTTTAAGGACGGATTCGAATTCAGAACATTAAAAAGCTTTATGGAAAAGCAAAAGTTCCATCTACATATTAGGTAAGGTATCTGCCTCAGAAATATGTATGTTCTGTGTGAAATGAAGTTTGGTTTTCAGAAACATTTACCTAAGGTTGTTGTCTGCACCAACCAACTACTGGCCCATCCAGGTGTGGGAAGATGATTTGTTCCACCTAGATTTTGTCTTTGCCTTGCCAGCAGCCTTATAGTCAGCCAGTAGGTTAGTAACATCACTCCAAGTGGTATATAAAAGCATATAATTGAGCCAACTAATTTGTATACTGGATCCGGTATCTGGCATGTTCCATTCACCAAAACTGATGCATGATCCTGTGAATGAGTATTTTTCCTGATGAGTGGTTAAAATCAAAAGAATATTTTTATATTCTAAAAATAAATAAACAATAGGCATTTTTTTCTCTAATCTATATAGTATTACAAAACAGTTCAATATTATTAAAAACAAAAACAATGAGCTTGAATATAGAATGTATTTTCTATTGAATTTGAAGCAAAATAAATAATAACGTATCATAGCAACTCAACTATACAGTCTATCTTAGCCTGGAATATTATCGGGACTATTTTCATAAGCTGTATAGTCTTGTTGCTATGATATGTTATTATAATTTTGATTCATTGAACTGTTGTATACAATTTATAGAAAAGAGAACAAAACAGGCCTAATATTCTTTTAGTACAATATGTATGTAGCTTACCTTTGAATACATCAAACTGAGGGGTAAGCTCATTGCAATAGATAAAAGCCAAACAAAAACAATTTTGAAAGTAACTCGACGACGTGTTTTGTTTCTTCCGAATCTCATCGGGTATCTTAATGAGAGGTATCGGTCAACTGAAATAGTACAAAGATGCATAATACTTGCTGTACAGAACAAAACATCCAAGCAAATCCATATCAAACAGTGCCCAGAGCCAAGAGGAAAATGTCCTAAAGAAAATTAAATTAAAATATAGTTTTATAAAGAACAACAAGGTTGTCAAATAAATTGTTCTCGCAAATACTTTTTTTTTAAACTATAATGAATTTACATATACAAATTTGCGCCTTCCTTATACATATGTATATAACTATTGGATTTTTTTTAAATTTTTTAAATTGGTTCTTAATTAAAAATAAATGTTTTCCTATTTTTATTGCAGAATTTTATATTTCACCCTCTTTGACCATTTTTAGTTGTTCTAAAGGGAAAATATTGCTTTTAATCAAAATTAACATTAAAATTATGTTTGAAGAGTCCAAAAAGTGTGTCGCGTCTAGGGTTACCAGCTCTAAAATCAGCAAAGCCTGATAGTAAAGTAAGAAAAGCCTGATTTTAGAGAAAAAAGCCTGACAAATAAAAAAATATTTTTTTTCTTTTTTATAAAAAAAAAATTATAACAAAAAAAATACATAGATAACTTACTTTGATTTGGGTGCACGAAAACGACGAGACGATAAATAGATTGCAACTGCAATCTGCAACAGACACAAAAAAAAGTACACACAAAAATACGTCATAAAATGGAAGTGTCATGTCTTGCACAATAAGGTGATTCAAAATAACACCTTTCTCTAAAACCAACCGGGGCCGGGCGAAATTATGAAGCTTAGATTGAAAACAAAACATTAAGACCACAAAATTCAAAATCGAATAGCATTTATCGGTCGCTACCAGCGCTTTTTCAATAATTTAGCTTGAAATAGGAATTTTTCTCAAAATTGTTAAAAGCTGCATAACTTTTCGAGTTTTGGTGCTAAAAGCATGAAATTTTCAGCGATTTCATAATTTCGCCCGGTCCCGATTGAATTTCGGTGAAAGATGTTTTTTGAATCACCCTAGGGCACAACTCTTTGTCTCTTTCTAAAAATTGACAACTAAATGAAAAAAATTAATGTGTTGAGTGTTTACTGCGATTTGAAAGCATTCAGTCAACGTTTTTCTTATAACGATTATATTTTGTGCGATAATTATAAAAAAGCCTGACAAATGACGAAACCTGGCCAAAGCCTGATTGGACATTAAAAGCCTGACGCGTCAGGCGAAATCCTGACGGATGGTAAGCCTAGTCGCGTCGGTCTGTGCGCCAGAATTCCTATGAAGCGATTTTCTTCAAATTTGGTATAAAGATTGTGATTCCTTACAAAAAAAATCGACTTTTCATCTAAAACGGGAAGCCGTCACAAACGATTTCAGTTTTTTTCAAATTTATCGTATAAAATTAATCAAAACAAAAACATAAATGTTAAAAAGTGAGCCAAGTTCTTCTACATAAAAACCTGTATGTAACAAATCAGCGGTGAAAAGTATTGAGATCTTAAAGTAAGCCAAGTTCTTATTTTATGAAGATTTAAAGTAGAATAATATTGAAACAACTCCAAATGATGAGACAAATTTATTATTTAATGACTAAAATTTGGCGGTTTACTTAGCAAATTTTCTTTTTATTAATTACAACTTAAATCGTTTTGAAAACTTCACAAGTAAACCGCAAAATGTTAGTCATTAAATAGTAAGTTTGTCTCATCATTTGGAGTTGTTTCAATATTACTCTACTTTAAATGTTGGATATTAAACCTTCATAAAATAAGAACTTGGCGTTCTTTTAGATCTAACTAATTTTCACGGCTGATTTGTTACATATACATGTTTTTATATAAAAGAACTTGGCTTTTTGACTTTTAACATTTATGTTTTTGTTCTGATCTCACTCTTTTCTGCAAAGATTTCTATTTTTTGCCAGGTCAAAATATCGAAAGATATTTTGCGGTTTTTGAAGACTTATATCTAAGGAACAATTTATGCTGTGCCTAACAAATATTCTGAATTTGAAGTTTCTGACTCAATTGGCACTGAAATTAGAGGGGGGTCGAAAATCGCCTGAGTCTGTTCCTGTAAAAAGGGTGTAGTGCCAGAACTTGGCTGGTCACTACCGTGTCCTTTGATCTATCAAACAAAAAAATAGTTTCATAATCATTAAAAAAAGTTTCTCACGTTTAGAGCATCTATACATAATATGTACATACTACGCATGTATGTATATATGACATTATTGACAAAAATTAGTTAGTTAGTTTTTTTTTTTTAGCTATATTTATTTCGTTATAATTTTTTTAAAAAGGTTTGCCACTGCACATTTTACATACAGCCATTTTATATATATTTTATCTTTCTACTGAAACATTATCTTATTTTTAATTAAGTATGTATATTTTTAATAGAAATAAACATTTTAAGGAAAATACGAGAAAAAAAAACCTCCAAATTAAATTTAAAAAAAAGAAAGGAAAATAATAATAATCTAATAAGGAATGCATACATATACATACATATTTTTGTTTAAATTTTGTATGATTGTTTTTTATTTTTTTTCATCTTTTTTGTAAGTATAATTAATATACTTTTTGTTTTTGTTTTAAATAAAAATCTTAAAGAAGTAAGAAACTTTACATTTGACTAGTTGTTTCCATGTTTATAAAAAAATAAATAATAAATAAATAATAAATGAATAAATAAATAAATACATAAGTACAGAAAAAATAAATTAATAAATGAACAAAGCAGTAAATTAAGAAAAAATATAAATAATTAACAAATAGATAAATAAATAATATTTAACAAATAACAAAAAAAAGTAAATATATATAAAAAATTGATGAAAAATAAACATTTTTTATACATAAATGGAATAAACAAAAATATGAATATGCGTATACTTTACAAAGTGAATTTTAAGAAAATATTTCATTTATAAGGTGATTCTCAGTAAAGGAACAACTTATTTCAAACCGATTGGTAAGTTTTACAATTCTATCGTAAATCAATTCAATCTATGAAGACCAAGTGTTGAATGATGCCACGGAAGGTATAACATCATTTTTAATAACTTATTTTGTAAAGTTTGCAGTTTCTTTAAATGACTTTTTGCGCAACACAGCGCAACACAGGGCAGCCATACAAGAGTATTGATTGGAATATTACTTTATGCAATATAATTTTGTTTTCGTTTGACAATTGCAATTTCCGATGGATAAACGGATATAACATTTTAATTGCAATATTTATTTTTTTCAGAGTTTTGGTAGTGTGTTCAAGGAATGTAAGCTTCGTGTCGAGATGTATACCAAGGTATCTAACTCGTTTTTCCCAACTAATGTTTATTCCATTGATTTACTGATTACTTGGAAGATATCAAGCTTTTCTTTTTCTAGAAAAAAATATGGCTTGCATATTTTCCAAGTTTAGCTTTATCTTTCATCTATTATAATACGCTTCCAATACTTTTATCGCATTTTTAAGATTCGTCTCTATGTTGAGACTGAACTTATGAAAGAAAGAATTGCATCATCAGCAAAAATTGCTGACTCACATTCTGTTAGATATGGAAAATCAGACGTATAAATATTATATAATAATGGCCCAAGGACAGAGCCTTTGGGGGGTACCGAAATCGAAACATATCAAATTAGAAACACCACAATTAACGTGTACTTTGACACATCTATCAGACAGAAAACTTTGGACTATTTTACACAAATAGGACGGAAAATTGAACTGCAATAATTTGTAAATCAATCCATTTGCCACACTTAGTCAAATGCTTTTTCAATGTCTAATATTAGCATTCCAGTTGACATATCTTGCGAACGATTTCTTTTCACATAGTTGCAAATTCTCTTAACTTGTGGAATTGCCTAAAACCAAAATATTGATCAGGGAGAATTTTCTTTTCAGAGACAATTTTAGATATTTTATCCTTCAAAACTTTTTCTAGAATTTTACTTACACTGCTCAAAAGGCTTATTGGTCTGTAACTTTCAAGATTTGCTTTTGGTTTACCGGCTTTAAGTATCTATAGGTATTATTTTAGCTTCTTTCCAAGAGTTTGGAAAGTATTGAAATCTGAGACATGTGTTTATTATGAAGGTTAGATAAGAAATACCTAATAGGGTATATATTTCTAACTCTATCCATAGATCAAAAATTTAAAGATACCAATCCTCGGCTGTCAAACTGGCTTGCCTACAAGCTGAAAAAACAGCTGACCGTGGTAGAATGTATCAAGTTGCAAAAGTATTAGTTAAAACACACATACTAGTGCAACTTGATACATTCTACCACTAAAATTTCGGAACTTTATGCATTCTGCCACTAAAACGGCGGCCATTTTGACTATGTTCAAAAAGCATATTATCTAGTGAAACGAATCATAAAGTCTAGACTTCACCTTATATTATTAAATTTTCAGTGGAATTTTCGGGTAATTATTGTATTAGATCGAAAGAGTAATGATAAATGAAAATACATAATAAAAATAAATATGAAATCGAAAATGTTGTTTTTTCCTTTTTAAGGCTTTTCGCCTTTAGATAGATAGATAGATAGATATAAGCGGGGTTCGCTTAAGTGAAAAACCCGCTTAAGTAAAAGAAATACTGAGACATTTTGCCGTTTCTCTTAAGCGGGTTTTACTGTACAATATATCTTTCAACTAAAATATTATTTTTTAAGGGCTTCTATAAGTACATTTTTTATTAAAATATTAAATTTGGAGGAAAAACGAAAAAAACCTCCATTAGAGAAGATGCTTTTCGCCTTTCAATGCATTAACCTAACATAAGAGCACACAAAACAACAAAAATATTGGGTTAATTGAGTGAAATATACTTCCGGGTTTAAATTTTAACCTGGGTTTAACGACTAAATAATATGGCAGTTAAAGATCAAACATACACTCAACTTCATTAAAAACATTTTTGCAAGCCCATAAGAAAAAGAAGTTAAAATTCAAGACTTTTTATGCACTTGAAAGGCGAAAATCCTTAAAAAGGAGAAAACAACATTACCCGAAAATTCCACTGCAAATTTAATAGTATAATACTACGTTTTCATTGGGCCAAATGAGGTAATTTCGTTGAAAATTTCCAAATTATCTCATTTCCCATACAAATTCACATTTAGAAATGAGTTTCAACCAAATTTGCACGAAATTAGGTTGGAAATTACGTAAAAACCTTACGAACACACCCAATTGGAATGCATCCGCAGTGGAAACCCAGTAGAAACATTGAAAATGTCAAAATTTGATGTATAAGAAACAGAAAGAGAACACAAAAAAATAAAAGTTATTAACTGCCAAATCAAATTCAAAATGAAGTTATCTGTCAAACGAAATTAACAAATTTGCAATGAAAACACCTTTTCTGTAATTTACGAAATTAGCTCATTTCGGCTCCAATAAAAACGTATTATAAGTTGAAGTCTAGACTTTATGATTCATTTCACTAGATGATATGCTTTTTGAACATAGCCAAAATGGCCGCCGTTTTAGTGGTAGAATGCATAAAGTTCCGCCATTTTAGTGGTAGAATGTATCAAGTTGCACTAGTATGTGTGTTGGTTTATATAAGAAAAAAGCAAACTGTCAAATCAAAACAAATTCAACGCATTAAATTGTTTTTGTAATTCACATATATTCATCGACAAGAAATCAAATTACAAATGCAACAATGTAAACAAATGGGTTTTGGTGGGTGAAACGTACGAAGGATTGGTATCTTTATATTTTTGATCTATGACTCTATCTAGACCGCCAATTTGTCTAACCTCTAGGCTAAACTCATACTGGAGCTGCGAGCAGAGCGGAGATGCGAGAAGTGAGCAGAGCGACGAAAACAAACAAATGTGTTCTTATGCGAGCTCTCATACTGAGGCCTCTAGCAACGAGGTATCAGTTCTCATAAGAAAGCATGTGTTTGTTTTTAACGCTCTATACTCACCTCTCGCATCGCCGCTCTGCTCGCAGCTCCAGTATGAGTTTAGCCTTAGGCTAAACTCATACTGGAGCTGCGAGCAGAGCGGAGATGCGAGAGGTGAACAGAGCGTCGATGAAAGAAGGAGTTGATCAAAGAATAGGTATCACATACTGAAGCGTTGATAGTCGATTATGAGATTTAAAACTGAAATTATGTATTCCTATTTTTTTTAAAGTTCTTTGCTAAAAAATTGGTACTTATTGAAAAAAAAAACAGAAGATGAAGTGTCCACTGTCCATGCCTTGAATAAAAGTAGTCGCGAACACGGGAAATTTCACCAGAACTTCGACTGGGTCCGGGAAGATTTTATGCATAACATTATATCGAATGAACGTTTAAAATGGAAGATGTAGTACATCCATAGTACACAAATCTAAGGTAATATATTGCGCAGGTTGTCAAAGCTGAAAATGTCAAAAAATTAAAAATGGCTGTTCGAGTGCCCACCGGAACTCAACGCGCATCATTAGAAACAACAAAATATTGAAATTAGTCAAGGAAATCAGCGCTGGGTCCACCATTTTACCACCATAATAACTTGATTTTGACAGATGCGCAGAACTGAACAAAAATGATGACGCTAATGATATTACCTTTAATATGTGTACTGTGTAGGTAGTACATCTATTTTGTTGAATAATTAGGGACGACCAAACTACACATTTCAATCATGGAACTCCATCGGGACAAAATCTTTGCCAAAAGGTCTACTATAAGAGAAATTAAAATATAAGCTCTTGAAAACTATGCATATTTCAACCAAACCTATGAAATTTAATTATTTTAAATTATTTTTTATCATAATTTAAACTAATTTCCGTTAAAATATAGCTTTAATTATTCTGTATATTCAATTTCTTCGTGAAACTTTACTTCGATAAGAGCGAAGAAAACAAATTTGTTTGAACGCGCCGCTCTGCTCGTTTATAGCAGCGCTGCTACCTCGTTGCTAGACTCCTCAGTATGAGAGCTTTCATAAGAAAACATTTGTTTGTTTTCGACGCTCTGCTCACCTCTCGCATCTCCGCTCTGCTCGCAGCTCCAGTATGTGTTCAGCCTTAGGCTAAACTCATACTGGAGCTGCGAGCAGAGCGGAGATGCGAGAAGTGAGCAGAGCGACGAAAACAAACAGATGTGTTCTTATGCGAGCTCTCATACTGAGGCCTCTAGCAACGAGGTATCAGTTCTCATAAGAAAGCATGTGTTTGTTTTTAACGCTCTACTCACCTCTCGCATCGCCGCTCTGCTCGCAGCTCCAGTATGAGTTTAGCCTTAGAGAAGAAACAATAGGGGTATTCCCGATACGATGCAAACTGGTCTTGTATCATTGCAAAAGTGCAAAGTTTTTTTTTTACAATGGGATAAGGGTATAGCAATTTTACACTTTTGCATTTTTGCAATGATACAAGACCAGTTGCATCGGATCGGGAATACCCCTAATATGTTTAATATCGCCATACTTTTACTAGGGACCTTAAAGGAGTAGTAACTAATGAAATATTAAAAACCTCAATAGTTTCATTTACTTGGGTACTTCTTGTGCTTTCACCTAAATTTCGTGAAACACTGCGGTTTTTCAAAAAAAACATGGCTTAGTTCTGTAGCTATTTCTTCAACGGTATATAAAGTTTTCGCAGGAGTTTTTAAGAAGGGCATATTTTTCCCTCTGTTTTTCGTAAGCTTGATAATGTTGCAAAAAGGTTTATTATTGGTTTCAAGGGCATTTAGTTTTGCATTCCAATCATCATTTCGTAGATTAAAAATTGTAGAAGTTTATTAAAACATGAAACCATATTTTTAGAGAAGGGCTATGATATCTCTGCCAGTTACGTCCATGCGAGCATTTCTTGTTTTAATAAGCTTTAAAATGTTCGATGGAAGCTTTTTGGAATGATTTTAAACTTTAATTATTGGAAGACATTCATTTACACACTATTAAAACGGTTTCAGAGAAATTCTGAACAATCAACTCAATATCAGTCTTGTATATATTGAATTGAAACGGGGATAGGTATATGAAGCTTGTGCTTATATTGTTGCTGTAAATTTTTGATGTGACAATTTTTTTCTGTCTGTTGTTCTGTCTTTGATTTGTAAGTATTTTGTCCTGCTTACACAAGTTAAATCGGTGGCTCTATGGTCAACGTTGCAGTTAGCACATTTTGGAGTTGAATCGGTTTTGCAATAATTAGTCTGATGAGAGCCAGCGCAGATAGAACAGTATGTCGCCATGACCGCAACATCTGGCAATTGTGGCACGGTGTTAAATTACCTTTTAATTTCCTTTTGATATTCCAATTGACTTGCGTATGCAGAATCAAACTAAAGTTTTTTTTAATTCGTTCAATTTGATTGAACCACTTTCCAAAGTAATTAAGTAAAAGGTGTCCGTGTATTGTTCGTATTTCTTCATTATTTTTTTTTATTTCGGTGCACTTAATTCACATTGAGTTGATTGACTTCGATATTGTCTAAGCCATAAAGGACAACTTTGAAATGCTTTTCGCTTTTAAGGTCATTCAATAAAAACTGATAGTTCTCATCATTGAGTTTATGGAGAACGGAATTATATGATTCAAGCGTTTCACAAACAATTTTTATTTCGATAGATAATTTTTTAACTGAATAATCTGTAATTTTAAGTGTTATCATTAAGTTATGCACATATTCAACTGATTTTTTCAACAGTTTAATCGAAGGAACTTACACTTTTTTTATTCTTTTGGCGACACAATCTTGTCAATTTCATCGATATCAATGTCATTATCAGGTTGACACTGTAAGTGGTTCCAATATAGTTGGGTGATCTATCGCGTTTGGGAATGATTGCAATCAATACACACACGCTGGAGTTTAAACGTCTTGACACAGCTAAAGCATCGACTAAATTGAGACATAAATTAGTTTCGGAAAGTTTATTATTAATTGTAGGAGATAATGTTAGGTTTATGTGGTTGTCAGGAGAACGCTAGACACACTTAAACCAAGACGTTGGCCTATTGTGATACCAGAGGAATCTAAGAAGCTTTCTTCCTACTCTTTCAACCATTAAGAGCTTCTTACGAAGCACGCGAGACTATTAATGTCATGATTTGCCAGATCACTAGGATCACTGTAGTAGAATTCTCCTAGGTGGAGCCTACGTCTTTCAGATAGAGCAGTACATGTACAGAGAAGGTGAGGAATCGATTCTTCCTCTTCTTCGTCCATACAACTTCTGCAGAAGTCGTTAGAAAATACTCCAAGCCTTGTTGCGTGCTTGCCTTTTAGACAGTGTCCAGTAATGACACCTATGACGGAGCTAATGTGCAGTCTGCTTAGAGATATTAAGTTCCTAGAGCGCTTCAGATCAAGCATAGGCCAGATCTGTTTTGTGGCCTGACATGTGGCAATGTTATTTCACCTAAGATTTGTTTTCTCTTTTGCATCTTTCTTTAGCATAAGTTTACAAGTAGCGATGGGTATACCAATATTTGTCCGATTTGATAGTATAGGTACTAGGTAGTATAGTTCCACTTTTGGCGAGTTCGTCTGCTTTACAATTGCCTAGAATATCCTTATGGTACAGTGATTGTGAAGACGGAAGGAGAGACTTAGTTTCAGCCTATCTGAGTATACACCTCCACCAACCCCGTCATCAGTTTTAGAGCCGTCAGTGTAGAAGTGGATCGATTCATCTTGCAGGAAAGTCAGATCCTCCCAGAGAGATCTGGAAGGAATGGTAACCTGAAAGTTTTTATGCAACTGTAGCTGTGGGGTAGTGTAATCTTGCAGGAAAGTCAGATCCTCACAGAGAGATCTGGAAGGAATGGTAACCTGTTTTTATGGAACTATAGCTGTGGGGTGGTGTAATCTGTGATACTTGGGAGTGATCTGAATGAGTTCAGAATGATTGAGTGGCCAACATCATTGTTGGACTATTGTGAGGAGGCTTTAAGACGTATGGCGTGCTTGCCACCGTTTGTTTACAGAATATATCGAGAGGTGTGAGATGGAACAGAGTACTTCCTAGAAAAGAGGACAAGATCACTTTTATGAGGGTTAACACCTAGTCCACACCGATCTGCCCAGTTTGTAAGCTTGTTTAGCGCGTTTTGTAAGAGTTCCCTCAAGGTATTGGGGTGTTTTCCTGTAACTCTCATCCTCAAGGCATATCAGATGTTTATTAATGACCGAATTCCAGAGAAGGGTAAATAGAACACGGCCTTGCGGCGTACCTCTACTGACAGATCTTCTATCAGAAAAGCCGCCCAGTTTGGAAATGATAATCCTACTAGTCAGCATTTGATTTATCAGTTCGCCAAGTGAATGATTAACTTTCCGAGATGACAGCGTAGATACGATTGCAGATGTGTCGACGTTGTTGAAGGCACCTTCTATATCTAGGAATGTGACCATAGTGAACTCTTTATGGTGGAGGGAGTGTTCGATGGTTCGCACTATTGTGTGCAGAGCCGTATCTACTGCTTTTCCTTTGCAGTAAGCATGTTGAGCCGGAGACATAAGTCTTGTGTCAAAATGTTCTCAAATGGATATCAATCAGTCGTTCGAAAGTTTTAAGAAGGAATAATGATAGGCTAATAGGTCGAAGATCTTTCAGGTTTACATGGGAGCATTTGCCAGCTTTGGAGATAAAAACAACCCTTACCTACTTCTCTCCATGACAATGGAATGTGAGCGATCTTCAAACAACCAATGAAAAGTACCTCCATAATTGGCACAGTAATGTCAGAAGTCATCTGAAGTTCGTCTGGTATTATGCCGTCTGGCCCAGCTGACTTGTATGGTGCAAAGCTATTGATAGCCTATTTTAGCTTGGCCCTTGTTATCGGACCGTGTGGATAAGTTAATTTATTTTTGGACCTAAGGTGGTCAATATTATTAACAGATTGGGAGCTACCTGGAAAATGAGTGTCTAGTAGCAGGTCCTAGTTCAAATTATTTAAGTGAATAGTTTGGAAAAATTAATTTTCAAACTCAACATTTTGAAAAAAAAAAAATTAGAAACTAATTTTTTCGTAATTAAGTAGTATTTTTATTTTTCAATTATCTAACTAATTTTTAGTCAAACGCTAAAAAAAACATGCTAAAATATCTCATACTTCTTGAGAAATATCAGAAGTGATTTTCTATTAATTTGACTCCAATCCTTGGTTTAAATTGCTCTAAAATTCATATTTCCACTAAGTATTGATATTTGATATTTGACTAAGTATTGATAAAAAATTTTAATATTCGAAAAAAAATACTGCTCAATAACGTAAAATTTAAAAAAAAATAATTGAAACATTTTGTTTGCAAAATTTTGAGTTTGAAAATTAATTTTTCAAAAAGTATTGCTAAAAATAATTTGATTTAAAAACTGAATTAAAGAATGGATTTTTGGTTTAAAAAAAAATTATATGACACAAGTGTTGCCGCTGTTTTTTTAAATATTTTTTTTTCTATTTCACGTCAATTTATAAAGAAAATTCCATGATAGCGACTTAAGCTCCAGCCCTATTTTCCCGAAAAACTACGCATAGATATGCTCCTAATATACCCCTCTGACGAATTGTAAAAGAAAAGTCAAGTCAAGGAGAAATGTTATTCCGACTGGGCTATACGGTGCGATACCGTACCATATGAGCTGGATCAGATAATTAAAAAAACCGACCTTTAAAGCGTGACAAACTTATGCCTGTACCATATTTCATCAGGCAACCCATGCGCAAAATGTTGGTTTAGACACTACCTAAAAAATTTACCCGATTTGCCATACCAGCATAGTTGAGGTACATTAGAAATGAAAAAAGCATTATGTATTTTAAAACTTTGAATAAATTCTTTTTTAAATTTGCTCTTCTTCACATACAAATCTGGAAAGCTTAGGAACAGGGTTGGCCGAATTAACTACACTACATTTTCTACATCATTAACTACGCGTAGTTAATTTAATAAACTACATGTCTTATTTTCTACAAATTGTTACGTTTTCATATACAATATACATACATACAAAGTAATTTTAGAGAAATAATAAAATTTCAATAAAAATTTGAACATTTTAACTCAAAATTCAAGCTTCAAAGTTACAACTGACAGATCATTTGATGTTTGAAACTAAGTTTGCCACAATTTGTTTCATTAACTACATTTAACTAAGTTTAACTACATAAACTATGTAGCAAATGTGAAAAATGTAGTGGCCATCCCTGCCTGCGAACACTTCTCCTTTTTTTGGTGTCCGTTTTATCATCTTCTTCGTATAGTCCAGCCAATGAAGCTGGATTTTGGTATATAGCTTCCTCATTGTGATCTTAAGAAATTGTCAAAAGTCCCCATCGATATGAGCGCCGCTAACAAAATGGTTTTTCAAGAACAACTCCCAAGTGGTAAGTTGTACAAAAAAAGTGTTGAAGACTAATTTGTAGCTTGGAATATTTTCTAGAAAAACGTAGAACATACTTTTTTCATACAAATAACGGTTTTTGAAATAAATCAATCAAAAAAGTTAAGGGTTTTACTTTTTTATGTAGTTGGGCGACTTAATTCCAAAATTGTGCATTTTGTGATAAAAGCACCATTTTTTTTTGTTGTTGTTGGTAAATTATATGGACATTATTTTAAGATATCGTTTTACTCTATTTGTTCACCCGTTTAGGTGGGAGGGGCAAATTAAAATTTTTTTTCTAAAATATAAAATGAATATAAAAACACAACGGCAACACTTACAATATTATGTTATAGCTAATCTTAAGGCCAGATATTCATTCGTTATGTATGTTTTTAAATGAAGTTATTTTAGTGCTTAGTTTTTGAATAAATGATTTTTGAACTCAAAATTCTAAAAATAAAATAAATTTTTTTTTTAAATTTTTCGTTATTAATTACTATTTTGGGTTAGAATTTTGAATACTCCTAATATGTTTCAGTCGAACGCTAAAAACCAGATGGTCGTAAGTCTTTTAGTTTTTGAGAAAATTGAAAATTCCCAAAATTATTATTATTTTTTTTTTCACATTTTATTTTTAAAATTTTGAGTTTAAAAATCATTTATTCAAAAACTAAGCACTAAAATAACTTCATTTAAAAACATGCATAAAGAATGAAAATCTGGCTTTAAGGTAAGCTATAACTTAATATTGTTAGTGTTGCCGTTGTGTTTTTATATTCATTTTATATTATAGAAAAAAAAAATTTAATTTGCCCCTCCCACCTAAAGGGGTGGACAAATAGAGTGGACCGATATCTTAAAATAATATCCATATAATGTACTAACAACAACAAAAAAAATGGTACTTTTATCACAAAATGCACAATTTTGGAATTAAGTCGCCCAACTACATAGAAAAGTAAAACCCTTAACTCTTCTGATTGGTTTATTTCAAAAACCGTTATTTGTATGAAAAAAATATGTTCTACGTTTTTCTAGGAAATATTCCAAGCTAAAAATTAGTCTAAAATTGTTAGCGGCGCTCATATTGATGGGGACTTTTGACAATTTCTTAAGAACACAATGAAGAAGCTATATACCAAAATCCAGCTTTCCGGCGATTTTTTCCGAGTCAAATGCTTCATTGAGTGGACTAGTATTCTGTTTCCTCAGACCAGTAAGAACAAATAGCATGAACGCAATAATTTTGTCTATTCCCCTGACGTTTCGCCCTCTTTCTCTACTCGGCGTTACACTTTTTCGAAATTCTGTTGATTTTTTCACATTGTTAGTAGGTATGCCTCCGCTTAAACATTTCTAATGTTAAAACTGTATACTCCTTATCTGGAAACTCGATGGGGGTAGGTCGTCCTATGGCGGGATCTTAGACTATATAGTTTGATTTCAGTCTTCTCTTTTCTGTTTGTTTTATTCTGTATTCTGCGTCTACCATAATATTGCATACTTGATAAATTAAATGAAAATGTGAAACATAAAAATAAAAAAAATAAATAAAATAATTTACTACAACAAAAGAAGGCGACAGCAAAAGATTATTGAAATGAGTATTAAGGCGAATATTAGAGTGTATTAATCTAGGATTCATTATAGCAAAATCAACAATACAATACCAAGATGCTATATTTGTGTATGTATGGACATTGTACAGTACATATGCATGAATCAAAAAGAAAAAGCTTTTAGCTACTCACCTTTGAATAATGTCAAAATTCCGAGTGGCATTACAAGAACAGCAACCATTAAGTCAGTTATTGCCAAAGACATTAAGAAGTAGTTTGTAACATTTTGCAAACGACGTTCCCATGCTATCGCCAAACAAACTAATACATTTCCTGCTGCCGTTCCCACAACAAGAACCAAAGCAAATAGTGCCCAATAATTATCGGTATCCTTTTTATTTTCCAGGCTCTTATAAATAAATTTATTTGACAACAGCAAATGGCTGTCTTCGCTGGTAGTTGTTGAATAAACTTTCCATGGATGAAGTGAAAAGTAACCAAGCTCTTTAGATTTTGCAGCAGTTTCGTCAAATTTTTCAGTTTTGTTTTCTATAATTTTATAGATTTCATCTTCTTCCATATTACATTAACCCACATGTAGCGTTCGGATGCAATCATTCAAAGTTTTTTTCAAAATAAAAACAAAACTTTTGGTACTTGAATAGAGATGGTATTGTCATCCTTTAATTTCAAAATTATTTAATTTATAAATTTTTTTTCTCAATACATTATTGATTCTGTGAATATTGCTAGAGATTTAAAATTGTGTACGACATTATCTGGTGGATGTATGATGAATTTAGGAAATCTTAATATTGACTTATGTGAGAATATGCTTTTATGATTTTTCTGTACTTTTGATCTCATGGTAAAGCTGCTAATCAATGCATTTAATTGTTTGGTCTTATGTTATAACCAACGTATAATAAAGTATTGCATATATGATAGTTTTTATCAATGCGGTTGAGCTATCTGTAATAGAAAAAAAAATATAAGAATACAAATGTTCATACTAATAGACAAATTATTGAGAATGAGAAGTACCTAACTGTAGATGCGCTGAGTTAACAAAAATAGATTACATGATGATTTACATATTTTGTTTAATATTAAAATTTATTTTTATTTATACATATATTTAGATTATTATTCCTTAAACTAACGGAGTGTTCTCGGGATGAATGACGGTAAAATCTGGACTGCCCGTCAAAAATCCCTATTTTTCGATGATCCTTTTCTTTGTTCAAGGATATTACATTCTACGTTGAAGAATTCATGTACGCATTTTCCTGGTTCGTGATTTCTTCAACAAAGGCTATATTAGTTTAATAACTTCCAGATGCCGAAGGGTTTTTAAATTCAATGGAATTCATTCCTTCCTTCGCCAGTATACGTTTGTCCCAAACTTTGAAGTCTGATCTTTCCTTTCAACGTCCTCTGCTGTTTCAGCTAAGGATATTTCGATATCGATTTCACTCTTCTTGATCTTGTATGCTTTGTACGTATTGATTAGTTTATACATAGAAAAGGCACAAACTAAAACTAAGATATTTGTTGAAGTCCCCATATTATTGGGTGATCTTTTACATTTTCAATATATGATTGTACATGATATAATCTATAGGTACTTGTGAGTTTCAACATTTCATCATTTGATTCTATATAATTAGTTATTCTTATCTCTGACTCTGTTTTTATCCTAAAATGTTTATTTATCCTTACTTCTAAATTTACAAATTCTTTTCCATTAATAGTCATTCTCTTTCACATCCAGGCATTCGAGGATCAAGGAAGCTTTTTTACTGAACGATATTTTCGACCGAGAATGAATTCTGACATCAAGGCAATGGTTCTTTCGAGTGTTCAGTGCCAGCGTTCAACGGTTAACAGACAAAAAAAAAAACTATTAGGAAGTTTTAATACAACCGGCAACCGCTTTGAACACCTCAGGCCAATGGTTAAGTGGAAAGATTTCATCGCGTTTTAAAATCAGCCCTTAGATGTCTTGAAATCACTATCCATTGGACTGAAGCGACGATCTGTCTTTAGTTCTTCTTGGAATTAGATCTGCCCTGAAAACGGACTGTTCTCCGGCAGAGAGTTTACGCCTACCTTCTGATTATTTCTTTTCCGAAAGCTAACAAAATAAAAACGAAGATGAAAATCTATACCGGCGTTTGTAGATAAACTTCGTGCTAATATGAACTCAATACGTCCAAAGGAAACAACAAGTAGACTCACCGGTCTATATTTCAAAATCCCTTCAAGAGTGTAACCAAGCTTTTGTGGTCTCGCCACCGAATACAGTAGACGCTCGATATAGTGAATCTCGGTATAGTAACTATCCATGTATAGTGAACACACAAAATTTTATACAGACAACTCTAAATAGTGAACAAAAGGTATCTCGATATAGTGAACTCACATTTTTTTTTTCAATATTTAACAAGATTATGCCAGCAGCAATGCGTTTATAGCATTGTGGACATTTACAAGAAAAAGCAGTGCAAATCAATTTAATCAAACAAACAGAATTAGTGATTTCATTCTTATTTAAAAAAAAAAAAATAATTTGTACCGGGAGCTATAAAGATTTTCGTTTTTATGAAAAATAACGTTTATTGTATGTTTTTTATAATATTATAAAATATTTATGTTTTTTTTACTCAATTGAAATTATTTTACGCTTAAATAATAAAAAAAATCATTTTGTATCAAAATCACACTGGAAAGCCTTTTAAGTTTCTCTCTCGAAATAGTGAAGAATCTCGAAATAGTGAACAGGCCTGGTTTTAATTAATTCACTATATCGAGCGTCTGCTGTAAAACAGGTTTTAAAACCCCTTATTAAGGATCATTTAAGGTTATAAAAAAGCTTAGAAAGTTTCATATAGTTGAAATCAAAGGAACAAATGTTTCCATTTCAATAGACCGTCTAAAGCCTGCAGTGTATATACATACAATAGAAGGGAACCTGACACATGTACGAAAACAAATTAATCGAACGACAGATGTAGGAAAACCACATGTACGAAAAGAAAAATGCTCGAAATGACAAATGTTCGAACTACAAAATGTATTCAGCGACAGATGTACGCAATGCAAAATGTTCGCACGACAGATGTCCGAAAACCACAATGTACGAAAATTACATGCACGAAAAGCAAAATGCTCGAAAAGCTAAATGCTCGAAATATAAAATACTCGAAATACAAGTTGTGGACAATCATAATCAGCCGGTGGACAAACGAATGCAATTGGTCCCATACTCCTAAGTTATTAATTGTGGGTGGTAGACGACTTTTTAATTTGTGGGGGTGTTCCTATAAAAAAGAAATGTTGAATAACTTTTGAACTAAGGGTGGGAAAGTAAAAATTTTTGGTGGACAATCAGTATCGGCTGCTGGACAAACGAATGCACCATGTCCCATCCATATAAGTTGTCATTTGCAGGCGTAAGGTCACTTTTTATTTTGTGGGGGTGTTCCTATAAAAAAGAAAAACTTAATAACTTTTTTCCTGGGGGAAAAAACCAGATTGCATAGGTCACAATATAAAATTGGCAGGTCTGTTCGATGTGGAATGTAATTTAGCTTTAATATTTCACCTCTTATTTTAAAGATTACACTTATCATGTTTAGGGTAAAATTATTATGGAAATAGGTATTTTCGTAAAGATCAAACTTCAGTTGGCTGAAAATGTTCCTATATTGAGACGATTGTGCTTACGCTAGACATTTTTCATAGGTAGAGTGGGTTACTTTTTTAAATATGGTACTAAACACTCTCCTAAGTTCCATAGGGCTTATATCATCTGAAATGCGTACAATACCACCATGGTCGGTCTCTAGCTCTTTCCACTTTTCCGCAAGTTGTCCTCTTGTACTTGAAATACATTTCAGTATTTGCTTGAGCAATCTCTCATCTTCCATCTCCAACAGTTTAATTATGTACTCAAAGTGGAGCTTGAGAGTTTCTAAGAACAAAGGCGATACTTTTGTCTCTAGATCATCTCAAGAACATTTCAACATCTGCAGATTGACAATAACCCCAAACGTTGTTTGCGTATCGCTTTCAATAAAATGTCAATTTTACTTGAGATTCCGTTCTTATAAAGCTTGTAAAATTGTGCATCACGCGAAATTGAATCAAAAACAGCGCGAAAGTCAACAAAGACAGCATAAAGCTTCTTCTTCCTTCTTTTAGAACTCTCTGAAATGTTCATCAAAGTGAATATTTTGGTCCAGAGTCGAATAGTTCTTCCTGATATAATAATAATAGAGTTTAAGCAACCATCTCGCCAAATCCAAGAGTACCTATCTTTGCATTGCAGAAAATTAGGCTCTATATTTACCCTACAGCTAAAAAACCCAATTTATGAAGTCATAATTTGTTTAAAATTGATATTTTATTCAATTTTAACATTATATACTTTTTAGGTATAGGATAAGTTTATATTTAAATACATTAATACTTAGCTCAGACTTTAACATAGTTGGTAGACCATTGCAGTAATTAAATCCCGAGTACATCACATAATGCTGAGTGCTACATCAATTTCAACTTTCAATTCTTACTGAATGCACAGCATACATAGGATTCCAGATGGAAGAACAGTATTCTAAAATTGACCGTACATAACAAAAATATAAAGCTCTTAGAGTCTTTAGAATTCCTGGAAATAAATCCAAGCATTGAACAGGCCTTAGAAATTATGTAGTCAATGTGGTTAGAAAACGTGAATTTTAAATCAAAGATTACACCCAAATCTTTTTTCTCGGTAACTTTGGAAAGAAAAGATCCATGTATAACGTACGAAAACAATATCGGTGCCGCACAACGGTAAAACATCATACTATGACATTTAGCAACATTCAAATGCAGATCGTTGTTAGTACACCAAACAGATAAATTATGAAGATCTTTTTGAAATAGATTTTATACATTGAAATAATTTAAAGTCATCAGCTTACATTAAATCTTCAAAATCACTCTCATTGTTTTATTCTGCAGTAACTGGAGCCCATTATTTCTTGTTGACGGGAATACAACAATGTTGAACAATAATTAAAATGAGGTAATACTATAGCTTTATAAAGAAGTAAAGAACTTTCAACTGTTTAATCACGCCTTATTCTCTTCAAAAATCCAACCTTTTTAGAAATTTTCGCACACACGTACTTTCCATGCTCTTTATAATTCAAGTTTGAATCCAAAATCACACCAAGATATTTAAAACTGTCAACCCATTCAATATAGTTTGCATCCATACATACAGTGATTGGTTCAGTCACTCTAAATTTCATACATTTTGTCTTTTTCACGTTTAATTTCATTTTATGCATCTGGAGCCACTTGTTTATGCTATTTTAATCTGCATTTATACACTCTAACAAAACTTTTTGATTCTTCCTACTTATATAAATCAAAGCATTATCCGCAAACAACAAAACTTTATAAAATTTTAATACACATTTTATATCATTTATATATAAAAGAAAAAGCAAAACTCCCAAAACTGAACCTTGAGGAACACCAAGGACAATGCTCAGCGGACCAGAAACTGTCTTTCCAGTTAAGTACGATTTAAACCAAATTAATTTCTTGTCTTTTATTCCATACATCAATTTATGCACCAATATATTTCTATCAATCGTTTCAAATGCACGTTTGAAATCTAAAAAAACTGCTATCACTGAATTCTTACAATCAAACTCCTTCCTCCATTCATATAGTAACCAGTTTAAAGCTGTCTCACAAGAATGACCCTTCCGGAACCCAGATTGCTCTTTTATCAAATAATTATTGGTTTCCATATAAATTTGCAGTAGGTTTGCTACTAACCGCTCTATAATTTTTTCAAACGTTGGCAACATATTAACTGGAGGAATCTCCTCGCATTTAATCGTATTTACCACTTTCTCCACAGGTATCACTGTTGATTCTTTCCAATTTCTTGGAAAGAAACCAGTACACAGCGAATTGTTATCAATCGTCAGCAGCACCGGACCAAGAATTTCAATCGAATTAAAAATTATGTCTTTACTAATACCATTTAAATCCTTTTTTGTTATTAAGGTTCTTAATCAAAGAAACCATCGATTCTACACGTGCACGTTGAAAGTTAAAAACACAATTCACCTGTAAGTTAGGGGGAATATATTGATGCAATGCAATGGAATTGAATTATTTATTTCCTTACCCCCTGGCTCCACAAGCAATTTTTATTTCTAATTTTATTTCATAAATAATTTCAGAAGTATTTATTTCTTCGTTGAGTGGGCAAATTATTTCATAAAATTTTAATTGCAATCATGTCCCCGCCGAGCAAGCACCGCTTTATTCGCGCTATTTCCGCACTAAAAGTTAATTTATGTCCACATTTATTTCTTCTGCGAAGACAAGATATAAATGAAGATATTTATGTCTGAAAATAAAAATCTTCTTGACATAAGTGGTCTCCACAAGAAATTTTGACTACATAACACATATTTTGCAATGGTTCATTTCTAGTGGAGCCCCAGGGTTAACACTGTCAATAAAATACGAATTGAACTTATGTGCTATTTGCAGTTCCTCACTAAAAGATTTTTGATCAAAGTTTACCGAAATAATGTCCTTGGTTTTATTGTTTTTCAATATAAAAGATTTAATCATTTTCCATTATTGACTTGAATTTTTCTACGTGTATGTTCATTTTTTGCTTCCAAAACCTTTATTTTATAATTATTATATTATCATTGCTGTAAATTGCAGTTCTAAATGCAGTGATTTTTTGCTGCTTCATGCTCCACAGCTCCCTATTATACCACTGACAATCAACATTTACACTTATCACTTTTTCGAAAGTCCTATCATTACATGCATTCTGAATTTTGGTACTAAATTGAGTTGTAAGGTCGGTAAAGTTTTCCACATAAAATAAATCAGAAAAGTCCATATCATTCAACAGTCTATCAAATTTAGATTTAGAATATTTTAAAATTTGTATTTTCTGTCTGTCACATTTATACCTGTTACACTTAACTTCCACTCTGATTGTTTCATGATCAGTCACTTTAAAAATTTTTTCCACATAAGCTTTAATTTAAACTCCGTATTTTGATCATTTTTTACTATAACGTAATCTATCAAAGTTCTTGAATTTTAATTCTTGTAAGTTCATTTATTAGCTGAAAATCTCCTTGATCAATAATTAAATCTAACATTTTCATTTTGTTTATATCGCTAGCCATTAAATCAATAAGGGTATTCATGCAACGTCTTAAACTTTAGGATGTCGTAAAATCGTAAAGTTTCCGACACACGTTTCATGAACGCACCAAAAAACATTTTGCGTAAATGTGGTAAACGATTGGTCTTTTTGGTAACGTGAAATTTCTTGCGAATTTGCACAAATTTTCACAATTTGGTGTCAAAACCCATAGAAAAAAAAAACTCAGTTTTTGGAAAATTTGTTGAAAAAAAAAGTTACCAAACAGGGATGATATGGTAAACAAATCATCTGTTCGTTAAACGACAAACAGCTCAAAATATTTAATTTAATTTTAACATTCCTAAAATTTGTCATCCGCAATTTGTAAATGCCTAAAATAAGCCAAAAAAGTAAATTTATACAATATGAACAAATTGCTTTCAATGATAATTAATTGTGATCAATACATAAGTGCATGTGTGAATGCATTTGTGTTTGTGTAACTCACACTATTTAAAAAATAAAACTCATTTTTCTTCGATATGCCCGTTTACCATGTTTACGATGTTTACTATCTTCGTTTAACACACAAATTTGTGTTTAATATTTGTTTGAAAAGATTTCCCATACAAAATTTTGACAGTTCGTTTACGACGTCGTAAACTTTAAGACGTTTAACACGTTTACGATGCTTTTCCGACGTTGCATGAATACCCTTAATATTAGAGTCACCAACCCCAACCACCAAAATATATCTTTCATTCTCTAAATGCTCCGCATACCAATTTTCATAAAAATTTAAAAAATCACCTACACATGAGCTTGGTGATCTATATACTACCACAAACACACTGGCGCAAAATTTTAAACAGTTCTCGTTTTAAGCAATATAAAAGAACCCAATCTGTCATTTTTCCGAGCTATAGGAAAGTGTTTCGAGATTTTAAAACGTTAACATAGTGAAAATACTAAATAAAAAAGTGAAATAAAAGTTAACATAGTGAGTACTTGCAATAGTTTATTAAAAAAATATAAAACAACATGCGGTGCTGCGTTAAATCGTGTAAAAACACCTATAATATGGAGTTTTCAAATTTTTCTTTTCACGGACTGATTGTTTCTCATATTCCATATAAAGTAATGTGAAGTGATGTTTTTTAGGTTAATACATTATCTGAGAATACTTTCCAATTGATAATTGTTAGCATTTTGCTATAAAAAAGCAAATTGTTTGAGAATAGAAATACACTTCAATCACGGGAATTGGCTGAACCTGATTTATGAAAATTGAAATTCTCGTCCAGGGTAGTATTAGTTTTTGTTGGTGATGGAAAGGCGCTCAAATCCAATGAGCGCCCGTAGTGCAGAGTAATTTTACTTACTTTATGTGGAATATGAGACACTGCTTACCTGTGAAATGAACAAAAATTACAATGCTTGTTATAGGTGTTTTTACAGCATTTAACGCAACACCGCGTGTAGTTTCCTATTTCTTTTTCAATGAAATATTGCATCTAATCACTTTATTTACTTCTATATCACTTGTTTTTAATTTACTAAGCTTTTTTACTGTTTTAACTATTTAAAATTTCAAAACACTCCTAAAAAAAAATAGATCAAAATTCCTTTGCGCGCCCCAGCATTTAGTTGTCTAACTGCACGCCTTCCCTGTGTGGATGCATTTGTGTATGTGTAACTCACACTCACAGATAAAGCATATTTTAAAAACATAGAGAAGCGTTTTGCTCGTTTTAAAGTTAGAAGACCTCTTTCATTCTAAAGTTATTATTTAGAGCAGACTCCCATTTTAAAGTAGATTTACAGCCGCGTTAAAATGTTTAAAATTTTGCGCCACTCTTTTTACTTTCAAACCAAACATACAATTTTAGTATCCATACATATTCATTATACTGAGTAATATTCGCGACTTCAAATCTTAATCCTTTCTTAACATAGGCCATCACTCCACCTGTATGCCTTGAATGAGAAAAGCAGTTTATGTGCGAATAATTAATAATTTTATGTTCGCATTCCTCTATATGTACCGTAATACATATGTGAAAGTAATAAAATATCTGGTTTTCAACATTCATCAAAAGCTCTATATAATTTTTAGTGGGAATAAGACTTTGTGTATTTAAATAGTAGGTACGCAATGACTTTTCCCTTATTGTTGGATTGCTACAAGTATCATTTTCTTTCTAACTTGAGTTTGCGAAGATAAACTTCACAACAGTTGTCTAACGCATGGTGGTTAACATCCAAACTAAGTTTTAACTCTGCATTCATTTTAACACAATTCACACAAGACCAGCACTCAGATTCACTATCACAACTTTTATGTTGTCCCCCACATTTAAAGCACAAATTTATTCGTACAATTTTTACTAAAATGTCCAAATCCTGAGCAATTGTAACATCTCCTTACATAAATGGAATCACTCACTT
Organism: Epistrophe grossulariae; assembly: GCA_929447395.1. Classification (NCBI taxonomy): domain Eukaryota; kingdom Metazoa; phylum Arthropoda; class Insecta; order Diptera; family Syrphidae; genus Epistrophe; species Epistrophe grossulariae. The sequence continues at coordinate 59,617,708 of OV839567.1, forward strand.
CACATTTGTCCCAAACAACACTAATCTTACCAACTTTCATAACTTCATTATAGCTTTCAACGTCCATTTCAACTACCGCTGTATAATATTCAGACGTTCTCCCTTTTCTTTTCCACATTGTTTTGAATGCAATTACGGAATCTTGCAAAAATTCATTCTGTTTGCGAATACCTACACGAAATTAATTAATTTCCTTCAATTTTCTCTGAAATATAGTTTATTTTCACTCTTGGCTTTTTATTAATCACATTCACACTATAATCATTCCCAAACTTTTCTTTCACATCACTTGATAACTTTTCAATATGAGACTAATACAGCTCCACTGTTAAGTTTTTTTATTCCCAATACTTGAATACCACTAGAAGATGGGTTCACTTTTGCTTTAATTTCAGATTTTGTTTTGTCTGCAGTTTGTGATAATTCTTTAGGAATAACTTTATTCTGTGAACTTTTTTTCAATTCACTTGCTTTCTTTTCGACTACACTGTTGTTTTTCTTTTTTATGTCCATAGCTAGTGCATTTAACAATCTAGAAATAACATCTACACTTTCCTTCAACTGTTCATCTCTTTCACTCGCGTTGGTGGATATCTGGCTCTTCAAACCCGATATTCAACCGTTGCATTGTTTTATTTATACAAACCTTCATAAATTATGTCACTTTGAACTTTTAAATTTAAACTACAATCACTTATTATTTTAATTTAATTTACACTGCTATTAATTGATTGTTGCATATTATCAAATAATTGAATCTTTTCAATATGTCTTATTTCCACTGCTTTTAATAACAACAATTCAATTTCGTCTTTGTTCTTTTCTAAAGATACCGAAAACTCTTCTTTGTACGCTTTTAAGCAGTTATTATTTTCTTTTACTAAATTTTGCTTATCTTTAATTGCCCTGTCCACATTTTTGATGTAAAACATACAATCATCACAAATAAATTTAAGCTTTTCCACTGTTTGCAAAATACCACTACTATAATTGTCTAAACCACAAAACTTTAACGATAGGTACCACACTTTCTTGCAGACACCATCACGTTTGATTGTTGATTTGCCCACTGTGGAAGCATTGTACTTTTGGCAATTCAATTTTTAAGATGCTTGCCTAAATCACTTTATTATTTAATTACTAAAATAATAACACCACAGTTACAAATCCAATAAAATTTTAGGAAAATTTGTATACAATTTACAGAGCGAATTATAAACACGTCCGATCATAACAATAATCCAATTTAACGTATCCAGCTTGGAACTCGTTCAATACTTTGTTATGTTCTGTCCGTTGTGTGAGCCTGTTGAAAATCAGCGCACTAAACATCTTAACAGACGTATTCAAAAAGGATATACCTCAATAGTTTTCAGGGTTCTCATAACAACCTTTTTTGGGCAGAGGGTATATAAGCCTAAGTTATCATACTCTCCCCGCATCCAGCTTTACGTCGCGGTCGCATAAACAGTGAGGTATGTATGGGGGGCATGCTGCTCCACTGCAACCCCCCTGCTTGGGCTCACTATAGAATTTGGGGTAGGTGCAAGGTTGGGTGTATGCAAAGTTTCTTTTGCAAACAAAGAATTATTAAATTAAAATAGTAGTTTTGGTAATTTTCAATTTTATCGAAAACTGGAAGACATAAAATCATTTAGTTTCCAGTTTTTGATTAAGAATCTATAAGAGCAACGAATTGTAAGAAACAAAAATAATATGAAATCTCAAAGTATTGAAACATTTTACTTTAAACATTTTTTTTTATGTTTTTTTTTTCAAATTTTGAGTTTGAAACTATGCATAATTTCACTTGATTTAAAAACTGGTGAATGTAACAAACTTATAAAACTTAGTTGTAGGTATTACCGTTATTTTTTAATAATTTTTTTTTCCATTATTAGTACTTTTTTCATGAAATTGCCCCTCCCGCCCAAACGGGGGGAGATAGTATTAAAGTGTTCTACAAAAAACCGTTATCATTTCTTGGCGCCACAGTTATCATACTCTCCATACATTTCAACAAAAGCCAAGTACGAGGTTTTTAACGCCACAGCAAAAGCAGTTCTTTTTTACGGAGCACAAATCTGGAGTGTTAGGAAATATGAAACTGTTGAAAATTTGCTACGATTTTTCCTTAGCAAAATATTTCTTCTGCCTATAAGTACACCAAAGTAGGTACATGTATCACTTGGAAACTGGGTTGCCGACAGTCGACACTATTTGTATCTACACTTAAGCTGAGTTCAGACTATTTGGTACAAGTATCAGTATGGACGAAAACCGACTGCCAAATATTATGTTGCGAAGTAACATACGTCGGAAAACCGTGTTCTACAAGGATTGCATAGACCTGGCTAACAATTGTGGTACAATCCTGGATTGGGATGCCTCAAATGCATTTCATGCGAGAAAAAGCACTTTACGAAATTATTCAATCCATCGATGAAAGCGAAAGGTGCATACTCATTGAAAAAGCGAGATCTTCTACGGAAAGGATAATCTACTCAAAACTGAATTATAATCTTAACGAACATAATTATTTGAAATTAAAAGCAAGAGGTGAGCTGCTTAACTTTAACTGGATGCCACACAGAAACTATTTATTAAATATTTGTTCCTTATGCAATATGGGGGTGGAAGAAAACATTAGTCACTTCATTGAAATATGTCCAATATCTGGGTTGCATTTTTTTTGTGTTAGCTAAACTGAAAGCCCATTTTCTCACTTGTTTTTAATACAATACAATGTTATTTAAATAATTCTTTTTGCTATACCTACACAAAGAACCTTTGTTTCGACTAGCCTAGTACGCAGTTCGGGAAAAATTTTATTTCTCATACAAATTTTTCTTAAGCAGTACGCAGTTCAAACGCAAAGTCCAAACTTTTTTTCAAACTGTACATACCAAAGTCTCCACATAATTTTTCCCACACAAATAATGTTCGAAGCATTATTTTGCTAGACAAATGTTGACGTTTCATGAATATCACGGTTTTTATCAACCAAAAACATATTTTCATATTAACATTTCCAATTGTGAATAATGACCAAAAAAACATAAAATAAAATATGAGATAAAGTTACGGGAATAAATTATATAAAACAGCTGTTTTCACACAGTCAGTGGCGTAGCTAATAGGAAACGGTTCAAGAGGGCCAAAAATTAGTGCAGCAATATTTTTTAAAGCATGAAAATATACAAAATTTTCATCGAAATGATTTTTGAACGACAGAATAAACTCGCTGTAACGGCTGCAAACCCTTTTTTGTAAAGATTTTGTTGTTATTTTAACATTGCTGTGCAGATTTACAAAATCCAAACATATATTTTTAGCTACGTTACTGTTTTCATTTCAATTTTATTTTTATCTCTACACCATCAAAATTTGTCTTGAGAAAAAGAATGTAGAGATAAAATTTAGTTTGTCTCGATCTGCGTACTAGGCTTAAACCTAAAAGCCTAGTACGCAGTTCGGGAAAAATTTTATTTCTCATATAAATTTTTTCCCAGGACAAATTTTGTCTCGGATTTTTCTTAAGCAATACGCAGTTCAAACGCAAAATCCAAACTTTTTTTTCAAACTGTACATACAAAAGTCTCCACATAATTTTTCCCAGACAAATAATGTTCGAAGCATTTTTTTGCTAGACAAATGTTGACGTTTCATGAATATCACGGTTTTATCAACCAAAAATATTTTTTCGTTTTAACATTTCTAATTTTGACAGTTATTATGTGAAAGATGACCAAAAAAACATAAAGTATAACATGAAAGAAAGTTACGGGAATAAATTATACAAAATAGCTGTTTTCACACAGTCAGTGGCGTAGCTAATAGGAAAGGGTTCAAGAGGGCCAAATACTAAAGCGGCAACTTTTTTAATTCAAGAAAATATACAAAATTTTTATAGATATAATTTTTAAATGACAACATAAACTCACTGTTAAGGCTGCAAACCCTTTTGTGTACTGATTTTTTTTGTTATTTTAATATTGCAGTGCAGATTTACAAAATTCCAAAAAAATATTTTTACCTACGTTACTGTCCTCATTTTAATTTTATTTTTATCTCTACACCTTCAAAATTTGTCTTAAGAAAAAGAATGTAGAGATAAAATTTAGTTTGTCTCGATCAGCGTACTAGGTTAGGATTTAAGAATAGTACTTCACTGTAAGTGTTGCCATTTTTTTTTTATAATTTTTTTCCTTTTTAAGTCATTTTTTTCTAAAATTGCTTCTACCTCCCATAGTAAAAAATGCTTGCTTTTGACTCTTCTACAAAAAACCGTAATCAATTTTTAGCGCCAAAAATATCGTACTAGGGCCATTTTGACAAAACTCCGGTTAACAGAGAACACCGCTTTGCAGCTATGCTGTTCCACTTTCATACTACATCGCAGGTCTGCGATTAAATCCCAGCCTCTTAAATATCAAAACAAAACGTTGTAGGTACATGCGTACATATCTTTTGTCATGAAAAGTGCCCCTAGCCCTTCGAATTCAGAGTTCGGTTGAGAGTTATGAGACGCTACGCCCTGGGTTCTCCAAGGGCTTTAGCGTTACTAAATTTATTTATATATTAAGTAAACCGGAGTCGACTGTCTCATAATTTCAATATTGCTCAATTTGTGCAATAACAAAAAAAAAATTAAAGATTTCAATTGAAAAATACACAACTAAAAATGTTTGTTCTTCAGAAATAGCTATATAAAGCATACACTATCCTTCAACAATCTTATTATATTACCTTAATAAGGTTTAACCTTGATTTATGGTAAATTATTTCTCAATCATCAATTTTTCTATTTTTAACTTTCAAATGATTACTAAGGTTTTTCAGATATGTTTGATAGGTATACATTATGATATTTTTATATTTTATATAGGTACCTACATAATATGTATAAATAGGTACATAGATGTATATTGTTTTTTAATAAAACCAACCATAACAACTCGTTAAAATATACACACGAATTTTCGCATTTATCGAGATGTTCATCAACACGTTTCGTGCCGTTATATTTTTGTAATTGTGTACTGTGGATCGAAACAAACTAAGTAGTACGCACTACGCAGTTCGGGAAAAATTTTATTTCTCATACAAATTTTTCCCAGGACAAATTTTGTCTCGGATTTTTCTTAAGCAGTACGCAGTTCAAACGCAAAATCCAAACTTTTTTTTCAAACTGTACATACAAAAGTCTCCACATAATTTTTCTCAAAAAAATAATGTTCAAAGCATTATTTTGCTAGACAAATGTTGACGTTTCATGAATATCACGCTTTTTATCAACCAGAAACATATTTTCGTTTTAACATTTCCAATTTTGAAAGGTATTATGTGAATGATGACCAAAAAAAAACATAAAATAAAACATGAAAGAAAGTTACGGGAATAAATTATATAAAACAGCTGTTTTCACACAGTCAGTGGCGTAGCTAATAGGAAAGGGTTCAAGAGGGTCAAAAACTAGTGCACCAACATTTTTCAAAGAATGAAAATATACTTAATTTTCATCGAAATGATTTTTGAATGACAGTATAAACTCGCTGTAATGGCTGCAAAACTTCTTTTGTAAAGATTTTGTTGTTATTTTAATATTGCAGTGCAGATTTACAAAATCCAAAAAAAATATTTTTTACTACGTTACTGCTTTCATTTCAATTTTATTTTTGTCTCTACAGCCTACACCATCAAAATTTGTCTTGAGAAAAAAAGTTTTGAGATACAATTTAGTTTGTCTCGATCTGCGTACTATCCTTAACCACCATTTAAATTTGATAGATTCAGCTGGCCCTTTGTTCAAACAACAACAACCTTTGCTGTTAAAGAAAATGCTCCTCAAACGCGTAAAAGAAAAAGAGTACACTATACATGCACATACGTACATAACGTAATATAACTTAATATTTTTTTTTTCTATAAGTATAGAGAAACGGTTGCAATCAAATTTGAATCACTCGTCCAGAAACGGTCAATTAGACGTATTTTTTCCACCATTAGTGGGAGTGAGAAGTTAATACTGGTACAAGCTTATTGATCTTTTCTTTATAATTTTGACTAAACAATTCTTGTTTCATTAGTGTGATAACACTAAATACACTAGCAATTAGTCTAATTAATATTAAAGATATTAATATTGAAGGTTTGAATGAACAACAACACTTGAGTGAGCTACCTACCACCAAGTTAATGATCATCGGCCTGGGAGTCGTGAAATAGCTATAACTCTAGCCTATAAAAACTTGGTGGTAGATTTGTATATAAAACCTATAGTAGGTTATACCATGAGCCAAAAAATTGTATTTACATGTGTGGTCGTTACGTATGGCGCTAGGATAGCAATACTTTGACATTGGAGAGTTAAATTGGAAGGAAGAACTAAAAGCAGAAGCAAAAATGGAAGGAAAGGGTTGTATAATGTATTATTTTGATTCTGAAAACAATAGGGGGAATAAGGTAGATATAACTAATTCAGAAGTTATCGCCATGACAACGACCAGAGTAAGTAAAAAAAAAACTCATATCTATGCTATGAAAACGGTATAGGTATGCATATAAAAATATTTTTTGTAAAGTGCAGTTCATCATACATAGATTTCGTGACGAATATCTAGTGTGAACTATATCCAACAAGACTAGAATTCCTAATCATTAAATTAGAAGTTTTTGTTTTTGTTTTTTGCCCGGGGCCGTGGCAATGTTTTTATAAGAAGGTTTTTTTAATAATACAAATTCTATATACTATCTACTGAAATACATCAGCCAAGTAGAAGACTTAGCACTATTTTATTTAGACTTGTTGAATTATTGATTCAAAATAGCTTTTAACGGCCTTTAGTCCTACAAAAATTTGGCGTTTCGTCCCGGCGATCTCACTTGGACTCATCAGTTGACTAGTGAGGGCCTTTGTCAATACGCAATTTTTTGTTAAGTTCAGTTCATCATACATAGATTTCGTGTTGCGATATTAGAATTTTGTGTTGAGGAGTTTATTTTGGCTTAAAAAATTAAAAACGAATGTTATTCTAATATTAAAGGCAGGTATATTACATAAATAATTTAGTTTAAGAAAAAAAGTCACATTTTATTGCAACTTTTGAGCAAAACTATTAGATATAAAACAAAAAATTAAAAATATTTATTTTCAATACCAATTTAAAATTAAAATCTTTAATTTTTGACTTACGACACATGGGTACCTACTTCCTACATAATACATATGTATGTATACTGCAAGTTAGAAATTCTTAAAAAATCGAACTCGAGATTTTGATCAAACTTGACATTAAGATGATAGTGAAATTGAAAAAGTGGGTCTCAACTGTTTTTTACCAAAAAATTAAGTAATTTTGTTTTTAAAGGCTACTACATACTTATTAAACAAAAACATCAGAAATACATATGCTTATAAATGGTCAAAAAGTTGTTTAAAAGATTTTGATCAATTTTCTTATGGAGAAATTGTATTTCAAAAAGTATACCAAAATTTTCAAATTAATTTTTTGGCTTAGGTATTAAAAAAAATTTTCCAATTTTTTTTGAGAACTTAAGAATTCGAAAACGACTTCATAGATTTCTATTAAACTTGGCACCCATACGTTTTTTAACACTATCTAGCAGATTTTTGTAAAAAATTATTCTTATGACCAAAAATAAGGGTACCTCCCATGCAAGTGTTTAAAACCCGTTAAGAAAAATTTCAATTTTCTCAAAAACAGCGAACATAAGTACGATCTCCCATATTATTGGTTTTCGACTTATTTATTCACTCGATTGGTACATATATCCAGACTAAAACTTATATCCGGACATAAATTATACAAACTCAATCCGCATTTAAGATATAATTTGAATGTATCGAGATTCGAGTGAATATAGTATGGCTGTTAGAAACTAAAACAAAATCACTTTTTTCACATCCATTTTTATGTGATCTCAATGATTTTTTAACTCAATAAGGTAGACTGACATTTTACTTTTATTTTAAGACCTTAATCCTTCAGGTCCAATTAATAGAACAGACATTATAAGTCAACCAAATCGAACCTTTTCTACTATTTTATTTAATAAAATTACCTACAAATTGTACTCTACCTACATCACAAGTTTCCTTAAAAGGGTTAAGTACATGTCGATGAAAAATTTTTTTTTTATTATTATTTTTCCATTAAATTTAAATTTACTTACATTTTTCGTATATACTTTTATGGACTTCGCATGAATTTTGTAAAAAAAAGATGAAGCCTTCTCTACCTTCATTTTAAGACCTTAATCTTAACGATCCGATTATTAAAACAGAGGTTATCAACCAAACCAACCAAGAGGGACCTTTACAATTCTTATATAAGAAAAATACCTTCTGCATATACCTGACTAGTACCTTCCTACCTAAAACAATTTTCTTCCCGATGCGAAGCCAATTTATCAAGGTCATGGTTTTTTACTGCACACACTCCACCGTCTTTAGAATAGCTATCTCCCTCCCACCAGTATATTCTTTTATTTTTGTTGTTGTATTCCTCTTCCTCGTTACGTTTGCCACGATGAAATTCAATCTAAAATGTTTTTAGTGTGAAATTTTGAACGGTTTAAAAATGTTTGTATAGCTGGTACAAGCCTGTCATTCTAGCTTTATTTTGAATTTTGATTTTTGAAAATCTGACCATTGGAACCGAAGATATAAGCATTTAACTGAACGCAAATCGGGTGTTTTTCAAATTTTGCAAAAATTGGAAGATTCCTCACTGAAACTCGTCGGTCGGTTAGAAATGAACAACAACCCCATTTTTTTCAATTTTTCCGAAATTTTTTAACAACTTTTATTTAACTTTTATGAAGGTCGTGTAAGATGTAGTTATGACTTATGTATGATACTTATAACACATAACAACAAAGATTTTTTACCGGGAAAATAAGTAAGGGTATTCACGCAACGTCGTAAGTTTACCAATTGCGTAAAATGATAAGTTTACACAAAAGTTTGCGTGAACGCCCTTTTAATTCATTTGGTTAAATGTGGTGTAGTTGAATCAGCTGTTCGTTAAACGTCAAATATGAAACTCCAAAATATGTATACAAATAAGCGTGTTCAGATTTCGAAATTATTTTTAAACGTAGAACCTCTCTCAAACTACCTTACTTAAAATCGGAGCAGAATGTCTCGGAACGGAAAAAAATGTAAGGTACACGAAAAAAACAGGGTTTTTTTTAAGCCTGACGGGAATTATATGAGGAAACGATTTCAGGGTTAAAAGTAGAACTGTAATAGTCGCAAACTCATGGCACTGATCGAACGAAAATGAGCGAACACAAGAAAAATCATATGGCATGCCCATAATGGTGCAGGATATCTACTTTTCCTTCAGTTTAGTTCAATTTCGTTGTCGGCAGTAAAAGTTGTCCTGAGCTCAACTCAACTGAAATTTGATGAAAGAAGAATAAAAAGAATAAATGGTTCCTTTCACTTCGATGGCAATTCGGAAACCAAAACAAATACAAGTAAAAGCATTTACTTTTGTATATCCAATCCATATGGCCCATTATATGGATTTGTTTAAATAAACAATGCTGATCAATAGTCAGAAAATATGGATGTCCTAATTATTTAGTTTGTTTGTACAAACAACGTTTTTATTCACAACTTTCATCGCCAACTAATCTCAATGCGATAGTTACAGAACACGGGCAGAGTTTTTTTTAGTTCTCTGAGATACTTAATTATCATATTTCTGAACACGCCTTGTTCTAAAAGTCACAATGACCCTTGGTTAAGTTTACCAAAAAAATTTGATTAATTTTATCCAGCAAAATCCTTGGAGAATTTTAACCAAATTGTGTAAATCATTACTCATACAAAATTTGACACTTCATTAACCAAATGGTAAACTTAACCAAATGGTAAACTTATCCAGTGTTTTACATCATTGCGTGAATACCCTTAATATAAAAATTTCCTGAAACACGGATAATTTATTTTTTGATTACCTTTCCCGAGGTGTAAAATTAATTTCAATCGGACTTGATCCTGATTTTTAGGAATTTTCCAATTTTTCAACTTTATATCTCGCTTTTTAGATTTTATAGAATTTTTTTCAAATCAGTGGAGTTCTGGAATTTTTAATACTTTCGAATAAAAAATTTTACCCTACTTAAAATTCATATTTCAAAAAAATCCCTTCTTTATGAGCCTCTTCACAAAATTTACTAAATATTTTTAACACTTAATACTGTATTAGCTATTTTAAAATCATTTTATTCATTCATTAATATTTTGTCTATCCCCACAACGTATTTATAAACAAAAAAAAATACACAACTTATCAAACATACATATCAAAGCATATACAATATACAAAATATATCAAGAAATTTGTATAAAATGTTCGCGTTCAATTATTATTCTCATTTCCCTTATGTTATTAAATTCTTGTATAACTTTGTGTATAGAACTTCTATAGTAGGTACTCTCATAAATTTTGTATACAGTGCTCTCATTTTTTTATTATCACACTTTTCTTCTTTGGATAACACTTCTTTAGTCTCCGACGTGGATAGTAAGTAATTACATATGTGATCGTATGGTGGCGCGTCGGGCGTTCGTCACCATGATAGTACTATAGAATCTATATATCTTCAAAGACTACGTTTAAAATATGTTTTGATTATTAATTTTGTTTGCATTTATTTATAAATTTTGTCCATCTATAACACCCCTGCGCTATTGAGAACAAATTTGCACATTATTGGAATACATCCTTATACCTTCCATACGATCCACAGTGACACCTGTCATCGTCTTATCAATGTCATTCTGATCATTTTCAATTTTGTGTAAAGATCTAAAAGAATTGTGCTGGAAAATTAAACATTTCGGTAATTTTCATGAAACCTTAATGCTCACCATGCCTCAAACCTAAATGGTCATTTCATGAAAAATCTAATCCTTATAGTATGAGCTTGTCACCAGTGTTGTCACTTTACCACAATTGTGGTAGACTAACCAACTTTTTTAGGATTTTTCAAATCTACTACTTCTACCCCGGGAATACAAAATTCTACCACTATTTTTCCGTACACGAAATAATTTGAATAGAGTTTTTAATCAATACTAAGAAGTTAATAATGTGGGATATAATTATTTAATTATAAATATTAAAGAAAAGCTTCTCAACTTTCGTTAAAATATTTAATGAATAAGGCAAAATATTTATTTTTCCAACCAAAATCTAAATTAAGTTCAATTTTTAAAACAAAAAAAATGCATTCAGCAAGATATTTGACCCCTAAGTAGTATTTGAAGTTTCAAAAATGTCAGCAACAGGATTTTTTGTGAATCATAATCATCTGATTTCTTAAACAAATCTCATAAATAATAACTTTAAAAAACAAATTGTGTATATTACAAATGTACAAAATTTAAAAAGCAAAAAATTTTACGCCATTTTTTAGTATCTTTTAATGTGAAGTTAAAAAATAATAATGAAAAAAAATTTTCAAAATATTGAATTTTCAAAAAATTATTTTGAAAATTTAACTAAAAATTCAATTTTTTTTTAATTTTTATATACAATAATATTTAATCCTAAAAATAAGATTTTCCTTAACGGTTCTTAAAAACTTGTATGGTAGGTACCGTTATTTTTGGTCCTAAAAAAAGAAGAAAAAACGTGCCTGATTTAATAACAGTTTAATAAAAATTGTTTGATATTAAATGAAAAAGAAAACTCAAATGTTTTGCTCTTTTTTCGCTAATTGTCCATTTACTTTTAGTTTTAATTTATGATGTTAAAAAAAAGAAAGATAAAGAAAATGTAACAAATATATTTAAATAAAATGGTAAGACCAAACCATTAGCTTTAAGTATTCCTAAATAACTTTAAAACCAACCAAAATTAATAACTTATTAGAAAGAGTCAAGTAAAACGAATAACTATATTTTTTAATTTAGTTTTAAATAAGTATTTTAATAAAATTTGTAAATAAATCTGTGGTAGGTACTAGGTACATAGGTACTTAGACAAAGTTTGATATGTCAAAAAAACCCAGAAAAAATTAAAAATCTTATAAAATTATATTATAAATTATTATATAAACATTCTATAATGAATTATTCTCTTAAAAATAGATGAGAAATTCGATGATTTTGAGTAAAATCATAAAAAATTGTATCCTGAAAAATTGACAAAATTAAGTAGATATCAGCTTTTCGGCTAAGTATCACAGAAAAATTTAATTTTTCTGTTATTATTACCACATTTTTCGTTTGTACAAGTGTAAGGTGTTAATAAAAAAAAAAAACATTTTTATGTGCCCGCTTAAGTAACTTCCGAACGTGTAAAAAGCGCGCAACCCTTCTACTCATAGTTGGTGGATTCTGGATAGTCTCTCTGAACTGAAATCCTTATGTGTTTTAAGTGTTTTAGTGTTTTTAAGTACAACAAACAGTTTATCTCTTGCTTTAAATGTGCAAATAAATGCTTTTGATTTTGGGTTCCATGATTTTATTTCTTCCCGAGTTATTATATTGTTGTTATTTGACAGCTGAGCACAAATCTCTGTCACCTGCTGTATTTGGTCTAGAATGCTATTTGATTCGATTTTAAAAATTAAATTATTAAGCCCGTATGACACTACATTTTTTTCTTCATTTTTAGCTCATTAAATCATACTAAAGTGTCAGCCAAGAGTAAAAAGGAAACATGTTGTTCTTATGAAAGGAAAAGCACATATCAGGGAAAAAAATAATATGAATTGTCAACATTTTTTAAAAATCCTTTTCTTGATTTTCAATAATGAATCCTTCGTGCTGCTTTAGTTTCATTTTCAATGAATTAGAAATGAGAAAAAAATGTAGTATCATATGGGCTTTATCAGTATTTTGTGTTTGAACATTTTCGATTTGATGTTCAATATAATTAACTTCGATTCCAATGAATGTACATGTTTTTTTAAGTTCCTGATTCTCTTGCTTCAGAGCATGTAAATCAAGGCGAACTTCTTCAATATCAGCCTTTGTTGCTAAATGCTGTTATTTTTCATCAAATACGGATTTAAGAACTGCAAGAGTCACATATGCTATGCGGTCAGATTTATGTTTACCCTTTTTACATGCATCCATAACTTTTTCAAGTGATAATTCAGATATAGTTAGTACATAACGATATACTTTAAAAAGAAATTTTTACTTTCGAGGTGTAAGGCACTGTTTGTGCTATTGAAACCAGACAGATTTTCTTTAAATATAAACAAAATAAACCAAACTTGCCTGAAATTTTAATTTGTTTGTATGCTTTTTTTATTGTTATAATACTTGGGTTTTACTTTTAAATTCCTTTTTTTAATGTTAATTAAATAACTTTTTATAGAGACAAAAATTTAATTTACTTTCACTTTTGCCACCAGTGTTGGCACTCAAAAACTATTAACATAATAATAATTTAATTTTAATTTAGGATTAAAAAACAGATTGCTGGCTTTAAAAACCGGTATAGTACTTAATTAGGTGTGTTCCTTTGGGCCTTGCAAAGTACTTTTTAGTACTTCCCAGTAGATGATGAATGGAACGCTTTAATTTTTGCCAAAAGAAAAATCTAACCTCAATGTAGACGAAAGCTTTGTTGTTTGTATTTGTATTTTATTTTAAATCATAGAAATCATCAACAACAATAATTTACTATCTAATTTCTTCTACTGTAGGTGTCGCTTTCTTGCGTGGATTCATTTCGTTACTACATTATTGAAGTGCTTTGAACTACTTTGACCATAGAGTAGAAGTAGTTGAAAGCAGCCAGAAGTACTTGGCAGTAGATGATGCAGCCCAAAGGAACACGCCTATTGTAAGTGTCGCCGTTGTTTTTTATTATTTTTTTTTTCATTCCAATTAATTTGTTTTCTAAAATTTTCCTTACCTCCTAAACGGGGCGAGATAGACCCAACTCCCATTTCAAAAAATGTATGCTTTTGACCCCTCTACAATAAACCGCTATCAATTTTTGGCGCCAAAATTATCGTACTCTCCCCGTCAAAATAAAGGATCCCCACACCAACGGGAATCTGTCGCGGCGACGCACGAACAAAACAATAATAACAACGTGTTGTTTCCATTGACAACCACGTGTTGTTATTATTGTTTTCGTCGCAACCACGACAAATTCACGTTGGTGTGGGGGATCCTTAAAACGAAAACGTCACCTAGCCTGAAATCCTGATAATCACTTGAAAATTTCGAATTTTTAGAACAGAATTTTATTAAAATTGACAAAAAAAGGGATAATGAAAAGAAAACATGAAATTTCAATAGGTGAGTTAAATTCAAGATTGATTGAAATATGCAATAAAAGTTTCACTTATGAGGAGTTAATTACTTAAAAATTTTAAAATTATCAGAGGGATTTACTTAAGAGTTCAGCTTTCTTTCTAAGTAAAGCGCAGTCGACTAAATAGAAAAAGAAAAAAGTACAGAGCAGACAAAACCGAACGTCACTGTCCTATAAATAACGCTCAGCCAATTAGGTACTTACGTTTTTTTTTTTAAAGGTAAAGTCCATTTGAAATCATTTGTATACTTATAACTTTTTCACAAAAAGCTAATAAGTCCTTTTAAAACACTTAATTGTAATGCACTTATCAATCTAGACATCGGAAATAGACCGAGCCTAAATGTGTTTTGGTTTTGTTGGTATGCACGCACAGAAAATTGCAAAATATTGTATTTAATACATCCATCAAATTGTTACATATATGTATTATGTAGACTGGGAATGGGATTCACTCTGTCATCGTGACGTGGCGACGACGAAAATATTAAATTAGAACAGGTTATTTTTATAAGATAGGAAATAAAGCACGTAACATAATATAAGTATATTGACATACATATATATGTCTCCGCGAGGGACTCCTATAAAAAGGTTTTTCAGTGGCCCTGTTAGAACTCACATCTAAGTTGAAAAAGTTTTTATTTTCCTTAAGTTACCAACTAGTTATATTTGGTAAATATTTCAGACAGCTGGCATTTCAGTGAAAATATATTTTAGGCCAACACTCGCAACACACAACGTTTCACACTTGTTCCATTAGCTGCACTACAATTAAAAACAACACCCTTATGTTACGAAAACGTTTCCGAAATTCACAAGTGGTATAAAATACATACTTTACTATGGAAATTAAACGATATTCTATACAATTAAAAATCTTAAGAACCTCGTCGGCTTGCTCCTGCTGAGAAACTGAGTTTAAAATTTTTCCCAATTCCCAGCAAATGAGTTCACATTTCGAGATGTTAAGGAATTTTTAAGACATGTGCATGTTGGCCTTGTTTGGGGGCTGAATTGCGCCCTTTTCCCATGAGTGAATTCCCAAACATCTATCAAGGTTAGTTGTTCTAGTGCAGGTGAATTCTAAATATTCGCAGGTTGATGGTGAATAAGTTCTATTCAATATTTCAATATAAATGTAACGAAGTGTAAAAAGCTTTCAAAGTTCGCATATTTCGCAGAACGCAGGCTCACCATCACATTCATTCATTGAATCGATCCTTTCCACTTCCACTAACATTCATATAGTATTACTATACAAACATTGTTACACCTAGAAAGGGAATCATGGGAATCATGAGAATCATATACGTAACCATGTAGCTAACAAACACAATATGTTTTAAGAATCTGTTTAACCGTATCTTCTATAGATGAAATGATGGTTTAATTTTTTAAGTCTAATTTTGAATCTTACAAACATAAACAAAATGAATTCCTTGCTACCATAATCAACCATCAAACGAGCATAGATATGTACATTGTACATATATACCAATTTGAATTCATTAGATGGTGAAATATTAATAGTAGATCTCTTGTGCGAGTAATTTTATGGGGTGAAAATTGTAATAGGATTTCAACAAGTAGGGTTGGTAAACGGAGGGATGTTAAATGGATTAATTACCTTAAAGAAACGATTTCAGAAAATTATAGAGTAGGTAGTTATGAAAAAAAAATCTTCAAACTGTTGAAAAAAAAATTTCAAACAATTTTTTTGAATTTAATTGGTAGAATATTAAAAAAACTTAAAAAATAGATATCAAATTAGAATTAAGTTTTCCATAATTATTTTCAGATTAAGATTAATGGCACATGCATCTATATACCTATTTATTGTAACCATATAAATTGGAAGAGTTTTATTGGTTTTCAGGAATATGAAAGGATAAAAATAAAATACTGTCATCAAAAAATACAAATAATTTTAAATTTTGTTTTTAAAAATATTGGTGCGAAATTTTATATTATTTAGTTTGATGTTAAAATATTTTCCGAATACGTATTATGAATGTATCTACTATTAGTCTAAGAACCGGAAGCAAACATGTTTAAAAGTCGTCTGGCGGGGTGGAGGCTGAAACCAAAACGTCTGGGACCTATATTTTTGTAATCAGAACATTTTTTTCTGATTTTTTTATGTACAACTCATGTGGTTATACCCAACACCAAAAATTGATTTTCGTTCACTTTGGGGGACGTCTGGCAAGGGAAAGGATGAAAGTAAAATGTCTGGGACCTAAGCATTTGAAATCAGGGCACAACTCTCTATTGTTTATATATAAATTCAAGTGGTTATATCCTCGACCCCCTCACGGTTTTCGCCTTGACGGTGGTGATCCTCCAGCGTGGGATACGTGGGATCCTCCAGCAATCCATCTGCAAGGTCTCACTACTTAGAAAAACCAACTAAACAGGGATGTCATCCAAACTAAAAAAATATGAAAAAAGTTTACTTGATAATGAAATCAGAGTGGGGATATCCGCTTAAGTGTCAGCAGAAGTCACCGCTATCGGCGAGGGCTTGACAAAAGTAAATTATCAATGCGACCCAAAACGACCGAACTTGACTAGACAGACTAACACGCTAAATCTCACAGCAACTCTTCTCCCTGCTCTAGATAACATGGCTATCAACTGTAGGGCGACCGCGAATAGAACTCCCTCTATATGAAGTCTAACCGAGGACGAGCTGCTAGAAGACTCGAATCCCGAAGAGACCACGCTGAAGCCTACTGCACCCCTCAAAGCTTCGAGGAAACGCAGTAACACAGTAACTACAGATCCTCTAAAAGATTCGTGAGAGCTATGGACAAAAAGGACCCGACCACTCTTAGTTCAAGAGACAAGGCCCTTTTGAAGAAACATAAGAAGTAGGTGAGGAACTATGAACGTCAGTCGTTTACAGCTACCATTGAACCCATAGCTTCCTCGCAACAATGGAATGCTATAAAGCTGGACAGTGATGTGATTGCAACTACATCTGGGTCTATCACTAAAAAGATAAACCAAGAACAGGCTAGAACTAACTCTACTGCTTACTTCGGCTCAAAATCAAAACAGGCGACATCCTACAAGAAACAGCAGGCCAACGCTAAATCGATCCTGAAAGGGAAAGAGGCAGTACAGGTCGGCCACTCTTCTGAGACGAAGCCAAGTACATCGAAAAGAGCAAGGAGGAGGCAAACAAGACAGAAGGTTCTAAAAAACTTAAAACCAACAGTTTTGACACCACCCCGACCGATCTGCAGATAGCCATAATAAGTCGAGACAATACGGATGGTAAAATTACTGCAAAAAATTGGTTACTTGTGGCAAATGAAATCCTCAAAGCCATGATGGCAATATCCGAGAATGATAGTTCTGACGACTATATCTTTGATGGAGCTGGATGACGGAAAGGAGTGAAAGTGGTTTGCTGTGGGGACCAGAAATCACTGGAGTTCCTCACTCATATAATCACCAATATTGGCGAATTATGGGAGGGCGCTTCTCTCCGGATTCTTCCCGTCACAGCTCTACCACTTCATCAACAGATCAAAATATAGATTCCTCCTCCTGCTATGCATGAGGACACATCTATAACTAAACTGTTGGCGAAACAGAATAAGGAGTTTTCCATGCTAGAATGTAAACCCCAGTTTTCTAGGAAGAGCTTCAGCGGGGAAGGAGAGGACATCTTGTTCGTAATTGATAGGAAATCTGACCTTCTCCTGAAAGAAAAATTAGACGTGCTGAGATATGGTCTCAGAACCGTAAAGGTAAGGAGGCATGATGGCAAAGGGGAGTCAAAAGCTGCTGGTGGTGCAAAGTTATTTGCATCACGCCAAAGCAGCAACGAACGACCTAATGCTCTACATGTCTCAAGAAAACGTGGATGTGGCCTTAGTCCAAGAACCATGGCTTCGAAAGAATCAGGTTCGGGGAAGAAGTTGTTTTCTAGCGAAAAAATCAATTAATGATTTCTTTTTATCTAGGTACAGCAACGAGGATAACGTGGCAATCAGCGTGGAATCCAGGGAAGGAAACTTCGTCTTGGCGTCAACGTTCATGCCGTACGATGAAGAAAACCCACCGGCAAAGATAGTCCGCGACCTTGTGGATTACACCACAGCACGAGGGACACCTTTTGTGATGGGATGTGACGCCAACGTCCATCACACTCAATGGGGAAGTAAGGACATCAATAAAAGGGGTGAGTTAATTTTTGAATATAAATTCTCTGTTCTAACCTTATTTTATGTAATGAGGGCGATCACCCAACATTCCGTAATAAGAATAGGGAAGAAATTCTAGATCTCACTCTTACGAGTAATAATGAGAAAATCTCTGTAGGAATTTGGAGAGTCTCACCTCAGGAATCCTTTTCGAATCACTTTAGGATACTCTTTATTTTAGACAGAAACACAAATGAGAAAAAACCTTTTAAAAACCCAACTAGAAAAAAGTGGACAGAATATACAAAATGGTTGAACGAACCACCAAAGGAGGACTCGATCTTGAATCTCAATAACTTCAACCATTGACTCAGCTGTGTAAAATGAAAACTTAAGAAACAAAGAACAGGGGTCAGAAAACTCTTCAATTGAATAAAGCCATACTGAGCAAATAAGAAATAGACTGGAATTTATATAGAGCTGAACTTAATTCATATACCGTACGTATATTATCTAGAGAACCGACTTAAGGGGTTTGTTCTTTTTCAATCTACTTTTTCATAAGTATGTATAAGTGGTCCCGTTCATTTTAAATGGGACCCGATACCCCCACTACATTTGAGCATAGCAGACACGCTCAGTTTTTAAATATTGAGGATTAATGCGCTCAGAAATTGAAAAATTAAATTAAATTTAAGTAAAATTTCTTTTTGTAACCCTTTTTCAATATAAATTATAACATATATCGTTGATTTTTCAAAACAGGCATTTTTTGGGTGAATTTTTACCACATTTTGATTTTTATCTTTTTGACATTGTTTTGTAAATTTTTTAGATTTTTCGAAAATTTTTTAACCGATATTGACATATTTCTGTTGTTTTATTTTTCACCTCATAACTTTTAAGTTATTGCATCTATAGAATTAGTTTTAAAATGAGTAAAAAGAATATTAGAACCCTGATAGGTGTACTAACGGGACATTGTGCCGTTGGCGTAATGGCCACTAGATTGAGTGTGTTGAGGAAATAGAAACCATTAAACACCTGCTCTGCGACTGCTCAAATCTCCAAACAAGTCGCCTCCGTTACCTTGAAACAGGTTCGTGGGAGAACTAGCGCAGGTATCAATGGCAAACATAAGGAAATATATAGAAATCACGGGCTGGTTCGTAAATGAACCAGTCTATGTCAATCATTAGTTTAGGTGTTATCACTTTTTTAAAGTGCCCCCGTGAACGCCACAGCCTCAGAACTGGGCACGCCCCTCCTAACCTAACCTAACCTATATCCTCGACACAAAAATTGGAAAAATAATCGTTTTCCATCGTTTTTAGTGAGATGTCTGTAAGTATGTAAGTAAGAGACTCCTCTTCCCTCATATGACATAGATAGCAGTTCACATTTCACCAGCTGTTCTTCTTTTTCCGTTAAGCATTATATTAGGCCGGCTGTTGCCAACAAATTATTGAAATATATAGCTTCTCCCAGTGTTGTTATTCAGTGCGTGATAAAGACTGTGTGATGTCATTTGATGGGCCCTCTGCAGAGCCTGTTCTTTGTCACTATTAATTATGTTCATCGCCACACCATCTACCATCAATTTGAACAAGTTTTTGTTTGACACCAGATCCTCCAGCCACCGAGACTATTTTCCCAGCTTTCGAACCAGTATAGTTTGTTTTCGATTATGAGCTTCGCTAAGATCTTTGGCAACCTGTTGTTTTCGTAGGCGTTAAGGACTCTTCCTATATAACTCATATGGCATCTCATTGAGTATTCAAAAACAGATCTCATTTGGCATTCGAGAGTTAATATACAGTTTGGTCTTACTTTCGGTAATCCCAGCGTTTTCTTATAAAAATAGCTTTGCAGTTTTTCAACCTCATCGTGCTGTGAGTATCCCCATATCTGAGCTCTATATCCCAAAATAGCCCTGGTAACGGCATTGAAGATCTCAATCTTGGATGAACTAATTCCAAGTATAATTCAAGCTTTGTCTGGCTTGCTTCGCTCGCTCTTTAAAGTGTTCCGTCAAACTTAAACCGCATGTAAGCCAAACCCCCAAATACTTATACTTGTTGACAACTTCTATGGGTTCTCCGTTGAGCTTCCAGTTTTCTTGTATGCTTAATCTCCCACCTCTTCTGAATACGATTACCTTGGACTTTTCTAGATTTATGACTATAGGTGCCTCCGTTGGCAGAACTCGGCAAATTTTGTCAATCATATTCTGAAGCACGCTTGGGGATTCTGTTATCAGCACAATGTCATCTGCATACATTAGCATTTTAATCTGCATACCGTTCAGCAAGATACCACCTCCGATGCAATCATGGATGTCATTAATGTAGAGCGCGAAGAGCAGCGGGCTGAGTAAATAGCCTTGTTTCACACCCATTTTTTGTGACAAACCAGCTTGACAAATTCTCTCCATCCCAGACTGCAGCTTCAGTGTTTTATATAATTCTCGAAGTACTCGGATTATTTTTTCCGAGACACCTATGCGTTGCAGTTTGAAGAATGTGGTCAAAGGCCGCCTTAAAATCGATAAAGAAGCAGTAAACTTTCTTATTTTCACTCATTTTCAATTGTTTGATATTTAAGAGGTTAAATAAATTATCAACCGTGCTTTAACCTTTTCGAAATCCAGCTTGAAATGTTATACTCCTTTGCCTACCGTTGTAGGCTTTTTAGCAAAACACCTGCAAAGATTTTTCCTTTAGTATCCATAAAAGATACACCCCTATAGTTTTGTACAAGATTTTGGTCTACTTTTTTGTGAATTGGGAAAATAATTGATTTTTTAAAGGCGGTTATACATATTTTTTATTTTGTCGATTACTTTTTGGGGAGCTTTAGCAAATAATTCGTTGGGAAACCTGTTCTGTCCTGGTGCTTTGTTTTGTTCTGTATTTTTTAAGAAGTCCCAAATTTCGGCTGGCATCCGAGGATTTAGCAAATTGCTAAAGTATTCTTTAAATTCTATTCTGCATATATTAATTCCCTTCACAAAGTTACTTGATTCAAGTTCTTTTGCTAGGGTCCACCAGGCACCATTCCTTACTGTTCTTCATTTCTTTGAGTTTTAAGCCGATAGTTTCATAATAATCTTTCTTTTTGTTTTTACAGAGTAGTTTATACTTTTTATTATAATGATGATAAATTTCTTTTGTGATTTCCGAAGAGTTTTGCCTGAGTTTTCGAAGCCAGAAGAAGAATTGTTTTCTTGCTCTCTCACATGCCTGATCAAACCATTTTTCTTTTCCAACGATTCTATCGGAATGTGGTGGATTTTCTACTGAAGAATTAATGGCCTCAACGATGTTTGCCGCACTCCATTCCTCCCGATCTTGTTGGGCATCGATGAGTTCGCTATGAGTTTTTGTCGGCAAGCAACTTCAAAATGATAGCCAAACCACAACCACGCGTCAGGTCGCTCTGACTTTGACATATTGAATAGAAACAATGGGCTCTTATGAAGCAATCTGAAATGTTACCTCACGCTTCGCGTTCGCTTTAGATCATAAATATCGTAAGCCGGAGCACAACGCCCGAATAGATCTATTTTCTATTCTGGTCGCGCTTTGACAGCTCAACAAACAACAATCAATTTTTTTAATTTGCTATTACATTTCTTTCGGATGTGAAAGTTTTTATTAAAATAAAAATACAAAAATATGTTATTTCAGTAAAACCATTGGAATATTTGTGTGTGAGTGACTAAAATAAGTGTTAAATGCAACAATTGCTGTATTAAAAATTAAAGTATTCCTATGTACGTGTGGTTTATTAAATTGTGGTTCAAGATCCAGATTCAATTGAATATTATGGATTCTTGGAAATAAATTTGAATGATTTTATTATTCTAAAAGATACACACATCCATGTAGATAAGGTTTAATTAATTGGATAGAATAAAAACATAACAAATAAATCATATTTAAAGTGAAATCTGTTTGTGTTTTATTCATTTCACTCTAAAATTTAAAAGAAAAATGTTTTGCTGCTCAACAGCTGTTTTGGAAGTACCCTTGTTTGGTTGGACTTGTTTGATTTAGGCAATTTTTGTCTGGTTCCGGAGAGTGAATTTTCTCTGGTTTTTGTACCTTAAATGCCGACTTCTCACTTGTCTGATTTTGTGTGTTAGGAAAAACTCTTCGTATTACAGTTTTGAGTGAATTGTTCACAGGCAGAGGCATTTTATTCCGTTTTGTGAATTTTTCAAAAGGAAAAGGAAGACAAAAAAAATAAATGTGTGTAGGTAATTGTTCTGGGACTTTTACCTAACTACAAATACATACATTTTTGGATAGTTTTCTTTAATAATGAAATTTGTTCGAAATGTCAAACAAAATCTAGTTTATGTGTTGTGTGAACGGATTTCATGATCTTGTTGCCGAAATCCGACATTTTGTGAAAACCATATAATGGTTAATTTACATTCATCTTCATGCGAGTACTGCAAAAAACGGATGTAAGATTAAAATTTACATTTGTTGAATAGAGAGAAAGGACCAACATGTTCATCTTCGAAAATTGAAACATCTCGTATGAGTTTTGTTCCATTTCGTTTCTTGACCAATTTAATCGATGCAAGAGTTACAAATTGTATAGGCACTGGATTTGATCTGGGAAAATAAAATACAACTAGTAATAATAATAATAGAAATAATAATTGAATATTTTTCACATCCCGATTGCAAATATAAAGTCATTCTTCGAATTACTTGTCAAAGTTCAATATGCTTGAATTTTTTTTGTTTTGTAAACTAGCATTGTGTCAATGTGGTAAGACGGTTGTTTCATATTTCATTGAAATCAAAAAGAAAACATCGACATTAGTAAATACTTTCATTGGAAAAGCAATTTATTTCAATTGTTGTTAGTAATTAATTGAAACCATAAAAACAGGGACATTTTTGGTTCCCTATTATCTGCGAAGAATTTGCGCAGTGTTATTTTAAGGAAACAGAACTTTTATTCTCTCATATCTCAACGCCCGAGGTTTGAAGCTACATTACGTTTTGCAAATTCCTAAGGTCGCGCTTTATGACACATGATATCGTAAAATATCGTAAAGTCGGTGAGAAGCCTGTTAAAAGCCCGAGCGCCCGAAGCGTGATATTACTTGTTGTGGTTTGGCTATGATCTTTCCAAATGAGCTTTGGATGTAGCTTCAACTCCATAACTTCCTGGCTGCATTGTTCTAGTTCCAATATTAGCACGAGTGGCATATGATCAGAGTTTATCTGGTCGTCCACCTTAAAACTCTTGATTAACGGTAGGAAAGTATAGGAAGCGATACAAAGGTCTATAGTAGATGAGCCATTTGTTTGAAAACAAGTAAAATTTACATCGTAATCGTCCTGAGTGTGACCATTTGACTAACCATCCCGAAATCTTCACACGCTTCTAGCAGCCGTCGCACTTTGACATTTTTTACCTTGTCCTTTGATCTTCTTTCTTGTGTCAGCTGGCTATTTAATGCTGCGATTTCGTTGGAAATAATTTGGTTATTCTGGCGTTGAAATCCCCACTAGCTACATAGTTCAAAATATTACTTTCTTCTAAAAATGACATAAGCTGCTGGTTGTCAGTTTCCCATCTGTTACAATTCAAATATAACGGCCCCAAGTGGCACACAATTGAATTTTGTAACTAAAAAGCGACCAAACTTGTTACATTCGCGTTACTTACAAGTTTTTCTGTAACAACTGAGTTGCTTAGAAGTTTCTGAAAAGTTTTTTTTCTTTTCCCAAAAAAACTGAAATAATATGAGTTGCATTTATGTTACATAAAGGTTTTTGCGCTCATAGTTTGCGACTGAAAAGTGATGGTTCTGAATATAAGTTACTGAGCAGTTACACCAGAGTTTTAATACAATCTAGCTTGAAACTAATCCTGTTTGTAACTGTAATTGAAACAATTCAGTAACTTTCATCTTTTGCAACCACGGTGTTACTCAAAAGTAACCTAACTGTGACATGTTTCAGAAATATGAATTGCAACTCATATGCAACTAAAAGAAACCTAACCTTGAAAACTTCACAGAGACTGAACAGAGACACAGTGAAATTATTAACTTGAATGCAACTTCCCATTAACTAATTTTTTCATCTGTCAAAACGTGAAATATTGTTTTTTTTTTTCATCGCCAAATGGCACCAAATATTAAAATTTATGGAGAAAAGTGAAAAGAAATTGAGAATTGGCACACATTATTTTGAATACACAAAATTCAAATTTTATATTTTTTCTACTCAATTGTTATATGGAACTCAGTTTTGATTAAATGTTCTTATTAATATGCATATGATAGCCAAATCTGTTCTATAGCAAGTATGTTTGCCATATGACTGCACGAAATATGTTGTTATTGTATTGTTACAAAACGGTCACAAAGAGGTTTCAATGGCCTAGTTACTGAACAATTACTGCATTGTTCAATTACTAAAAAACCTTTTTGTAACTTCACTTATGAAAGGAATTTTAAAAAGTTTTCTGAAACGCTTCAGTAACTCATTTAGTTTCAATGAAGACTATACTAAAAAGCTAATTTCTAAAAGGTTACTATAATGTTATAAGAAAAACAAGTATTGTCAACCATGTTTTTTGACAGAAATAAGAAATATCAATTCTTTTTTTTAAACTATACGAAGACTTAACATACAATACTTTACAAATTGTCAAAACTTTTTTGGGTTTAAAGGTTTAGAATAAAAAAATAAAATGAATATTCTTTTTCCAAAACTTTTAAATTTTGTTTATTTTTAGAGCGCGCGAATTCTAGAGGGGGTAGAAAGTCATATTTCAAGGTAGAACTGCGAGCGTTTTAAAAAATAAACCAAAAAAACGTTGAAAATATTTATAATCAGATTTATAAATTAGGTATCCAAACACTAACATAATCATAACTCTGTCATTCTTTTTTACAGTCATACTTTACAATATTCCATTGTTTGCTAATTCCATTCGAAGTGTTTGGTTTCATTTTAATTACAAAAAAGTATTTTGAAACTAAAAATAACTTGAAAACTTTATTGTAACTTACTTCCAGTTAAATTTCAAGTCTTGTAAAACTGCACTGTAACTATTTGATAAGTTCCAATTTAGTTAAAAGAAACCACTTTGTAAAAATTCAAAATGATTACACACAAGTTGCATATGCAACTTTTTAGAAACTTAAAATATTTAATTTAGTTGCAAATGGCAAAATGGCAAAAATGGCCTTTTGCGCTTTTTTGGTTGCAGAGAGGTCGTGGTGACTTATTTGTAACTTTAATGTGACCACCACTTTGTGACATAGAAGTCGCCATGACTTCATAGTAAAAATCCGTGCCATTTGGGGCACTTTATGAAGCTCTTCCTTCTCAGTGATAATAACTACCAGATCCATATCAGATATTCTTACAATATTATATTAGCTTTTAAGTATTGAAGATTTTATTTTATTACGTACACTGCTCCTTCACTCGCTCTTTCATATCTTGCGGTTTTGACTGCTGGTAGCCATAGCAACTTGTAACCCTTAAAAAATCTGGAGAAGCTCTCAAAATCTTCCATTAAAAAAGTTTCGAATAAAAAAAAATTTCAAAATTGCAAATGTAATTGAAAAAGCTTGGGTACAAAATAGATAACATTTTTATTTGGTTTTTCTTTTTTTGTATTTCATTTTTTCTAATTACACTTAAACTACGATCACTACAGACTTCTGGTTGCTACAATTGGTTATAGTCAAAGTCCAGGCTTTCAATTTGTTGCTTATAGATTTTTTACAAAACAGGCTTTGCAGGCTCGTTTTCGCATCTAAGATCTCCCTCTATCACCATGAAAATTTTACCCTCGATTTCAATTCTGTTGCCTTTAAATTTAATATCTTTGGTCCGATCAATTCTTTTGATGTGTAAACATCTATACTTGCGGTAAAGTGAAAAAAAAACATAACGTATCTTGTGATCGTGATTGTGATTCTGTGATTGTGATTCACGTTACGGTTACGTATGTTAACACATCTTAACCGTGAGTCCCGGCACTCACACTTTTTTTTTAAATCTCTTCGTACCCTTAGAAGATAGTTTTGTAGTTTACGCTCCACTGGTGTAAAGTCCCTTTTTATGCCGAAGGTTGTGTTGGCTCCCGGGTAGAAAATTATCTAGGAAAAACTATTTTTAAGCGTGGCCCTAGCTAGATTGGCCATTATATAGTAAATCCTATGCTGGGCCTAGACAGGCGCAGGTCTGGGTGATCTTGACTAATTTATCTTATTCTGGCTATATCTTGGCCCTGGCTAGAATTGCCTATTTATTGGCTTTGTCAGATGTTACTTAGACTGGGCCTAGATAGTTTTAACTTGACATAGCCTAGATATGAAAACTTTTGTTGGTGTCATTTTGGCCCTAGCTAGTGTCGCCACCTTATTGGCGCTGTCTCATAAAAACAGGAAGGGACCCAAATAGTTTTCGCTTGGTGTAGCCTAGATAAGGAATTGTATCTTGGCGTTAGACAGTGTCGGCTCTTTATTGGCGTTATCTGGTGTAACTAGGACTGGGCCTAGATAGTTTTAACTTGGCATAACATAGCCCTAGCTAGTGTCGCCACCTTATTGGCGCTGTCTCATAAAAACAGGAAGGGACCCAAATACTTTTCGCTTGGTGTAGCCCGGATAAGGAATTGTATCTGGGCGTTATCTTGGCGTTAGACAGTGTCGCCTCTTTATTGGCGTTATCAGGTGTAACTAAGACTGGGCCTAGATAGTTTTAACTTGACATGGCCTAGATATGAAAACTTTTGTTGGTGTCATTTTGGCCCTAGCTAGTGTCGCCACCTTATTGGCGCTGTCTCATAAAAACAGGAAGGGACCCAAATAGTTTTCGCTTGTTGTAGCCTGGATAAGGAATTGTATCTGGGCGTTATCTTGGCGTTAGACAGTGTCGCCTTTTTATTGGCGTTATCAGGTGTAACTAAGACTGGGCCTAGATAGTTTAGACTTGATCTAGCCTAGACATGGAACTTTTTCTTGGCTATATATTGGTCGTAGATAGTGTCGCCTCTTTATTGGCATTCCCAATGACCAATTTAACTTGTGTAAGGTCCATATAGCAACTACGTGAAGTATCAACTCATAAACATTTTTACATCCCTATTCTGTATCGCAAATCAGCCTGGTGGGTAGCGTGCTGGATCTTTGATAGGAGGAACGCGAGTTCAAATCTCGGAGAAACCGAGTAAGTAAAAGTGAAGTTTTTTTAAAATTAAATTAAATTCTATATATTTCAGTTAAAGAGAAAAGCGGTCTCAAACACCCCTAATATGAGAGGGGTGGGGGGCTATATGGGTTTCAGCAAAAATCTACCTAGGCCCTAGCTAGTGACTAAAAATATCTAAATTTTTAGTTATCCAAAGCCTGACTTGGAAGATCTATCTAGGGTCTATATGGGAACCGCTAGCAAGGCCCACAGAATACAGAGCATTAACAAATTAGCAAGGGCCAAGCTAGTTACTGCTCGAGAGGCCCATTCCTGACTTGGAAGATCTATTAAGGGCCCATATGGGAACCACTAGCAAGGCCCACGGAATACAGAGCATTAACAAATTAGCAAGGGCCAAGCTAGTTACTGCTCGATAGGCCCATGACATAAACAAGGCGAAACTAGCTGGGGCCAAGGCAATACCGAGTCGCAAATTCTACCCGGGTATAGTTTTCCAGTTCTATTTAGGATTTCTGTTACAGCTGTTGAACTTATGGAATTCTACTAAATGGTAATGGTGAGACTGAAAGGCAAATATCCTATCTTCCCTGTACTGCAAATATAAATTGAACAGAGTATAGTAGGTATGCCTCCGCTTAAACATTATTTAAGTAAACCACAAAGTGTCGATTTGATAAAAAGCGTTGTATTAATTTTATGAGATATGGAGGAAATCTGAACTTGATAAGTTTATGAATATCAAGAAGTACTAAGCGAGTCGACTCTTTAGCAGATTAACTACTTTTTATGTGGTTACAGATCCTAAGCGTGCAATGATCTTTCCTGAAACCGAACTGTTCCACTGGAAGAATATTCCATTCATCAGGACCAGGTATATGTTATATCTTTAAACAAGCATTTAAAATGTATGTTAAATAATTGAAACCAATTTTGGGTAACTGTTTTAAAATTTTATTAATTATTTTATCAATTCATGAAGATTTCTTGTTTTTTTTTTAATTAGATATAAAGTATTCTAATCTTCATACCCGATTCGTTTAAAGATTGGATTGGAGGCCTGACAGCCCTTAGATTAAATGCATTCAACAAGTCTTCAACGGTTGAATCTAGTGACGTAGACAATGGAACTGATGAGTTGTGGTTTTTTAAAAAAGTATCAGCTAAGAGTTCACATTTACTTTCATGTGTGCGAAAGATTGGCCCTGCAATTTTTAAATATAAAATTGGTTTATTTTTGTTTTTCAACATTTTCGCAGTAAAACCCGCTCAACAGAAATGGTGGGTTTTTCACTTAAACGAACCCCGCTTAAGTGAACAATAATTTCACTTAATCGGAGTCCCGATAAGTGAAAACAAAATTTCACCTTAGCGGATATAAAAATTCCAAAAACGTTTGTGACATATTATAAATTCAAATGTCATTTTCGTGGTGAAAATTCAGTGGAGGTGAAAAATAAAAAAAAACGAATGCGTCCAGAAAATGTTTTGTTCTGTTGGCTTAAATTTTTTTTCACTTGACAGTTTTTTTCAATGAATGAATTTTTATGTTTTAAAATTTAACTGAAAATATTCGGGTATTCGGATTTTTCACTTAAGCAAGTTTCACATTAGCAGAGTGTTTTAAAGGTTAAAATTAAAATTGGTCGACAAATACTCGGCCCAGGGCCGGATTAATACATGTACATGCCCCAAGGCAACGCTGCCCTCGGGCCCCCCACTAGGCGTCTTTAGGCATGGGCCGGGTGGGCCAGAGTCCAGGCCCCCGCAATTTTGGGAGCCCCCAAAATTTTTTTACCTACCATCCGATGAGCTATTTTGATAGTAAAGATTTGCAATATTGTGATTGAATTCATTTCAAGTGCTTAACATTGTTGTTACAAATTTAATCAACATTTTGTAAACACATTATCTAAATGTACCTATAAAGGATATACGAATTGAAATCAAAGATAATACTTACATCCATGAACATGTAAATTTGTAAACATGTGACTTCGTTCGTAAGATATACACTTGCAGTCTTTTTCTTAATACTTATTTCAAGGCGACATGACTTGATTGCGTATGTGTGTTATACCTTGTGTGTGTTGTATTATTTGTTGTGGTATGATAAAATTTCCCTGCAGAACTTCCCATTTGAATGGTTTGTAAATTGTATTGTTTTTTTTTTTTGAAAATCCCCCCAACAATTTCGGAATAATAGCCAACTAGTGGCAGAAAAATCCGATGTCCCTTATTTTTGTATTTAATCAATGGTTATCTTTGGTTTTGGTGCTCCGAAAAATTTTTTCTCACTCACTTAAACGCAATTCAACCACAAATTAACGACCATCTTGCAATTGATATTGCCGCCGGCCGCGAATTTGTTAGTTTTAAGGGACAAAGCTTAAGAACAAAACCCACAAGCTGAGCATAAGGACCTTTTCGCAAAGAAAAAGACCAAGAAGTTCACTTACGACATTTTCTGATGACTCTGCGCCATCTGTTCAGCTCAATGACAAAGACAAGTTTAAAGTATCAATTTTCCTTCCAATTATTGACACTCTTAATTTGCAACTGAAAATCCGTTCAAATTCGTGTAGTGAAATAAGTCAACTATTTGCAACAACTTCAAATTCAAAATAATTGCAAAAAAGATGCCAAGAATTTGCTAGAATTTACCACAAGGACATCATAAGTGCAGAAGAGCTAAAAGTGGAATGTCTGCGTTTAGTGGAGTATTTAAAAGAGCTGAAAGTGGAGATGCAATTACAATTTCAAAACTATATGATCTTATAACAGTGGACAGAACTGAAAATACTTTTCCAAATGTAGAAATAGCGTGTATAATCTTTTTATCCATGATGGTGTCAAATTGCAGTGGCGTTCCTTTTCTAAATGAAAAAGAATACAAAATTAACTAAGGAGAAAAATGCTTCAAGAGAGACTCAACAGTCTATCGATTATGTCAATAGAAAATGATGTGTTGCAAGAAATAGAAATAATTCATTATTTTGCTAATGAAAAATACAGAAAAGTAAATTTAGTATACCTAATATATTTTATACCTAGAATGTTGTTTAAAATTTCACTTAGAAACTAAAACCGCAGCCGCAGGGGCGGACTGGGCCACCGGGCAACCGGGATTTTGCCCGGTGGGCCCCTAGGTGAGTAAAATATGCACAAAAGCTCCTGAAGTACTTTCTGTACTTTTTAAAGAAATTTTGTTCATAAAATTGGATTTCATAGGGACCTTACAGTAAATATACAGCTTTTGTGGCCCCAAAGAAAGTTCAGGAGGCCCACACGGGGCTCCTGGATCTTAGCACCTCATATATGGGATATTCGCAAAAAAAGTATGCCATCTAAAAGGTCACTAATTGGTCACAAAAGGTCAGCTATTTTAAGAAATTGGTCAGGCTTGGAAAACTTGTAATCCAAGCTTGAACTTTTTCAAGGTCATTAGCGATTTTTGGCACCTCATTTATGGGATATTCGCAAAAAAAAGTATACCATTTGAAAGGCCACCGGATCGTGATAAAAGGTCAGCTAGTTTCAGTAATTGGTCAGGCTTAGGTTTTTTTTTATGAATTAAAAAAAAAAATTTCAAGGTCACAGTATAAGACTTTTAGCACCTCATTAGTGGAATTTATAAAAAACAAGTATGCAATTTAAAAGGTCAGTAAAAGGTCATTAAAGTTCAGGTAGTTTCAGTAATTGGTCAGGCATATATTTTTTTTTAATGATTTTTTTAATTTTTTAATGATATTTTGCTTTTTTTTTGTAAATTAAAAAAAAAAATTTCAAGGTCACAGTATAAGACTTTTAGCACCTCATTAGTGGAATTTATAAAAAACAAGTATGCAATTTAAAAGGTCAGTAAAAGGTCATTAAAGTTCAGGTAGTTTCAGTAATTGGTCAGGCATATATTTTTTTTTAATGATTTTTTTAGTTTTTTAATGATATTTTGCTTTTTTTTTGTAAAATTCCACTAACGAGGTTCTAAAAGTCTTACACTAGTGACCTTGAAAAAAAAATCATAAAAAAAAATCTATGCCTGACCAATTTCCGAATATAGCTGAGCTTTTATAAGTACAACATCACCATTCAGATGGTATACATTTTTTTTGCGAAATTCGACAAATGAGGTGCTAAAAGTCTTATACTAGTGACCTTGAAATTTTTTTTCGATATTCATTAAAAAAAATCTATGCCTGACCAATTTCCGAATATAGCTGACCTTTTATAAGTATAAAATAACCTTTCAGATGGTATGCATTTTTTTGCGAAATTCCACAAATGAGGTACTAAAAGTCTTATACTAGTGACCTTGAAATTTTTTTTTGAAATTCATTAAAAAAAAATCTATGCCTGACCAATTTCCGAATATAGCTGACCTTTTATAACAACAACATAACCTTTCAGGTGGTATCCATTTTTTTTGCGAAATTCCACAAATGAGGTGCTAAAAGTCTACACTACTGACCTTGAAAATTTTTTAAATAATCATAAAAAAAATCTATGCCTGACCAATTTCCGAATATAGCTGAGATTTTATAAGGATAAAATAACCTTTCAGATGGTATGCATTTTTTTGCGAAATTCCACAAATGAGGTGCTAATAGTCTTATACTAGTGACATTGAATTTTTTTTTAAATTCATAAAAAAAAAATCTAAGCCTGACCAATTACTGAAACTAGCTGACCTTTTATCACGATCCGGTGGGCTTTCAAATGGTATACTTTTTTTGCGAATATCCCATAAATGAGGTGCTAAAGGTACACGTGACCTTGGGACAAAACTTTAAAAATGAATAAAAAAAAATCCAAGGCTGACCAATTTCTGAAATTAGCTGACCTTTTATGACGATTGAGTTACCTTTCAGATAACATAATTTTTATTCGAATATCCCATAAATGAGGTGCTAAAGGTACACGTGACCTTGTATGACCTTTAAAAAAATTAAAAAGCTTATAAAAAAAATATATACCTGACCAATTTCTGAAACTGCCTGACCTTTTATAAGGATTAAGTAACCTTTCAGATGGTATATACTTTTTTCGAATATCCCACAAATAATGTGCTAAAAATCGCTATGACCTTGAAAAAAATTATTAAAAAAAAATATATGCCTGACCAATTACTGAAACTACCTGACCTTTTATGACCTTTTACTGACCTTTTAAATTGTATACTTGTTTTTTATAAATTCCACTAATGAGGTGCTAAAAGTCTTATACTGTGACCTTGAAATTTTTTTTTTTAATTCATAAAAAAAAACCTAAGCCTGACCAATTACTGAAACTAGCTGACCTTTTATCACGATCCGGTGGCCTTTCAAATGGTATACTTTTTTTGCGAATATCCCATAAATGAGGTGCCAAAAATCGCTAATGACCTTGAAAAAGTTCAAGCTTGGATTACAAGTTTTCCAAGCCTGACCAATTTCTTAAAATAGCTGACCTTTTGTGACCAATTAGTGACCTTTTAGATGGCATACTTTTTTTGCGAATATCCCATATATGAGGTGCTAAGATCCCGGAGCCCCCACACGGCCCTATTAAGGGCCTCCACAATTACTATAAAGCTATTGGTTCCTCACAACTTTATTGAAGACCCGTGGAATTAATATTGAGGCCCCAAAGTACTCTTAGACATTTCAAACGAAACTTTAGTTGGGGTGGTTGGTACTAAATATTGAGCTATTGTGGCCCCATTTGTAACTTAAGGAGGCCCCCAAATTGCTCTATAAGTCAACTATATTCTATAGGTTTTGGAAATACTTTAAGTTATTTTAAAGGAAAACTTTCTCACAAAATTGAATAAGAGAGCTTCCAAAAGACGAGTAAAGAATAAAAATGAATTGGATGTTGCAGCGAAAAACTACAAATCTTTCGTGGAAATGTTTAATATCAACGAAAGTACAAAAATCGCAAAAGGCAGTTGATGATACATATTTCAGGGCCGCAGAAAAAAAAATAAAAAAGTACAACAACGATATTTCGATTGTTATGAGTATTTTTGGAGTTTTTGTAAAAGAAAGAAACATTAATTATAAAATTTGCGTTCTTGCAGCAATGTTTTCTCTTTACTGCATGCGAAGCTAAACATGACTTTTTATGTTTAAGTCCTTTTTTCCTAACACAGACACAGAAGTTGACAAAGTTTGTAGCCCAATTCCCAAAATGTAAGCCAAATTTAGAATGATTTTTAATAGGTAGTAGCCCGTGGCGTAATGGTTAGTGGGTATAGGACTGTGGGTCTATGAAATAACTTCCACGAAATAAGTCCCACTTTTAAAAACGAAATAAGTCCCACTAAAAATTGCTTAAAAAAATGAAATAACTCCCACGAAATAAGTCCCACTTTTGAAAACGAAATAAGTCCCACCAAAATGAAATGATTTAAAAATTTACTTGAAATGAAATAACTCCCACTCAAAATGAAATAACTCCCCCTTGAATAATATATTTCTTAAATGAATTAAGTCCCACTTTGTCCCTTTTACGAAATGTCCAATATATAACTTTTTGCATAAGAAAAAAATTTAGGGGTATGAAATAACTCCCACTTTACAAAACGAATTTATTCCCACTCAAAACGAAATAAGTCCCACTTAAAATAAAAACGCGTAACGAAATAAGTCCCACCAATTGACGAAATAAGTCCCACTTTTAAAAACGAAATAACTCCCACTTTCAAAATAGCAATTTTTGGTGGGACTTATTTCGTTTTTAAAAGTGGGACTTATTTCGTGGGAGTTATTTCATAGACCCAGGACTGTTACGCCGAAGGTCTTGGGTTCGATTCCTTGCCTATTCCACTTTAAAAAAACAGAATTTTTTTGTCACGGGCTACTGCATCTTGCGAAGAATCGACAAGTTGTCTATGAAAAAGTGATTCTCGTTATAGCCGTTCGGATTCGGCAGAAAATTGTAGGTTTCCTCCATTCCTGCCAATAACACGCACACATAAATGGTTGAGTGTTGTGATGTTAGTCACTAGGCCCTGGTTCTACACGAGCTATCACCACCCATTTTTCAATTTATTTATTTATTATAATAGAGAGAAATAAGAACCAGCCAGAACCAGTAGTTCCGATTTTTACTAAATTGTTTGTGATGCTCATCTAAGTTTACAACCTCGAGCACCGAACGCAATAAACATTTTAAAAAATTCGAAAAAACCCACCCATTTTTTGAAATTAATTTTTTTTTAATTTCAATTATTCATAATTTTATTTGATAGTACCTAAGCTTGAATATAATAAACAAAACAAGTCATTAAACTATTTTTCACATTATTAGCATAAAGGTGAAAGCAAGGCGAGCACAGGTCTGCTAGTTATACATACATGCATACATTATATTGTCTATGTTATTTCATTAATGTCGTAACCATATTAGGAGTGTACTTACACTAGACTCCAATTGACAGTAACGAATTGTGTGGGTTATAATTTATGTTTTGTTTAAAGACTTCCAATTGTTTTTAATAATTAGGTACTTGTACTACTACTAATCTTTTTTCATTACTTCTTCTCATTTTATTATTTTGAGGCCCTTTTTCTTAAAATCCCGGAGGCCCTTTGGCTCCCAGTCCGCCCCTGGCCCAGGGCCCCCAAATGTATAAAATCACCTATGAATACAGTTAATCTCATTTACGCAAAATGTTTTTAGGTGCCTTCATAAAACATGTGTCGGAAACTTTACGATGTCGTAAAATCGTTAGTAAAATCGATGTTGCATGAATACCCATAATATATTTGTTACATTTTCTACATTTTTTTAACACCGCAAATTAAAGCTAAGAGTAAACGAACAATTAGTGAAAGAGGAACAAAATATATTAGTCTACTTTTTCTTTTAATTTCAAACATTTTTATTAAACTATTATTAAATCATGTGTTTCCGTGGGTACGTGTTAAAACCTTCAAAAGGCTCTATGAGGACCGAAAAACGCATGCTTATAGGAGTGTGAGATTCCTATACTTCACTAAAACCACCTCCACCTCCCGATTGCAACTAAGTTGAAATTTATTTTTAACGAAATTATACAACGTGTTCCAGGTAACTGTCCGTGATAGTTCCAGCGTATTCCGCGATTTTTAAAGCGGTTTTCCACGGCACATTGACAAATGATCTTAGCAATTTATTTTCAAAAGATTGTAAAATATTTAAACTAGAATCGCGAGTACAACCCCAGAGCCGTATACCATAAGTCCAGACGGACTTCAATACCTGCCTGTATACAATAAGCTTGTTTTCTATATTAAGCTTATAGTGTTTTCCCCGAGTAACCAGTACAATTCTCTGAATTTAATGTTTAATTTTTCGCATTTTTTTTTACGTGCGGCTTCGATTTTAATTTCGCGTCTAAAGTCATACCGAGACATTTAACTTCATTTGCGAATGGAATTCGAGTTGTATTTACAAATACAGGTAATCTATCGATTTTTTTTGCACGTAAAGTCCACGTGGACTGATTTAAATTCTCTGAGCGCTATTCGCCATGTTTTTGTCCATTCATTGACATTATAAAGTGCGTTTTGTAATTTTATTGTTGCTTCATTGATCGTTTGCAAACGTGGCTACAATAGTGCCTTCTGTTTGAGGTATATCTTGTGTAAATAAAAGGTTCAAAATTGGACCTAGAACACTGCCTTGCGGTACCCCGCCACTATTTATTTAAAATCAGAATGCTCATTTCCATGTCTCATACGAGATTCAATTTTTGTTTTCCGAAATTTTTTGTTTTCCCAAAAAAATTGAAATAATATTAGTTGCATTTATGTTACATAAAGGTTTTTGCGCTCATAGTTTGCGGCTTAAAAGTGATGGTTCTGAATATAGGTTACTGAGCAGTTACACCAGAGTTTTAATACAATCTAGCTTGAAACTAATCCTGTTTGTAACTGAAATTGAAACAATTCAGTAACCTTTATCTTTTGCAACCACCGTGTTACTCAACAGTAACCTAACTGTGACAGGTTTCAGAAATCTGAATTGCAACTCATATGCAACTAAGAGAAACCTAACATTGAATACTTCACAGGGACTGATGAGTGACAGAGTGAAATTAGTAACTTGAATGCAACTTCCCAATAACGACTTCTTTCATCTGTCAGCGTGAAATTTTGTTTTTTTTTTTCATCGCAAAATGGCACCAAATATTAAAATTTATGGAGAAAACTGAAAAGAAATCGAGGTTTGGCACAAATTATTTTGACTACACAAAAGTCCAATTTCATATTTTTTCTACACAGTTGTTATTTGGAATTCAGTTTTGATTAAATGTTCTTATTAATATGAATATGACAGCCAAAGCTGTTCTATGGCAAGTATGTTTGACATTTGACTGCATGAAGTATGTTGTTATTATATTGTTACAAATAAGTCACAAAGAGGTTTCTGAACAATTACTAAAAAACCTTTCTGTAACTTCATTTATGAAAGGATAAGTTTTCTGAAACGCTTCAGTAACTCAATTAGTGTCAATGAATACTATACTTAAAAGCTAGCTTCTAAAAGGTTACTATAATGTTATAAGAAAAACAAGTATTGTCAACCATGTTTTTTGACAGAAATAAGAAATATCAATTCTTTTTCTTAAAACTATACACGTTAAATACGATTTGTATGCTTTTAACATAGAATACTTTACAAACTGTCAAAACTAAAACATTTTTTGGGTTTAAGGGTTTAGAATAAAATGAATATTATTTTTCCAAAACTTTTAAATTTTGTTTATTTTTAGAGCGCGCGAGTTCTAGAGGGGGTAGAAAGTCATATTTCATGGTACAACTGCGAGCGTTTTGAAAAATAAGCTCAGAAAACGTCAAAAATATATATAATCAGATTTATAAAATAGGTATCCAAACACTAAAATAATCATAACTGTCATTCTTTTTTACAGTCATACTTTAAAATATTCCATTGTTTGCTAATTCCATTCGAAGTGTTTGGTTTCATTTTAATTACAAAAAAAATATTTTGGAACTAAAAATAACTTGAAAACTTTATTGTAACTTACTTCCAGTTACATTTCAGTCTTGTAAAACTGCACTGTAACTATTTGATAAGTTCCAATTTAGTTACAAGAAACCACTTTGTAACAATTCAAAATGATTACATATAATGTAACTTTTTAGAAACTAGAATTTAGTTGCAAATGAAGGCCATTTTTGAGCTTTTTTGGTTGAAGAGAGGTCGTGGTGACTTATTTGTAACTTTAATATGACCACCACTATGTGGAATAGACGTCGCCATGATTTCATAGTAACATTGCGTGGCACTTAGGTACCTGGTTTCAGAACCATTATAACTTCCGCAACTTTCCATTGGCTCTGGACATACTGAAGCCTTAGGCTAAACTCATACTGGAGCTGCGAGCAGAGCGGCGATGCGAGAGGTGAGTAGAGCGTTAAAAACAAACACATGCTTTCTTATGAGAACTGATACCTCGTTGCTAGAGGCCTCAGTATGAGAGCTCGCATAAGAACACATTTGTTTGTTTTCGTCGCTCTGCTCACTTCTCGTATCTCCGCTCTGCTCGCAGCTCCAGTATGAGTTTAGCCTTAGAGTGGCATTTATTATATAAAGGAGGTTTATTATTACTTTACGAGGGAGCATTTTAAGAATTTCTGCCGTTATTAAGTTATATCCCGGAGCTTTCTTGGACTTCAGCTTCTTTTTTATTTATCTACTTCATTCGGTGAGAGTAACGTGTCTTGTTGTGTACATTTCACTTGTGGTAAAATTAACATTCATATTTATAAATTTTGTGGTGTTGTCTCCATGTTGTATGGTTTATGAAAAAAGATAAACGTAAAAACAAAATTTTTTGTATAAACAAATTTTTATTTTTATTTTATTTTGGTTAACTTTAATAATTACAACATTATTTTATTAGATAATTAATTTTAAGTTTTCGCGACGCGTTTCGGATTAAAAATCCATCATCGGGCGTAGGTGCAGTTGACGTTTTGATGTTTTGTTCGAATGCCAATTCTAATGTAGGTGTCATATTGTGTAATATGTGTCTATCTCCTTTTACACAAGTTTTGATACAAATGTAAAAGCATTACACTTTTGTAAAAAAGGGACAACAATGGACGCTTTAGAAGAATACGAGATTTACAAAGCTAATAAGACAAACCAAGACAAAATACTCAACGACAAATTAACAGACACAGCAATCAAATACGAAAATAAAAAAGGAGATAAAAGGAGATAGACACATATTACACAATATGACACCTACATTAGAATTGGTATTCGAACAAAACATCAAAACGTCAACTACACCTACGCCCGATGATGGATTTTTAATCCGAAACGCGTCGCGAAAACTTAAAATTAATTATATATTATTATTATAAAATAAAAATAAAAATTTGTTTATACAAAAAATTTTGTTTTTACGTTTATCTTTTTTCATTCATATTTACATTGAGTGCTTCTCCATGGAACGGTTTAAATGTTTCATATTTGATTTGAGGGTATTCCTTTCACCATATAAAGAAATCAATCAGGTCAAGTATCTTCGAGGGATCAGTCGGCCAATAAGTAGGTTTGCCCGTGGTCCAGAGAAAATCAGTTATTTTCTATTCCTGCTTCGTAGAGCATTCGACCCTTTTGAGATATGCATCTAGAGCCCGAAAGCTGTGTTTCGTATTAAAGTCACCACCAACAATGAATTTTGGTTCAAGTAACTTCATCAAGTTTGTAAATTCAATTTTATCAACTTTGCATTGAGGAGGGCAGTGAATGGAAGACATTGAATGAAACAATTTTAGTTCTATTCCAACCTGGACACTGATTAATTGCATTGATTCAACCTATATTTTTAGGCCTATCGTGTGTTCGATGCACTTTTTTATATATAATGAAGCTCCTCCTCTTGCTTTGTCCGACGGATGAACAGCGTGGTAGTCTACAAATCCGCTGTTAATAAAATTAGACATTTTTTTGACATGCGTTTCTGATATCAGACATATGTCAATATCTGTTTCGTGCTAAACATTTCTAATTCTCCTTATTTTTGCCATAATGCGTTGGGATTCCATAATGTAACAATTTTTAACTTTTCCATCATGTATGATATAAATATAGAATTTTGCATAGAAAAATGTAAAACCGTCCATATCATAAGAGGGAGGATGACTGAGGGTATGGATCAGTGTTGTTACTTTGTGGTAGATCTTCCACTTATTTGAGGATTTTTCAAATCTACCACTTCTATCTCGGGAATACAAAATTCTACGACTATTTTTCCATGAACGAAATAATTTGACTAGATTTTGTAATCAGTACTAAGCCGTATAAATGAGGAATTTACTTTTTTTTTTAAATATTGAAGGAAAGCTTCTCAACTTTCGTTAAAATATTTGATAAATAAGGCAAAAATTATTTTTCCAACGGAAAACTAAAATAAATTAAATTTTTAAAGCAAAAACAATGCAGGCTGCAAGTTAAAAAATGTATATGAAAAAAAATGATCTAACCATTTTCAAAATATCGAAACTTAAAAATGAGATTTTCCTTAAAGGTTCTAAAACACTTGTATGGTAGGTACCGTTATTTTTGGTCCTAAAAATAAAAGAAAAAAACGTGTCGCAAGTAAAAATGGATTAAACTATAGAGGCTGCGAAGATGCGAAAGAACTACAAAAACGAAGACTAAAATTAACACAGTCACAAAGAAAACCACAAAGCCAAATACAAAAAACAGTTTCTAAGCTGTTGGCAGTGCTGCCAAATATTTTGATGTCATCCATATACATATAAGGTGGGTAAGCTTAATAAACGTGCTTGTCTTAATCTCGAAGAAGCCATGTTGCTCTTATTTAACAAGGATGAGAGTGGATTGAGGCAAAGATAAAACCATAGGGTGCTCAAACAATCTCCTTAAAAAATACCTCTTTTTATTAATATTAACTCCGGTGTTGCAGT
Source organism: Epistrophe grossulariae (assembly GCA_929447395.1). NCBI lineage: Eukaryota > Metazoa > Arthropoda > Insecta > Diptera > Syrphidae > Epistrophe > Epistrophe grossulariae. The sequence goes on from OV839567.1 coordinate 59,658,333, forward strand.
TTTGGCTCGAAGCTTTGTGTACCATTTCGACATAATGTTTTCGCAGAAAGTTACAAGTCTTGGATTTATTTTGTATATCTTAAAAGGCAAAAGCATCTATCAGCCAGGAGTGCGGGATCATATCCAAGGCTTTCTTATAATCAATAAACGCTACAAACAGATTTCTTTGCTTTGTACACGCTTGAACGGTGACCACCGCATCAATAGCTAGCTATTCTTTACATACAAGTGATCCTTTATTACAAACCTTTTTTTTGTCAGCTAAGATATTATTGCTCGTACAGTGTGTTATATATAAGAAAAATATTATTTAATAATACAAAATGTATTTATTTTTATTAAAACTTTATTTTTATAAATTGGATTTTCGACGCTTTTCGGAGTGTTTACTCCATCCTCGGGCGAAATACTTTTTGTTTGATGTTAATTTGGCTGTCAAATTCAAGATTATTTGTCTGAAGCTGTGTTTGGTTGCTGTTTTTAATTTTGTGATGCAGCTTTTTATTGTGTGTTATATTATATTGTCCTTTTTTAACTAATTGTTTTGTTCGTATTTAATTGAAGTTTCGCATAATGAGTTAGTCTTAAAGTGTATCGTCCAGTACCAGGGTTCGGACTTTACTTCGATCGAAGTAGATCTACTTCGATTTTGAGAAAAAAATTTAATCTACTTCTCTACTCCTCTTTTTTAGGATTTGCTTCTCTTTGAAAAAATTCTTAACCAACAAATTTAAAGACAGCGCTGGTCAACAAAATATTTTAAAATATTATATTGCTTTGTGTACTCAAAACAAATCCAGATTTGAATTTGAAGACAATAAACTTTGCTTAATAAAATATTTAAACCCAACTAAAATTCAAGGTGCTGATTTAATATCTATGTTTAATTTGTTTCTATTGAAGTCTGAAGTTTGTGTTATAGTTATATTTTTTTTTTTATTTTAAGTTTGACTTTCTTGTACCGTATAGTTACTTGTTCGCAATTAATTATTTATTTATTAATGAAAAATAATCAAATAATACTTAATAAACTTTTGTTAAGAATTTAATTCGAAATTTTTTTTTTAAATCTCCTAAAACTACTTCGAAAATTTTGGATCTACTTCAGTTTTTTTCCGTATTTACTTCGAAAATTCAAATCCTAAGTCCGAACCCTGTCCAGTACTCTGTCTTGTTCTATTTTGAAATCTTTGTAAATTTCGTACTCTTCTTTTGCGTCAAATAGTTTGCCTTTTCTACATACATATATGTAATGGTGGAAGGTTAGTTTTTAAGTCTGAGGAATTGTGGTTGTTGTCTTTTAGATGTAAAGCAAACGTAGATTTTGTGTTTCTCTTTGGTTTGTGTTCTTTAAATCTTTCGATAAAAGATATTCCCGTTTGGCCTATGTAAAACATTTCACAACTGTCACATTTGATCTTGTACTCACCGGTGCATGATTCCTTTTCTTTTTATTTTGTTGTTTTAAAATATTTTATATAGTGTTGTTAGTTTTAAATGAAAATATTAATTTTGAATTTTTTTAAATTCATATTTTAGAATTTGCGGGAATAGATTAGTTAGGTTGCTGTTGTGTATTTTATGTTTTCTTTTGGTGCATTTATGTTGTTTTTGTTATTGTTTATTTTGTTTTTCTTTTTTTGTGATTAATTTTTCGATTATTGCAGGGTTATATCCATTTGTTTGTGCAATGTATTTAATGGTGTTATTTTTTTTTTATTAGAGGTGTCGTCTCCATGTTGTGTGCTTTTGATCAATTTTTAATGTCAAAATATAAAAATAAAAATATATAAATAAATTTATTTATTTAATCAAATAATTAAAATTTTTATAATTTATTTATTATTATTTAATAATTTCAAAACATAATTTTTTTTAATATTTTAAAGCTACGCGTTTCGGATTTCAATCATACATCTTCGGGCTTATTTCGTTGACTTCGATTTGTTGTAGCAGTTGAGAATTTTGATTAGATATAGTGCGGGTTTGTTGACCAGATTCCCGACCAGAAATCTTCTAGGCTCCCATATTTAGGTATTGGTTATCATTATTTGCATTATCACCTTTAAGTTTCTCGAAGAACTTTTTCTGAGATGTTTTATATCGTTTCAGTCTTTTAGCATATAAGCTAATATTATGCTTTACGGTGTAAAGCATTTCCATTATGTTAGTGTTAGCACCATTATATTGAGCATGTAACTGATATTTTTATTTTATTTTAATAGCTCTTCTTTTCAGTTCAGCGTTTGGTTGCTTTTTGAAGGCTGTAAGTATGCCAGCATCTCTGCGAAGGTCTTCGACTTTCTTGTTGAGTCGTCTCATCCATGGTGGATCTCTTCTTTTTGGGACTGATCGCTGGTAGACTTTCTGCTGGGATGTTCTTTCCAGATACTTTTATGATGGCGTTTAAGCACTGCAGTAAATATAAAGATCTAGTTGCTTATAGTGGGTCAACGGAGGCCTATATTGTAAGTGCACTATTGAACTCAAATTTATGTTTTCGGGTTTCCTGATCTATATCGCTGTTCGGGTTGATATTGTTGTTTTCATCAGTGTTGTTGTTGGAAGTTTGAATCTCAGGATTATTTTCACTCCTCTCTACTTCATTGATCGATTCAGCACTGGCTATATCATCATGGGATCCCCTACTAAGTTCAGCACTCACTTCTTCCATGGTTTGTGAGTTTATGTATTGAAAAAAATTAAGCCATAAGCTGTTTTTGATAATTGAATTAAAAAATATGCAATTCACAAGCTTTTTGGAATTTGTAAATTGAAAAAAATTTAAATCAAACAATGAAATTATGTTTGGATGTATTCCCTGTACCTTATTAGTATTTTTATTATTACTCGTCGTCTCTTCATCGTCTTAGCTGTTTTCCAACTTTTCGATGCCCATCTAAAGGTTTCCAATCTGTTATTGTTTTTGTCCAGCGATTATCAGAAATCCGCACAATGTGCTCAGCCCATTTTCGCTTAAGTTTTTTAAGTCTCGCGTCTTCAGAACTTGTTTGACTTCTTATGTGCCTATGGTTTATTCGCTGGGTGTTACGAACTATAAGTACGATTGCCTTTAGAAAATATCGTAGCTTCTATCTATTTTATTAATAGAACTCAAAACTTTTTAGACTTTTCGCTTTTTTTGAGAAAAGTTTGTTTGATTTGTTCAAAATCTCAAAAAATGTCTATAAATTTGCTATTCAGGTTATATGATCCCGAAATCGTTTGTACGTTTTTTATAATATTTGCCTTAGGCTGAAATCTCAAGTTAAAGTTATTAGTTATAAATGTATGTTATCTATATGTATATCTATATAAAATCAACTAAGTTTTCGTCCCGAATTCATTTTTAGAATACTATTCATTAATTAGTGGTTTTGGTTTGAAAAGAAAAAATAAACTTTATGGAAACACCCACATATTCACACAACATGAAGGAATGTATTTATCTTCAAAAATTAAACAATTAAAAGTTTGTGATTTTTGTGTATAGTTACTTTAATTACAAATCTAAAGTATTCAAAAATAATTAATTATTAATGGTATGTGAATTTAATAAAAAATATTATAAATACGAAATCCTTCGAAAATAACTCTTCAGTGTAGCTTAGTACGTCTAGTGTAAAAAATGGCGAAGACCGAATCAGATCGAGTTCAAAATTTATTTACGACACAATTATTTTTTATGAAACTTTTTGGGAACATAAGTCCTAAAATTGAGGAATTTCTTCCGCCTGCATTGGAAAAAGTCGGAAACATAGTCACAAAATTAATGGCTATGTTCAGAGTCTTTTTAACTTTACACCTGGCTGTTCTTTTTGTTGCGACTGCATTTAGCTCATTTTACTATGGCGAATTGGAAGATATGACAGATGCTCTAACAATGCTTATTATTTACTCATTTGCGACATTTGCTTGTTTATATTGGATAATATTTTCAAATGATTTGCAAGAATTTTTTGACAACGTCAACAGAGACTATCAGTACCATTCAATGCCCGGTAAGTTTGTTTTTTTAAATATTTAGTGAGAAACAATTAATTATGAAAATGGAAATTAATTTAAGGATTGACATATGCCACCTCACATTCCCCATATATTATGGCTAAGAAAATGACTAAGTATTGGTTATTTGCTTGTATATTGGGTGTCGTATTTTGGGCCATGAGTCCTTTTATACTTCGTCGGCGAATTTTACCAGTAAAGTGTTGGTATCCTTTCGACACTAGTGTGAGTTCAATTTTAACATGCAAAATTTAACCTTCGTAATTAATTTTATGTAAATCATCAACAGGAAGTTTATGTATTTGAAATTATTTTTTTTGTTCAATTTTTGGCTCAATGCCAGATGGGTGCCACTTTTGGAAATGGATCTGCCATTTACGTCTCAACTATATTAATCATGTTAGGACAATATGACATTCTTTTCTGCAGTTTGAAGAATACTCAGTGGCATAGTAAATTGTTGTTAGGAAAAAGTCTACGCAAAATGCGGTAAGTATTCGAAAACTTTAATATTGTATGATACAAAATTTATAATGGCTCAAATCAGTTCAAAAAATATAATAATTTTATATTGTACATTGGATATGCTGCACAGTGTAAAATATTTTTTGAATGGCTCAAATCAGTTCAAAAAATATAACAATTTTATATTGTACTTTGGATATGCTGCGCAGTGTAAAATATATTTTTGAATTTATACATATTTTAACTATTACTTTTGGAATAACTTACGCCCTTCTTAGACCTCAGCATGCACGGTCATCCACCGATATCCAGTTCTCTAGGCTGCATCTGAAAGGACAGACAGACAGATCGACTTTTTTCGAATTTGCTATCATCGTAATGTCAAGTTTGATCAAAATCGTTCTTTTTTTACGAATCGCGTAACTTGTAAAAATAGTTAGAAGTTTAAGCTAACTTCCAGAAAATTGTCGACATATATGACAGCTTTCCCCACAATAATTGTCTACGATGTGGTAATATAATAACATTTCCATAAAGCAAGGTAGGGTAATTTTTACCTTGAATGTGGCCCTTGAAAGCACAAAAAACTATAGTGTTTGTAAAATTTTTTTAGGCTGGGAGAACTTAATTGCGAGAAAAGCATAAAGTTGAACAAAAAAACCAAACCGTGTATTAGCCTTATAGTATACCTAGGTACATATTTACGTACATATATATATGTTGTATCTATATAACACTCCTTTAGAAGCTTAGAATTTTCTTTTCCTATCTGAGTTTAAACATTTTATGAGAAGAATTGCAACCCACTTTATATATGAAAATTCGAGACGGAAAAGATTTCAGAAAATTGGATATATTATGTAGGTATATTTCTCTATAACAGTTTGATGCTAATTATAACTTTATAAGCATTGATTTGGGTATAGTTACGGAAAATAAAATGATGGTGGAACATAAAGGTCATGAGCTCGAAGAACTGTGATTTAAGTGTATAGTTTTAGCCACAGCAGAACAGATTTCTGTTGATTCTAGCTGTTAAAAGTATTTGCTTATTGCAAAACGTGCAAAGGAAAAAGATTTGGAAGCTAGCCTTACACCAATACCGGTCAATGATAAATCATTTTTGTGTAAATCAATTTGCATTTACGGGGCGTTGCTAAGTCTCCAGTCGCTGTGAGGAAATAATGGCATAATAGTAATATTAAACAGAGTTACCACTGGGATACAATTGTATCCGAGAGGATTGGGGATACATTTTTTTAAATAGGGCACATTGCCACAGTCATTGTAGTTCAAAGAATGTTTTTTTGTAGAGGGGTCAAAAACAAGCATTTTTTAACTACGGGAGGGGGTCTGTTTTCCTCCGTTAAGACGAAAGGGGCAATTTCATAAAAAAGTACTAAAAATGGAAAAAATATAAAAAAATAACGATAATACTTACAATTAAGTATTACACCTTTATTTAAACCCAATACTCTAATTTATTAGCTACATAGTTTTCAAATCAAGTGAAATCTATGCAGTTTTTAAAAAAAACGCGTTTTGAACTCAAAATTTGGGAAAAAAAACATAGAAAAAAGTTTAAGGTGTAATTTTTCAAATCTATAAAAATTATATGTTATTTTTTTGTTGCTCTAATTAATTTTAATCAAAAACTGAAAAGAAGATGATTTTATGTCTTCTAGTTTTTGAGAAAATTACCAAACCCACTTTTTATTAGATTTTTATTTGTTGATTATTTTCCTTTGAGGATTATGAAAAAATTAGTTCTAATAATGCACCACGAGGAGGTAGACTTACATTGCATTCCACGTCCAAGTCAGTCAGTTTGTCAGTCAGTTAAATATGTCTTAAAAGTTATTTTCGTCAATGAAGTCATCATCTGTATAGTTTCGTTTCTGTCAAGGTCGCAGAGTTCGTTAGTTCGTCGTTGATGGTGATCGATTTCCCCAACATTTTAATTTTGTAACTAAAACGCGACAAAAATTTTAACATTCGCGTTACTTAGAAGTTTTTCTGAAACAACTGAGTTGCTTAGATGTTTCTTAAAAGTTTTTTTCTTTTTCCAAAAAACTGAAATAATATGGGATGCATTTATGTTACATAAAGGATTTTGCGCCCATCGTTTGCGACTGAAAAGTAATGGCTCTGAATATAAGTTACTGAACATTTACATTAGAGTTTCAATACAATCTAACTTGAAACTGACTGTGTTAGTAACTGAAATTGAAACAATTAAGTAACTTTCATCTTCTGCAACCACAGAGTTACTCATAAGTAACCTAATTGCGACACGTTTGCAACTCAAATGCAACTAAAAGAAACCTGAACCTGACAGAGTGAAATTAGAAACTTGAATGTAACTTCCCAATAACAACTTTTTTCACCTATCAAAGTGTGCAATATTATTTTTTTTTTCATGGCAAAATGGCACCAAATATTAAAATTTTTGGAGAAAATTGAAAAGAAATTAAGGTTTGACTACCTATAATCGAATTTTATATTTTTTCTACACAATTGTTACTTGGAATTCAGTTTTGTTTAAATGTTCTTATTATTATTCCTATGACAGCCAAAGTTATGCTATTGCAAGTAAATTTGACATTTGACTGCTTGAAATCTGATGTTATTACATTGTTAAAAAACGGTCACAAAGAGGTTTCAATTGTCCAGGAAAGTTTTCTCAAACGCTTTAGTAACTTAAATATAGTCAATGAAGACTATACTTATAAAGCTGGTTTCTTTAAGGTTACTATGAAGTTATGTATAAGAAAAACAAGTATTGTCAACCATATTTTTCGACAGCAATAAGAAATATCAATTCTTTTTCTTAAAATTATACACGTTAAATACGATTTGTATATGCTTTTAAAAAGAAGACTTAACATATAATACTTTACAAATTTTCAAAACTAAAATATTTTGTTGGGTTTATTTGGGTTTAAAGGTGTATAATAAAAAAAGAGAAAAAATATTTGCTTTCCAAAACTCTTAAATTTTGTTTATTTTTAAAGCGCGCGAGTTCTAGAGGGGGTAGAAAGTCATATTTCATGGTACACCTGCGAGCGTTTTGAAAATTCATCTTAGAAAACGCCGAAAATATAATCAGATTAATAAATTAGCAGTCGTATTTATTAGATTTTTGTCTACTTATACACTGTCTAACTATTTTCAAATTGTTGGAAATATGCTTTATTTAATAAAAATAAATATCACATTATTCACGGTAAAGACAATCTAATCTTGTGTCTAAGTACGGCTGCTTTAAGACAACAATAAACAAGGTTTTTGAACACATTTTCTAAAGTTGGACAGTTGTATAAAGTTAGACAAAGTTTATAAATAAGACCATAGGTATCCAATATCCATACACAAAAATAATGATCGTTCTGTCATTCTTTTTAACAGTCATACTTTAAAATATTCCATTGTTTGCAAATTCTATTCGAAGTGTTTGGTTTCATTTTTATCACATAAAAGTATTTTGAAACTAAAAATAACATTAAAACTTTATTGTAACTTCCTTCCAGTTACATTTCAGTCCTGTGAAGCTGCACTGTAACTAATTGATAAGTTCCAAAAAGTTCACTTACCAAAAACCACTTTGCAACAATTCAAAATGATTACACACAGGTTACATATTTAACTCCTTAAGCGGTCCCTAGACGCTCAATATTATTGTGAAATATTTGATATTGTACAATACTATTGTTCGTCTGTGGATAATATTGCAAGGTTGTGCAATATATTGAGGAAAATCAAAACCCTTTTGATATTTATTGCACAATATAAAATTATTGTATCGTCTGTGGGTAGAATTGTACAATATTTGTTTATATAACAACAACAAACTTCAGTATAACTCAACACGTTGTCTACACATGTATCAGCTGTCAACTAAATTATTGGATAAAATATTGAACCGTGTGGGGCACCTAGCCAATAATATTGTGCAATATTTTGTACAATAATATTGAGCGTCTAGGGACCGCTTTAGAAACTAGAATTTAGTTGCAAATGCAGGCCATTTTTGTGCTTTTTTGTTTGCAGAGAGGGCGTGGTAACTTATTTGTAACTTTAATGTGAACGCCACTCTGTGACACAAAAGTCGCCATGCAGGGCTGTAGCTTGAGCTGGTGTGGCCCTGCCGCAAGATAAAATATGGGTCCCTATTCATCAATTACTCCCTAAATATTGCTTAAATGAATTTCAACTTTTTTCTTATTATGTTTGTATTTGTTATATGTTTGTATTTTTTAAGTTGAAATAAAATTTCAACTTACAAAAATAAAAGCTTATTAAAAGTTTTTTTTTTCTCGCCTTGACAGAAGCGAACTCTATTTACTGTGCTCTTCGATTTTCAATATGATATCAATGATAAATTGCTGAGTCTTTCTTGCTCCATTCTGCTTCGCAAGTAGTTTTTGATCAATTTCAGCTTCGAAAAAGATGTTTCAGCATTTGCTGTGGTAACAGGAATAGTTAAGGACATTATAAGAGCGGTGCATACATCTAGATAGCTCGAAGACACTGAAGAATTTTTAACTATCAAAAACATAGCCAATTCCTTAACATTTTTCATGGAACTAATTTCTTTCAAAAATGTTGTGGTCAACGGATTTTCTGTGATCCCTTTTCAGAGAATAACGAACAAAGGAAAACAATAAACAACGTCTTTTTTGTAGAATAAGAAAGCCAATTCCGTATTCGTAAGCCCGATTTTGTGATCAGGGAGTAATATCTTTCAGAAAAACTGCGACCATTCTGCCCATTTGGAAAAAAGGTCCAGAAGCAACCAAGTGTTTTTTTACTACTGGATCGTTGATTAAAGTTTTCTTCGTGGCCAGGTGTTTGTCCAGATATGTTATTAAGATTTATTCCTGAAGAGCAGGGTTGTCTGGTTTGAAAAAGCGGAGTCGCCAAACGTAAAGTCTAAATCGCCAAAAAATCGCCAAATTTCAATATCTTCCACCCAATAAATCACCAAATTTAAAAATGAAATAAAATTTCGCAATTTTTAGTTTTTTTTACATAAAAAACCGTTCTTTAAAAAAAATAACAAAAGAAAACTATTCAAAAACTTAAAAATTAAAAAAAAACAATACGCTTTTGTTTACCTAGTCTTCCTGAATAAATTCACTGTACCTATGTATCAATTGTCGTCCATTGGAAAAACTAAAAATATCGCCTTTTTGGTGGTACAACGCCAAATCGATTTCCGTGTCGCCAAATGAAATTTCAAATCGCCTGTCTGGCGATAAATGGCACAATGAAATTTGGCGATTTAGACTTTACGTTTGGCGATTCCGCTTTTTCAAATCTGACAACCCTGGCTAGCACTGTATTTATATAAGCAAGCAAAAAAACAAAAATCTCATAAAAAGTAGTTTCAGTAATTATTATAAATTTTCTCAAGAACTAGAAGACATAAAACCATATTGTTTTTTGTGTTCAACTCAGAATTGATATGTTCACTGACTTCAGAAAATCAATTCAGCACTTCATTTCCCAATTTTGGAAAAAATGGTCTAAACTTTTTTTTTCATTTTTTTGTCAAAATTTTGAGTTTGCATGCGAATTTTTCAAAAACTATTGACATAAATATTTAAATTTAAATTCAGGGTTATAGAACAGATTTCTGGCTTTCAAAAACGGTTTTTATTGTAAGTAATGCCGTTGTTTTTTAATAATTTTTAATAATTTAAGTCATTTTGTTTAAATTGCCCCTACCTCCTAAACGGGGTGAGATAGACCCCCTCTCCTATAATAAAAAAAATACTTGTTTTTGACACTTCTAAAAAAAACCGTTATCAATTCTTGGCGCCATAATGATCGTACTCTCCCCACATTTTTTATTGACGAATGTGATTAAAATTAATGGAGGGAAACAAAATCAGTCTCAGTTTTTTACAGAAAAAGTGAAGAATTTAGCTGAGGAATTGTATTCCAGTTTTCGTAGTTTGCTGAGATCTCAGAAACCTTAACTGGCTAAATGAACCCCCTGCTTGGGCACACTATAGGATTTTGGCTAGGTGCAAGGTTGGGTGTGTGCAAAGTTTCTTTTGCATTTAAAGAATTTGAATTTAAAGAAAATTTACATGCACCCAACCTCGCACTTACATTAGTAATTACATTAGATGTAATTAAGAAAATCAAAAACAGATGTTAACTAACGTTTCAAACTTAAGATACAAAATGAAATTATTTCTTTACAATAAAAAAACAGGTTATGTTTTTAATGAAATTATTTATTAACTATAAATAAAAGCTGGTTTTATATTCAATAGTACGAATTTCCTATGTAATTGATGCTGGCAAAGAAGGTGGAGTGCTATAACCCCAGCGGCATTACCCCCTCGGGGGTTCATTCCCAATTGAATGGGAATTAACACCCACGGGGGTTAATTTCACTTTTAAATTGTATTAATCCCAACAAGAAAAAGGCAATAACACCCACGAGTACTAATTCCCATTCAGAAATGGCCTTAACCCCCATTTTTGTTTGGTTTCAGCTTTGCTTTACAATAGTAAACAAATAAAAGAAAAAAATAATAATTATATATACATATATATAAAATGCACAACTAAGTCGCAAGATCTTGTTCCTGAGTTGAAGTTCAAAATAATTTGTTTAGATATTTTTGGAAAATAATTCTTATGTTGTTTTACGCGAATAAACTTTAACATAAATAAAATATCAATTCTTTTTAGAAATTGGGAGTTTTCAAATTGAAATTTAAAAAATTATGAAATATTTAACAGATAACTTCGAGGGAACTACCTTCACATGGGAAATTACTTCACCTCCGTATAAGCAGTGAGGTATGCTTGGGCACACTATAGGTTTGGGGGTAAGTGCAAAGTGGGGTGTATGCAAAGTTTCTTTTGCATTAAATATATATGTTTATAATAAACGTTGTTATTAATTTAGGCGGGCCTCATTTCCATTAATAATTGGGAATTAACCTCAACAAAGAAAAGAAATTAACCCCCACGGGTTTTATGGCCATTTGAAAGTACAATTAACCCCCGCGGGTGTTAATTTCCATTCAATTGGGAATTAATCCCCTCGGGGGTTAATGTCGCGGGGGTTATGGCACTCCAACGGCAAAGAATCTCCACTCTGCGATGACGCGTTTATCCAATATGGTGGATTTTTCAAAACAGCTGCCCGTTACTTGCTATTATTTTCTATAACTGTTTATATACCCATGTTGGGTATCATTTTATATATATTTTGTAGTCAAAAATATTTTCTGATAAACATTTGATCAAATTATCTGGATTTATGCAATATAAAACGGAAATTATAGGTAATTATGCCAATCACAGTTTTGAGATCATTTTTAATTGATCACGGATGACCATGGTACTTTTCATGGGGAAGGTATTATCGCCACTGTGACTGCAACTGAAAGATTTTCAAAGGTCACTAAAAAATGTCAACACTCATTGGAAAAAAGGAAGAGTTTGGGGTTAATCCCAATCAAAAATTCTCATTCCCAGGCCAGTTAGATGCGTTTCTTAAAGTATAACCAATAAGAACATCGCGTAAAGTTACTCATCTGCAAACCTGTACATTTTCTTAAACTTCTCACATCTACTGGCAACTACTAGATAAAGGTAACCATCTTGAGAAGAGAAATACAAATACAAATCTTGTGCATCATCTGATATTCTTTCTATCGATGATTAACATGGATTCAACCATGTTGACCATGTCAAGAGATGCAGCCAGATTCCTATCATTACATTCGACGAGCCCCTTTTCCACAAAGCACTTATCATCATAGCCAATGAATCACAGGATAGTCCTTTAAAGGTCATTCTGTGACTAGGTGCACACAATCACAAGTTTTCTTCGATGCATCGGTTTTTTGATGAGTGGAGCAAGTTTTGTTGATATCTACTTGAGATTATATTCGCTGGCACATGCTTTCTGGAAAAGCTATTTAAAGAGCAATTTTTGGTCATCTTGTTTCATCAGTTTTAAACGCGATTCTTGCAAAACAAGCTCTTTATGACGATTAAGAAACTGTATAGAACATAGTTATGTACTTGCTTCAATGGGAGTTTTCTATTGAGGATGTTACACACAATTTATACTCCTTTGGTTGCAATACTTGGAAAGGGTCAACACCATGAAACAATTCTTAAAAGCTGAAAGAACAGGAAATTGGCATGTTCATCTCGCAGTCAATGGTAAAGGAGGTGCTAACTTTTTTTGCAGCATGTGGCCATAATTTATATGCCGGTTCTGTTCGCTCGACTGTATAACTAACTATAAAAGAATTGTCGTTGAGCTTGAATTTCAAGCTCTTGATGTGCACACGGCATTTACAAACGGTCTTCATGTTGTTCGAAGAAGTGATAGGTTTTGGGGTGATCATTCTACTGATTTGATAATTGAACAAGTTGCAATGCAATCAAGAATATAAAAGGATTTGGTAAAATGGCTCATGAAAATGGCATGACAGAATAACAGCAGCTTGTCGTTATGTTCAAAAATTGCACACGATAAAGGAGAAATACAGAAAGTATTGGATTACATTTTAGAACAGCTCAATGTTTTTGAATGACGCAGCAATCTGCGTAACATTGTCAGAGAGAGTAACTTATGGCAGTGATGGCAATCCTGAATTCGCAGGGGAAATAAGAAAAACATTCCTTGATCCTTAATAAGATGACGGACAAAATGATCTCTACATTTTCTTAAACAGGTGAAGGTAATGAAATCAGATCAATCTGTTAAATTGAAGTAAGAAACCTTTGTTATTGTTTCAACGCCTGTTTCTTTGTGCCCAGACTAGTGTAGTGGATTTAAAAGAGGTATTTTGTTATAAACTTTGCTCGTACTCAGATAGTTGTTCATAAGCAAGGACTTATGAAGGAATCTGGAAAGTAAGTCAGCTTGGTTATTATATAAAATAACAAGTACCAATTTTGTTTACATGGCCAGGTATATGCAATATGCATTTCGTTATTGATGGTGGTTCGCTTTTACATCGCCTTCCTTGCACTCAGAATCAGACAATGAGGTGAATGGACGATGATAAAAATCATAACATTCTTTTACTAAGTAGTGCTGATTGACTATAAATAAAGTATGTAAATAAAAAATGATATCAAAACTGTGATTGGCACAATTACCTATAATTACATTTTTTAGTGTATTAATCCCAATTATGTGATTAAATGTTCATTAAAAATTATTTTTGACTATATTTTTGGATTCCCCGTCCCAAAAAGCATATAGAATTATACCCAGTTATAGAAAATAGTAGCAAGTAACGGGCAGCCATTTTGAAAAATCCGCCGTATTGGATAAACGCGTCATCGCAGAGCGGTAGACTTTTTACCATCGTTTTCTACGTAAAATTTGAAATAAGGCAACATTCACAGAAATTGAATTGCAATTAGTTCTAGGTAAGCCTAGGGGGGGGGGGGGGGGTCGTGGGTATATAATTAAAATTCATCAATTAGTAATCAAAACTAAAATAGCCCATTAGCCGAAATTCAACCATATCATACACAATTTTTTTTTAAACATTTGGACATGTATGTAGGTTTATGCATATACATAATGTCCATAATATGTTTATGATATCATGCAGTTCCGTTGAATAGGTATATAGGAATCACATTTTAAGCTGACTTAAGAAATCACCTAAAAGAGGAATCATTATAATTATCCTAAAATAGGTTTCAGGATCTGTTGTCCCTATTACTATTCATGGAATTTAAAGTTTCTAATCTGGAACATTTAGTAAGTTTTGTGCAGTCTTAAAAATTACTTTGAATTCCGTGATGATATTTTCTCGAATTCCTTGGAGCGTTTTTGATGTTAATTCCACATGCTCCAATCCAGATACTAAGTCGCATGAAGGGGATTGTAAGATCTTACACAGTGGCAATGTATACGTACCTAAGCAAAACACTCAAACAAAATAGATCTTAAAAAGCCAACAAAAATTATCCTATCCTTCTATTCCTTCTAACATTGCCTAATTTATATGTTTGTGTTGGTTAAAAAAAAAAAGCAGCTTGGCTTCGATAAAGTTGGAGTCCTTATCGCTTTAAAAATTTCCTTAAATCTGATGAACCCATCATGGTTTTCCACCCAGCGAGTTTCACACATTGCAGTTAGATAATTCTGTTTAATGAATTCCTGCAACAAATGTGTGCGCTTTGCCGATAATTTAAAAAAAATTCAAACGGATTTTATGATATTATGTATTGCGAATAGGCTGAATTTGATAGAAATGCCCTAAGGCCAGATTTAAAGAGTGTGCGCTACAATGCACGTATGAGTCTTCTGGATGAGACTCGCGTACGACAGCTTGTACCTACTCCGAGAATTGTATTTCCCGTAGTCTACATGAATTAATGTCAAAAAGTCTTCACGTAAGATAAAAATATCTTCTTTAAAATCGACGTATCGAACACACATTAACATCTGCTCCTTACGTGAAATGTCAGTTGTTTCGTCAGCTAGAACAGCGAAATACTGCAGAATTTATAGCTTTAACTATTTTTGTCTGAACGATTTCCCCACATGCAGCGATTAATTCGTTTTGAATAGTTGGGCTTAAATACGTAGCGTTCAACGACAAACTTTCAGAATATTTAGGATTTGCATCACCACACTGTTGTGCTGACAAACTGTGTGCACACTTGTAAAATGTGCCGGACCGCTATACCGTATGCAGTTGAAGCAAAAGGGGTTATGTCGTTTGCGGTTTTATTTAAAAATTGTCAGGGTTGGTGCCTTACTATGTTCATTAAAAATTATGAAGAACCCTAGAAATACTCCCTATACTAAAATCAGAAAATTTTGAACAAATTTACAGCAGAAATTTGAGTAAAATATCATACCTACTGAAGAGAAAAAGTGTGATCTAGAAATGCACTCCTCAAAAATTTCGGGGGGGTCACACCTTTGTGACCCCCCCCCCCCCCCCTTGGCTAAGACCTTGGACTACATGCCTTGCCTTCGTGGTTGTAGGACCTTTTCGAGTTTAAACAAATACTCCGAAAAAAAATCAATTTGAACCTATTTATATACCTATTTGTACTCATTGTTTACATTGTAACGGGTGATTTTTTAAGAGGCTTAGAACTTTTTTAAAAAAAAAAACACAAAAAATTCGAAAAAATGAATGAAATATTTATTTGAATCGATAGTTTGAACCTTGCAATTTAATGTTTAAAGATAATTTCATGCAAATGTTGACCGCGGCTGCGTCTCAGGTAGCCCATCCGCTGAGTCCAATTTTGGCATACTCTTTCACACATATCGGCCGGTATCTCACGAATGAATGCATGGATGTTGGCTTCCAGTGCGTCAATCGAAGCGGGCTTGTCCCTATAGACATTAGCCTTGACATACCCCCACAAAAAATAGTCTAATGGTGTCAAATCGCACGATCTAGGCGGCCAATTGACCGGCCCGAAACGTGAAATTAACTGTTCACCAAACTCGCCTCGCAATTGCGCCATTGTTTCGCGTGCTGTGTGGCATGTGACACCGTCTTGTTGAAACCAAATATCATGCAAGTCAAGAACTTCCATTTCGGGCAAAAAAAAGTTTGTTATCATCGCTCGGTAGCGTTCACCATTGACAGTAACGCTGCGATTCGCATCATCTTTGAAGAAATATGGCCCAATAATGCCGCCGGCCCATAAACCGCACCAAACAGTGGCTTTTTCGGGATGCATTGGTAGCTGTTGCAATGCTTCTGGCTGATCTTCACTCCAAATGCGGCAATTGTGCTTATTTACGTACCCATTCAACCAAAAATGAGCCTCATAGCTGAACACAATTTTTCGATAAAAAAGCGGATCCTCGGCCAGCTTTCCAAGAGCCCATTCACCAAAAATTCGACGATCCATGGTTAAATTGCAAACCAAACTGAAGCTGTTTGACAGTGACACAAGGTACTAAACACACGTCAGCTGTCAAAACCAGTGTTGCCAAAACCAAACCAGCCAAAAAATCACCCGTTATATATGTATGTATACATTGCATATAATATACGTATATATAAAAAAATATGAAAAATTCATTCTAACACAAAATGAATGAACAGCAAATATTTGTATTTAGGTACATATATTTCATTCAGATGAAGAAGAAGATGTCTCTAATATTTTTTTTGTGTATTTAGAAAAACAAAATTCTGAGGACACTTCTAGGGCTCGGGCCTCTAGCCTTGTTTTGTATAGATCCGTTTTTATCATCTTTTCTCATGATTTTTTCTTTTTCCTTGTTTTTCTTTGGCTGATGGACGGTTGTGGGTTGTCTATTACCCTTAGTCTCTCCTCTTTTGGGGGTGAAATTAAATCCTCATGCAATTTATCCCTACCAAATCCGAAGGCAACCTACATGAAACTGGAAACATGAAAAGTTATAAAAAATAAAGTAATGTATTGAGCTTTTTAATACTTACATTAATACGTACATACTTATGTTATGAATATATGTACAATTTTATTGAAAACTTCCATGGTGCTTCGTCGCCAATTTTGCCATGTTACTCGGCGAAATTTTTTTGGGTTCGCTTCATTTACCAACCCATAGTCGGCTGCCGCATTCGCAATTTTTTCCCAGGCGTCTGCTATCTCGGCTTTTGTTTGGAAAACTCCACCGAATTTTCCAAATAAAACTCTTTTGCTGCCAGCATTTGCTGCTGATAGGGTTACCAGCTCTAAAATCAGCAAAGCCTGACAGTAAAGAAAGAAAAGCCTGATTTTTGAGAAAAAAGCCTGACTAATAAAAAAACATTTTCTTTTTCTTTTTGAAACTTCATTTTTATTTTAAAAAAATGAATTAAAAAAACATTTATATGTAGATAACTTACCTTGATTTGGATGCACGAAGACGACGGACGATGGAAATGCTTGAACAATAGGGTAATTCAAAATAACACCTTTCTCGAAATTCAACTGGGACCGGCCGAAATTATGAAGCTTAGATTGAAAACAAAAAATTAAGACCAAACATTCAAAATCACCCATAGCGGTCGCTACCAGCGTTTTTCAATAATTTTGCTGGAATTTTTCTAAAATGTTAAAAGCTGCATAACGTTTCGAGTTTTGGTGCTAAAAGCATGAAATTTTCAGGGATTTCATAACTTCGCCCGGTCCCGGTTGAATTTCGAGAAAGGTGTTTTTTTTAATCACCATATTGCATAAATCTTTGTCTCTTTCTAAAAAGTGACAACTAAATGAAAAAAATGAATGTGTTCACTGCGATTTACAAGTATTTCGATTTGAAAGCATTCAGTAAACGTTTTTCTTCAAACGATTATTTTTTGTGCGATAGCATATAATTATAAAAAAGCCTGACAAAGGACAAAACCTAGCCAAAGCCTGATGACATTAAAGCGAAATCCTGACGGATGGTAAGCCCAGCTGCAGCACTAAAAGCTGCAGATCCTTCTCGTCCAAAAATAAAAAAAAAAACATTATTCAAGGTTTATAATATTTTTATTTGAATAAAATGACAACTTACTTTTATCTCCGCTTGTTGCCACTCATTTCAAAGTTTTCAGTATAAATGCGCTTTGTACTGTTGTACATCAAATTTGTTTGTTTTTTAAAATGTTTGAAATTTATGATACATTGATTACAAGCAATGTATTATAAAATTCTGTGAAACAGAACTTTCACTGGAATATTCCAGTCGATTTACATCACATACATTGTTGTATGACAGCGTTCATACAACAATTTTGTGAAACAGAATTGATGTACAATAATTTTCAAAAACATACATTGTATGTGATGTATGTGTCGTGAAATAGGCCCCTGGTCTGCCTCTGAATTCAAGGGTTCTTTTCATGCGATTGAATGCGTATAACGAAGAAACCTTTTACAAATAATGTATACCTACTTCAATGTTGTATAGTTGCTGAATTTTAATATTTCATTAATTGTCGGCTCTTAAAACAAGTTAAGTATGGTTGACATCAAGGTGAATTATTATGCTTTTCATGACTTTAAACTATCTCTTGAAAAAAGACTTTGTACATATTATGGTCGTATATGCATGGTACATAAGTATCTTTAAAATTGTTCATTTATAATTCAAGGAACCCCAACTAAATGTAAGCAATTGTTGCTGTTCTTTCTTTTGTCAGCAATAAATAGTTGAAAACTTATGAAATTACTATTCCAAATTCAAAAGTAACCTTTTTTCTATGATACGATGAAAAATTTAAGGGTTCGCACTTAAGAGTTACTTTAAACAGTATAGGTAATTATAGACTGGATTTCTGAATTTGTCATCAATAATGAAATTTTTCAAAACATTTTCCAATTTAAACTTATAATTCATCTTATAAGAAGTGAATAACATTTATTTTTAGTCAGTAAAGTGTCAAGAGTTTATTTAGTAGGACCATGTCAAATATTTCAGTTTGTTCGTCTAAATTTGAATCTCGGGTGTCCAATTTGTTTTCGGCTCAAATATTTTTCATGAAACTGCATGGTCACATGAATCCAGAATTCAATAAATTTCTTCCAAAAGCATTTATTTGGCAATGGCTTGGAAAATTAATAAGTTTTCTTTTCAGCATATTTGCGGCTTTTCTCTTGATGCACTTATCCGTATTGTTTTTGTTTACAACATTGAAATCCAGCAAATATGGTGAATTAGAAGATGTAACAGATGCGCTGACCATGCTTATTATTTATACATATTCAAGTTTTGCCAGCATTTATTGGATTTTAAATTCGAAGGAGCTATACGGATTTTTTATGGAAGTTAACAAAGAATATAAACACCGTTCGTTAATTGGTAGCTATGTAAAAGGGTGTCGATTCAAACGATAACTTGTATATTTCTATTCTTCTGAACAGGATATACATTTGTTAGTTTTGTCGAATCTTATAAAGTTGCTAGAAAAGTAACAAAATATTGGCAACTTATAGGCACTGTTTCTGTGATGTTTTGGTCGTTGAGTCCACTTTTGATACAACAAAGAATCTTACCTATTCAGTGTTGGTATCCTTTTGACACGAAGGTTAAGATATTTTGCTTCTTGGCTAAAATATGATGATTCATTTTACTATTACAGGGAGATTTCGTTTACGAAACACTGTATTTTGTTCAATTTCTAGCACAATTAGCAATGTGTGGAGCTTACACAAATGGAGCTGCGGTGTATGTATCAACTATTGTAATTATGTTAGGACAATACGATGTACTTTTTTGCAGTCTAAGGAACGTTCAAGCACATAGTAAACTACTCACAGGTCAAAATATTAAAAGGTGAGTTTGTAATATAATTTAGTAAAATACAAACTTGGCAAAATCTTGAATTGGTTTTAATCAAAACAAAAATGGCTGACGAGAATTTTTAATCATTTCTAGCACGAGTATTGTTAGGTACACAGTTTTGGAAAACGGATTGTTTTCAGCGGAAGATACATTGTCCGGAACGGTTTCATTAATTGAGAGCTTTAAGAAGTATCGATTTCTCCGTTATGTACGTTTCTTCAAACTCTTCGAATTCGTGTTTCAGACTAACATAGTCCAGCTTTGCATGGAGTTCATATAGATTTCCCGAAAAATTATTCCATTAATCCTATAGGCAGTTTAGCCGGACTGCTTTTTCAGCATTAGGAGTGTCACCCAGAAGGGATTGACTAAAGTTAAACATGCAGTTAATCGAAGGTTTAATATGCTCACGTGATTGCAGTAATATTTTCATCACGGGCAAATAATTTTTCTCACTCGACGTTTTAAATGTCTCAGGAGTTTCTTAGCTACAATTCTAATCTTTAAAACGATCTACAACCCAAACAGCCAGCAACAACAAACAACGGCAGACCAACTTTGATTCCGGTTAAATGAAATAATAATTTCAGACCTCAAATAACATTTTTTTTTTAATGTTTTTAACAATTTAATTGCGATCAATACAATTTTTTATTAGAGGTCTGATTAGAAGATGTTGCAATGGTAGTTGCGATGGTAGTTGCAATTAAAAGAGGAAGAATATTAGTCGACAAATTGGTAAATGTCAGATCCATTTCGTATTTAAGTCCTTTATTGATTAGCGATAGAAATGGCTCGATCAGTGATTACATGATTACCCGCACGTACTTCTTTGTTCCTGTATAGTAACACACACGGCCACTTGTTTTTGTTTATTTCACAATAATTTTTTCTCAATTTTTTTCTTTACAGGGAACAGCAAAAAAATATTTCGATTGAAGATGATGAACTTAATCAATATATTATCTGCAAGGAAGAACAAGTTGACATGAGTAGTTTTACACCCAGAAACAATTCAGTTTCCCCAGGAGAACTACAAACGGCCTTGAAGCATTCAATGAAATGTTGTATTATTCACCATCAATTCATTTTGCGTTCCTGTGCAAAATTAGAAAAACTATTCAATCCTTATTGCTTGATAAAATCTCTACAAATAACATTGCAACTTTGTTTACTGGTTTTTATAGCTGTTGTTGTAAGTTATTGCTTTTAAAATATATAGCATTCGCACATTTATTTAACCCAAAAGCAAATAAGTTCATTCAAAAATCAAATTTATTTACATATCAGCGAAAAAAGATCAAATATACATATATATTTACTATATATTATATACTATCAAATTATTTAATCAGTTAGCAACTCAGGTTAAATAAACTTATTATTTATTTGTATTAAACTAAAAGCAGCGACTGTTTAAATAAAAATTCAAAACTACGCATTCGGTGAGTCCTGACTGACTTTGAAATACTTAAAGTGATTCATGTTATTTGTATTAAGCTATACCTACACAAACACGAGCGATCCAAATGGCTCGGCCGATTGACAATGCGGTGTGAGAAAAAAACTGTCAGTGGATTTTATAGTGCGTAGGTTACAGTTACATACAACGGTTGTGCTGACATCGGCTCAACTCCAGTTGTTCAACCGATTGTATCGTCTAGAGGCCGCTTTAGTGACGAACTTAAAACAATGAAATAATACATAATAAGGAATTTAACGTCGTCACGTCACGACGCGTCTTTTTTACATTTTTTTGAACGACGAGAAATGCTTCATTATTGTATTATTCCATTTTTTAAAATTTGTTTTTAAGTGAGATCAAGTGTGAAGAGATATCTTCACGTCAACGTCTCATTTTATCGTAACATTGTGAATCAGATTTGAAACTTAAAAAAAATTCATTTCTTGAAATTTGCACTATTTTTTTTTGGTACAATTCTTAAGTATCAAAAATCTTCCTAAAATAGAAGCAATTACAATCAACTCAACCGTGCCCTTAATAATTACCCTGCGTTTAAACCAAGATACAAATAATCTATTTACATTCCAACCGAAACAAAATACTTACATTGACGTTAATTTATTATTACTTCCGACACATTAATACAAAGGCCGTTTAAAGCTATTTTGAATCAATAATAATAAGTTCATAAGTCAAGATCATTTATATTTTCTTGTGTTACGTGAATTAATACAATGATCGCGATAGGGGATCAATCCAAAGCTATCCGGATAGGTTTGTGTTGTTGTAGTTGTAATTCCTAGACCCTAGTAACAAAACAGCTGATGCAACAACAACCCTATGTATCTGAACATTTTTGAGAAAGGAATAGTTCAAACATGTCATCCGACGAAAGCCTTACGCGATGAGAGTCCTGTCTACACACCACACGTTTCTCCCTCTTTGCAACCTTAAGTATTCACAGCTTTGAAATTATGTGTTAATTTTTGTACATAGTTATTAAAAAACATTAAACATTTCTTTTGTTAAAATTCCATCTTCTATGGCTTCTTTACCGCTTTGGACCCTGTCATGGATTGTCGTTGGATTTTTTTTTTAGTTTTATTAATACTAACGGTTGAGGCAATTACAATTAAACTACTTGTACTATTAATGTATATATTTATATATATGTATTTCTTTTTCTAACACTTATTTTACCTTCCTATAGGGGGACCGGTCAATCGTGCGTAGTATCAATGTTATAGGATATGTAGCTCTTACTTTGATTGAACTCTTCATGTTTACATACTATGGCGAATTATTGCGATTACATAGTGTAAGGGCTGGCGAGGCTCTTCTTAGATCACCATGGCACAAAAATACTTCTTTAATAAGAAGAGAAATATTGATTTTTTTGATAAATTCAAAAAAACCTGTGCAGCTAACAGCTGGAAAATTGTTTGTTATGAATGTCGACCGACTTAGATCGGTATGTTTTAAATTATCAGATTATCTCTTGTTCCTAACACACCAATATTTATTTTCAGGTAGTTGCGCAGGCGTTCTCGTTTCTAACACTGCTCCAAAAAATAGCAGCAAAGAAGCCATGAATGAAGCCATTTCATTAAGCTATTCAGCACTTTCTCGGGTTTTTTTTTCTTTGAACATCATAAACAACACAGCAACAACGGATGCAAGGTCTCCTCCTAGGAGGCGACAAGGTTACTGGACTATTATTTTCATTTCATCATTTTGAAATTTCTTTGTTCGGAATTTTTTAGTTTAAAAATTAATTTTCTAAGAGAAAAAGAATAGCATAATATTGTAAGTGTTGCCTTTATTATTTAATTTTTTGTCTATTTTAAGTCAATATTTTAGAAAATTTCCCTTCCTACATAGAGGGGGGGAATTAACCTCCTATTGGCCACTAATTTCAATTGTTTGAACACAATCTAGCATTTTAGTACATCCTTCATTAAATCACTTAATATACCTACTTTTAATTTTAAGCCGTACAAAAATCGAACAATCCAGTTAGGCTTTAGCCAAACAGGCAGAAAACAGACACGGGCCTTGTGAATAAAAAAAAGCTAAAGCTAAAACTTGGATTTTTAAGTAAAAGCTAGATTTTTGGGGAATAAAAATAAGCTTAAGCTAGCTAGTTAAAGATGTTTTCTAGTCATAGCTGTAAAATAGCCAACGCTAAATTCATTTAGTTTTAGCTTTGACTATAGGTCTTATTTTCAGCATTCTCTTTAGTTATAGTGCGATTATGGTAAGAAAACTAAAATTTTAGAAGAAGCTGTTGGAAGTAAGTGATGAGGATTTTCATAGTTTATTCAGATTTTCAAAAGAAATGTGCAGTGGCTTTCTGATTACTTTATAGAAGACTCAACAGAGCGTAGAGGTGCATTGACATCTGAGCAGAGAATACAGATATTTTTAAGATATCTTACTGAACCTGGATTTCAGTATAGTGAAGGACAAGATCTTGGAGTTGAACGCTCTTCTGTATGTAAGACTGTTAAGCACGTAGTTGTCGTTGACAGTTGCAGCATGCATTAAATGTACGATTCAATCGCACGAACTTGCTATTGCTGTAAGGTAGCTAGACATTGTAGGTACATATATAAGCCATTAAAAGGTACAATTACAAAGTTAATGGAGAATTATGAAGCAGGTAACTGTTTATTAAATTAATTTTAGAGAGTAACTCAAAAATAAGACAATTTTCTTTATACTTTTTAAAATATCAAAACTGTTTTATTGGAACTATCCGACCTATGTACAAATTTAAAACCAATTGGTCCACAGTGAACGTATAAACGCAGAGACTGACGGACGATGTGATAAAAACTTTTTTTTACCCAAAATCAAAACTTGCCCTATAGAACAAAATCCAAAACAACCTTACTTTCGGTCTATATATGAACAGTTCAAGCTAAAGCTACCTAGTCGAAACATGTGAATAAAAAAACAAACTGCTTAAATTGCGAAGCTTAAACTAGAATTTTCTAGCACTTAAGCTATTTAGCGTTATCATTTTTTTATTCACATAAAACAAATCTTAAGCTAGAACTGTCTAGCTTTAGCTGCTAGTAAAAGCTATGACTAGTTGGCTTTAGCTTCTTTCAAAAAAAGCTTTAACTTTTTTTTTATTCACAAGACCCACGGAATCACGAGACCTTCTTTTTACACTCTCCCTTTTATTGCAGGCACTTTTTATAACTTGCAAGTTTCCAAGAAAAAATTTACGAATGTGACTTTTGGCGTTACCATTTTCCATTTGTAAGGTCATATTTTATAAAAATTAATTTTTCTTTTTTGCGAATGCATTATTTGCCTTTAATATCGCAAGTAAAAAGTCAAGTCAGATACAAATATCAGTCTTTTAAACAATATAAGAGCAAATTATATTGTACATACATACGTCATACATACATATAGATATGTATTTAAATTTAATATGTTTACATTAGCAATAGCCAGCCCACTACGAACAATTGTTTTTTTGTGGCATTTTATAATAATGTTACTACAACCACCATACGCTTCGATTTAACGCGTCAATAATTTCCCCAAGATGAATTATAAAAGCATGAACATGCGATCATTTCAGACTTATACGTGCTTTGATATTAAACGACCGAATTAATGTTTGACGAAGTCCATAGGTATATTAGGAACAGATTTTAAATAGTCGAAGAGGTAAAGTTGTATTTCGGGCAGGAATTTTGAATGATCGATTTACATATTATGTAGGTAATAAATTTAAATAGGTAATATATAGAGCCAAGAGGAATCAAGAGCGTTTTAAAACAGTCCTAACAGGTAGTGTTGCTGTTTTCTTTTTGATTCTTATCAAAAATCGTCAGCTAAATTTGTAAGACTGCTAAGTCCATTTTTGCAAATTTTACGGGAGATCAAAAAACAAAACAAAAATTGCCTAAGGTTCCATATAAAAACAGATTTTACTGAATCCTAAATCTGCAAAAACTACGATACATTTAACAAAAGTGATTAAGAGTCAGTTTCATATATAGCTGTGCATTCTTGACACTTCTTAATTTTCCCATTTTGGCACTTTAGCCGCAGTTTTACTGTCATGAGTAACTTAAGTGGCCGACATGTTCCCCATGGTGTCACTTATTCCGATAAGTTTGCATCTGTGAAATTGTGTTTCATATTTGGCACTTGAGACATACACTTAATGGAGTGTTAAACTGGGCCTAAACCAAGCAGAATGTGTTTCTTAAGAAAATGGCACCAATATCTCAATTTCGGCCAAAAGCGTTATCAGAAGCTTTACGTATTTAGTCGACGATTAGAATTTTGTTTTCGTTGTTCCTTGTTTGTTTGTTATTCCATTGAATATCCGGAAGCGTTCAAAATAAAAAACAACTCTTCTGACATCATTCTATTGGCAATATAGGTGGGTGTGTTCCATTGGGCCTTGCAAAGTAGGTACCGTTTAGTACCTACTTGCAAGGTGATAATAATTGGAACATTTCGTAAAGTACTTTATTGAAGTACTTTGAGTTATTTCGACCACAGAGTAGAAGTAGTTGACTGCAGTAATAATTACTTGGCAGTAGAAACTGAAGAAGCCCAAAGAACACGCCCAATAACAACAGCCAACCGATGTGATGATTCAACAGCTTCTTTGAAGAAAATCCTTAGAAGAAAAATGGAAAAAGTGAGGTGAGAATAGTATGCTACACAAGTAAAAATACTTTACACAGGGTCGGCGTGCAGTTAGACGGGGAAATGCTAGAATTTTTACTGAGTGTTTGGTTAAAAATAAAAAACTATACTTTATACTTGATTCGAAATTAGTAATTTTTTAAGTACCTACACAAACCACCATAGCTTTTTGACAAAAATACAAAACCGACACGATAGATAGAGGAACAACAGTAGAAATACCTTTTAAAATTAGTTTTTACATTTTTATAGGTACATTGAAAACGCGTCCTAAAATCAAAATTTTATAAAAAAAATGAATATAGGTATGTACTTACTTACTTTAAGGGGATGTTTTAACTAAAATTAATTACAAAAATTATAAAAAAGAATTTAAATTAATTAAATTGAATGGGTTTTTAGTTAAAATTTGCCCAGTTCCTAGTTAAGGTGCAAATTCAGTCTCAAAAATATTACTACTTATCATTTTTTAAAGAAAAAGTAAAGAAGTTTTAATAATAACTTCAAATACCTATATTATAAAAATAATCAATCACAAGTAAAATTATATCTATAGCATCTTCATCAATTTCATTGACTTCAATATCTAAAGCATTTTTGAAATTATTTTTTAAAAGAACATTTTTAGGGATTTCGTAATTATGACAATTTGTTTTGTATTTCTAATGAGCATTATTGAATTCATAGTTTTCGTTGACATTTTATTTCTCAACTTATTTTTAACAATGTTCATCATGCTGAAAATGCGTTCCACTGCGGCACTTGAATGTGGATTGTGGAAGCGACATTACTGTTCTAGCAAGTTGGAATAATTTTTCTTAAGTTTTGACGTACAAAAAAAGTTAAGTTTACTCCCGAAAAGTCAGTAGAAAAGTAACTAGAATTATCTAATGACAAAAAATTATTTTTTGTAGCTAAACTTTTTAAAATTCCGCTAAATATAGTGACAAAGTCACTAATACGGCAACACTGTTCTCTGCAATTTTATCAAAAGGTTGCGAAGCTTTGTGAATAAAATTATATTGGAAGAATTTATTAAGTACTTTTTAGTTGTATTGTTACATAAAATGCTTTGTTGCAATAAACAGATTTTCAATACATACCTACCATTAAAAAATGCTTCAATTATTTATTTAAGTTTTGACAGATGGCTCTCATTTTCTCTCTTTTTTCTCAGTCAGTTATTTACCTTTTTTACCTCTTCTTTACGAGAATTTTACAGGATTTTTACGTTTTTTACATACTTTAACGTATAAAAGGTAAAAAAAAGTTTGAAGGACGGATTTGAACAACACTGGTTAGGGCTATTTAAATTTTCAATTTCCTGGTGTTCATTTTGAGTTCCTTCAAAAGTCAATGATTATATTATTATGTAAAACAAAAATACATTTAATGGATTTTTCCTCCAATTCAGGTGAAATTTCTATTGGTGTCTATAAAATGCGAAATTGAGCAATTATGATACTATACGCCAACTCGACTATACGACTTTCTGACTAGAGTCTCATATATTAAAATAATCTTCTTCAGCATCCAAATGCGGTCCGCTATAATATGGTTTTATCAAGTTCTTTTGTAAAGCCTAGTATGCAGATCACGCTAAAATTTAGCTCCCACTTTTCTCTCCAAACTTCAGCTAAAAGTTAAAACCCTTGCTAAATTTTAACATAGAGCGTGCGTTGTGCAGAATATGTCAAAGCTGTTCTCCGAGAAGAAATTGTGTTCAACCATTGTAGTAATTTTTTGTATTATTGCAACTGAATTTTATCAAATAAAATTGATTCTTTTCTTCGGCTGAGATAAATCTATTATTCCACAATATTCATCCATTTCAATTTTTATTTTCACAAAACACAATTCATACAAAATTCAAGAACTACAGAATCTATTAAAATTCGTGCGTGTTTATTTGAGAGTTCTTTCTCTATTTAACTCTCGAGAGTTACTTTCGGGTGCCTGTCCATTTGAGAGTTAATTTTTTGGGATTTTACTATCGCGAGTTCAATTGTTTAGTTTTGAGAGATGATTTCCTAAGAGCACTTTCATAACCGTGTCCATTTGATATATTTTTCCTGCTAGTTGGAAGTTGAAAGTAGTTAAAGTGACATGTATTCAAAGTTTATTGAATTTTTTTTGGCATTGGTATAGATAATCAAAATTGTGATTAACATTAATTTGTCACAAGATATGCAGATTTTATGATTCCCTAAATGCAACAATACTTTTATTGGATTTCTTGGGGGAGGGGTTCACGAGTAGGAAAGAAGAAGGGGTGCGAGTTAATGAAAAACTCAGCCTTTGGGGTAGCGTTTCCATGTATTTTTTTGTTTGCTGAATTAAATGGCACCACTCAATTTTCGATAGAATCACTTTTCAATAAATTTTTGATATTACGGACTTCTGACAAAAGCCTGCAAATGATGTGTATTACGAAAAAATTGTGTTTTACATTATAATTTGACACTAGAAGTGTAGATTTTAGGACTCTCCAAATACAAAAATAGTTTTTAGATTTTTTGGGCGAGGGGTGAACGTAAAGGAAAAGCGATGGAATGCACGTGAATTATATCCCTTTTTTATTTTGTTTACAGTATTAGTATTAGAGTTTTGTATAGCGTGCACTTGGTTCTGCGCGTGAGATTTGATCTCATCAGAACTTAAAACAGTGTTTTCCTAACTTTCCCTGAAATTAACTGATGTGGGTTACATGGTAGATGAGCTCCTTAACTATTTCCAAGTTGCTGCTATCAATAGTGACTTTTTGTCCGGTGTACAGATGTCTGTTTGTTGAAAGTGTATTCCTTGATAATGCCTGCCCTGAACACTATCTGCTGCAGAACGAAATTGAAGAACTGACATGATATCACAATCACCTTGCATGTTAGGAAGCAGATTGGGTAAAGTATTGAATAAAAAATATGAAGAGTTCAGTCGTCGGGTATGCTTTCTTCTACCGATATACTTGGCTGATAATTTTATGCATGCACATTAGGGTGGTTCACGTTTATGAGGTAAAAAAAAACTGTATACTAGATGGCAACCCACCTTATAATTTTGTTATACCTTCCTATAATAACATGTGTGTGAAGTTTCAGCCTTTTAAAATAATGGAAAGACGGTGCTCATCAACTTTGAAATATCATATTTTAATGAAAAAAATGAAATAAAGTTAAATCCAGGAAACTTAAAGAAATGCGTTAATTTATATAAAAAGTTGATCTATTAAAAAACAAAAATAATTCTTAACACATCATACTATATATATTATTAATATTTTCATATATTTATAATATAATAAAAAAATAGTTCATTACAAAGAAAATTAGGTTTTTTTTACTTAAAACTACTTCTAATAAAGCTTTATAGGACGTATCAGTGGACACCATTTTTCTGTTTTGCTCAACCACCTGAAGGATAAACTGCTTTTCTTCTTCATCCTTGGTCAATACTTTATTAAATCTTCAAAAAGTTTAACACCCCTTTCCGCAGTATTGTTTACTACACGTAAATTCCTGATGCTATTTTTTCCTTCGATTAAATCGAAATTTTCATTCCAAGTTTCGGGGGGTAGATGCAAAAATGACGAGGCTCTTATATCTAAAAGTCAAATGTTTTCAAGGACCTCTTGGAAGCAAAGACTACTAAAGATGCATCAATTGATAAATAAGCAGAATTTCCACTTATCAAACGAAGGCTGGTTTCAACCTTCATGCCTTCAACAATCGCTTTTTTCTCGGCACAACTAGTCTTGTCCGAAAACAATGCGAAGGAATGTGTTGGGACTTCGCAGAAGCCAAAGAGTGGTAGAAAGGTTTTCAAAAAAGTGGTAGTAAAGTGGTAGAAATTAAAAGCCATTTTTAGGTAACAAATTGTATATTTAATAACTTAAGCCTAGTACGCTGCTGATGCGAAACGAAAATTTCCTGTGATCTCCAAACAGACAACGAAACGCTTGCGAAGACACGACGGAAAATATCCTTGGAGAGTTTCATTAATTCCAAAAACAAAATCAAACATAAACGCAAAAAATCAGAGAAACCCATGAAGTAAGAAAATGATAAACAAAAAAAAACACAAATAAAACTCAAATGTCATTTTTCCGCACACAATAAATAGTCTGTATAATTAATTCCGTGCGAAAAAGGAGCGGAGACTTCTCCAAATAATCTGCTACAATTATGAATTTCGCTCTTCGAACAGCGTACTGCAAAACGAAAAGCAGAACGAAATTTTCCGTTTATGATTTCGTTGTGTCATTTTTGTATGGGATTTTTCGTTTCGCATCAGCAGCGTACTAGGCTTTAATTGAAAATAAATCAAATACAAAAATAAAAATAAAATAAATAACATTTCAGTTCTTCATGTTTCAAAGATCACATTATATCTGGAAGCAAGTTATATACATACATACACAATTTCATTTTATACTCGTTCCAAACCAAAAACTTAAATCTATAACAGCCGTTTGAATTAATAATAAAATAAGTTAAGACTTCAAAAAATTACAATTATTTTTTTTATATAAACCGTCATAAAATCTTAATCTTGAAGCATATTTTACTAACGCTTCTGGAGGATTCAAATTTTGATCATTGAATAAAATTTCCCTTGCAGCTATAATGTTGTGAAAAGTCCTTTTTTCATTTTTATATTTTTCAAATCGAAAAATTTACGTTCCGCAGCAGCACTGCTATGCGGTAAGCAACAAAGCTCTAACATAAATATGAAGAAATGTTTTCAAACAATAAATTAGCCATAACAGCTTTTAATTTTTTTTTTTCAAACGCCATTGTGAAACAATGTCATCAGTTTTAAAAATTTAAAAATTTGGAGTAAGTGATTTTCTCCAGTAAGTTTTCTCCACTCATAATTAATCAATTCAATTTCAAATTGTGTTCGTATGGTATATGTGGCGTTTTTCTTTTTTGGCTCTGAGCAGAGGTTGAGCGATCAGAGCTAAGCACTGAGGAGATTACGATCAGAGCCCTCAGATTTAATTATGAAACACACTTGAGCACTGAACATGTCTTATGAATAGTAATCTGTCAAATTACATAAAAATTGTATGAAGTTGGCTTCGCTCAGCGTTTTGCTAGATTTGCTCGGTCTTTTTATTCTGAGCATACAGATCATGCTCCGAGCTAGCTCAGATGGAAAAAAGAAACACGACTTATGTGCTCTGATTTGTCTGAGGTAAAAAAGAAACATAGAATACATTTTTGACAGCTCGGTGATCTGCTCTGAGGTAAAAAAGAAAAACGCCAATGGTAAAGTAAAAAGATTGGTGAAAGGTGAGTTGCAAAAAGTGGTAGAATTAGATTTTTAGGTGGTAGGTTTTCATGAACAGCAAAAAGTGGTAGAAATACCACTTAAGTGGTAGAAGTCCCAACTCTGAATTACTAACCAAAGATACTGAATTATAAAGATTGGAATCCTCGGCTGTCATTCTGGTTTGCCTACAAGCTAAACAAAATGGCGGACAGTGGTTAATTTATATTTTTGCACTAGTGTTCATGTTTTAACGCATAAATTGTTGTTGCAATTCACATCTATTCATCGACACGAGATGAAATTACAAAAACAACAATGTAAACAATTGGGTTTTGGGGGATAGAACGTACGAAAGATTCCAATCTTTATAATTCAGTATCTTTGATACTAACTCATCGGAAAGGTAGCTTTCAAACTCTTCCAAAGTTCCAAATCATCACCTGGTCCTTCTGCTGCCAAGGGAGCATGCCATTAACCCAAGCTTTGGTATAAACAAGTGCAAAAAAAACTGACAAACTAAGAAATCAGTTTCTCTTCTCTTTAAGAAAGCTTGAATATATCACTTTGACTTCTAAAGAGAAATATTTTTGTAGTATACAAAAGTTTAGCCATCCAACGAGCATGATGGATATGTCCCGGTGATCACCAGTGAATCTTTTGAGTTGGTTTGTTCAAAACAATCATGGTGAGTTCTATAAGCTCATTATAATCATCCCGAACTTGTTTTCCTCTAGATAAGGCTTCTTCTTCGTAAAAAGAAACAGACATGTTATGACTCAGTATAAAAGATCAATACTAACTTCACGTTAGTCAAAGCAAAACCTTAACAGTCGTTGAGCACCAGGTTGCCCTTGAACAAATAAGCTTAAATTTCACATGGTTAATGCAATATACCTATGTAACAAAATTTTAGGGTGGGCCACCAAAATTTATAAAAAATTAAAAAATGGACCACCCTAATGCACATTCTAAGTTAAGCTCATCTATACTTCATATATAGTAGCCTACAGCAGCTGTAAATAATATTCTAAGTAACTTTTGCTGTTTTGATGAACCTGCGTTCCAGTCTTAAGACCAGCGGCGAAATGCTCATTTTTATATGTTAAAACTGCTAGATATTGTTTCGGTCGCAAACTAGGAGGCAGCATAATTACTCTTCCCACGCAAGATCTTCTTCTTTTCTCCTAGCTCAATATTCTAGGGTCGCTGTCCTTAGTTTGTCCTGCAACATTTTTGCATGTGCATCTTTTGTCACCTTTATCAGGTGTAAGCATTCATCATCATACCATATGGGTCTTTCCTCTATGGTGACTGGTATAGCGTTCGTTAGTTTCGACTACCTCTTTGCTTATGTCGTGATACTGGGAGCACTTATTGCTGTCGTCAGTAAGTGCAAAGCATGGAAATTCTTAATCAGGTGCTCCTGCAGTCTCTGGATAATCCAGGTGTGATAAAGCACCTTATTTCGAAATACTTCTTTTTTTTTTCGTTAAACAGACGAAATCTTATTTTCGACGAACTAAGATTATAGCCAACGTTGACATTTGACCATCGAAATGTATGCACTTCTTTTGTTTAATACGTGCCTTGCGTCTATTAGCTCATGGTCGATTTAGTTCAACAATTTCTAATATTTTTAAAGGTTTTGTATTTGATAATTACCTCAAATCTAAAAATTTTTAGAACAAATCAAATTAAAAGAGTTTTTATGAAGATGTTGTTGGAAATTTATAACTTTTCAATAAAGTCTTTTAAAATTGTATGGTAGGTTAATTTTTTTTTCACATTAAAGCTACACATTATACCCGACTTTATTCTATCAAAGCAGCTGACTTTCTTTTGCTGAAAGATAAAAATAATTGACTTGCCCTTGAATTCATTCGAATCAACATTTAAAAATAAATGGCAAAAATACCTCACTTGACCTAGTTGATATTTTCATTCATTCGCATCCGTCTGATTTCGTACCCTTTCACCCCTCCCCCAAAAAATCGAAAAACTATTTTTGTATTTGGAGACTCATAAGATCATTTCTAGTATCAAATTAATATATATCAGTATGATGTCAGAAGTCCTTAAATGATGACGTGATATTAAAAATTTCATAAACAGTTGTTCCATCAAGTTTTTTTCCAAGCCCGAAGAAAATTGAATGAAAAAAACAATTCGGGGCTAAATAATTTACATGTTAAATACAAAAACAGCTAATCCCCAATGGACTTAGCTAAACCCAGATAATTTTCGGGGCTTAACTCAAGCACGGAGAAATACTGTATTACCGGCGGGAATTACATACTTATTATTTTTTTTTTGACAATATCAGATCTTTGTCGCAGAGAGCTTAAAGCAAGCAACAACTTGCGACCAAAGATTTGCCAACACAAAAATTGTGTACACTGGCTCATCACTACACTACTACAAAGCGAGCACTAAGGATTACATTTAATTAAAACAATTTGAAACATACAAATACATATTAATATTAATCCAAAAAATACAAACTAATACTAAGAAGACTATTAAAATAAGAACAAACATTTAAATTTATAAAACATTTATGAGCGTTGTTCACTGGTCTTCAACACACTTTTAAGTTTAATTTTATTAAAATTGAAATCAAAAATATTTACATTAGGGGTATTCCCGATCCGATGCAACTGGTCTTGTATCATTGCAAAAATAAAAAAGTGTAAAATTGCTATACCCTAACCCCATTGTAAAAAAAACTTTGCACTTTTGCAATGATACAAGACCAGTTTGCATCGGATCGGGAATACCCCTATTCAAATTCAGTAACTTTCACATGCGAGTTAAAGGTTCATGCAATCCGTAATTAGTACGATGGTGGGGTAAATTCATTAAATTCAAACTCCGAAGGCTGTGAGCACCCCCACGATACACAGTGGTCTAGAATGAATATTTAGCGCGAAAAATTCTAAACTTATGAAAACGAAGGTTAATTGTGTATTGTAATATGGAAACAAATATTAATAAAGAAGATTTCTTCAGTCTCAGTTCTGTATATTTAGGAATTTAGTATAACACATTTGAGATTTCATAGATTATACACGTTGGGGAAAGTTTAGCTGAAACACTTACTGATTGTTGTCATGAATTGTTAACTATTTTTCCCTATAGCTGGTTTTTGTACTACATATTTATTCTAATAGAGATTTCCACACATCTTCCCTTTTCAAAAGTTTTATTTGCAGCTAAACTTCGAAAAACTCCAATATTAATGCCCTATTTGGATGGTTTTAAAATAAATTGTGAAAACTGAATAGGCAAGTGATTGCACTTTATATTTGCTTAATCCTATCGAGAATTGATCTCCTAACTAAATAAGAATAATTTTAGCACTTGCAAACACTTGCAATTTTTCTATGCTCTACTTAAAAAAAAAAGAATAGTGATAAAAATATTCTCATAGGATTTTATTGTAAAATTCTAATTGAAATAGGTTTTTTTAATATTTAAAAAATAATTACTACTTTCTGCCTTATCCATCAATAAAATATACCAACATTATTTTCGTTCGTATTTCCACACCCTTTAAAAATGATCAACAAAAAACCACTGGGCATACTATGCTCCCATAATGTTTGTTGAGTTTTTCATCTTAACTGGTCCATAATTTCTATCTTCGACCTTTTATAAAAGAAGCAATGTCATCAGAAGGTATATAGGTCAATTCTACTTTCTTTTAAAAACAAATATCATTGTGATTCGAACACACGCCGGTCGTTTTTTTCATCCAATTCCCCCCGGGCTTGCAAAAAAACACGGCTATAGTGTTGGCCTTATTGACTTTTTATTGAAGATACTGAATTATTATAAAGATATGTGAGTCCTAGCAGCCATTTAAACTTGCCTACAAGCTAGAACTGTCTGATTAGGGGGGTTCACATTATCAAATATGCTTGACAAGCATGGTTTGATTGACTCGAATTTGAAAATGTGAACGCTCCATCAAACGGCTTGTCAAGCATGTTTGATGGATATCAAAATATTTTGATATTTTGCTTGCTTGACAAACATATTTGAGAATATGAACGCATTCTTGTCAAACCAGGAGGAAATTTCATTCTAAAAAAAGTTGGCAACCTGTGCGCATCAAAAGAAAAGAACAGCCAGTAAGCGGAAATTGTGAATTTTGGAGGGAATTCTTTGAAATATATCGAAGTTAACCAATACCAGAAACATGGCAAATTATAAGTGAAGACTATAAAAACAAAACAAAAGAATATTTTTGACGCTTTTTTAGCCATTCCTTAGTCCAAATTCGTTTCCTCTTATTTTTTTGACTTTTTTTTTCTTCTTGGTCTTCTTTTAAAATTTGATCTATTACAAGAGCCGCAATCAAAACGTCCGCCATGGTTAAAATTATAAAGAGAAATGATGTTTGACAGCCAGTTTGACAAATGTGAACGTAAAATGGCTTCAATCCATCAAACATCATCAAGCCATGCTTGTCAAACAAATTTGAGAATGTGAACCCCCCTATTGGGGATAAGAAAAGAGATAGTATCACCCCTGTTCTGATTTCCGTTCGGAATCAAATCCTTAAACGCAATTGATTTCCGCACGGATTCAAAAAAAGTGTTCAGATTTTCATTTTCACGTTAGCTAGTATTTAAACCTTTTTATCTTTCGATATCAATAAAAAAAATTCGAAACGTCAAATTTCTTGAAAAAAATTAAATAAATCAGAAAAAAAGTCTAATATTATACGTGTCTTTTTAACTAAAACGTTAATTAAGAAGTTTTAAATATTGAAACAATGTTATTTCATTAATATCTGTGTACATTTATTATCAGCGAAATTATTGAAAGCGAAAAGTATTTCAGAACACCTTAAGTTTGAAAACGAAAGGATTTTAAAACGGATCGGAAATCAGAGCTGGGTGTATGTGTAAATTTAGTAAAAACTTCACACATAGACAGGAAGGATCCGCGGCGCACATCCCCTTTTATACAGCTGTTGTTGGATTTCACATCTTTTCATAGACACGAACTAAAATTACAAATACAGCAATGTAAACAAATGGAGGGTGAAACTTACGAAAGATTCCTTATAATTCAGTATCTTTGCTTTTATTTTGTTTTTTCATTATAGCATGGTTTTCGGTGATTTTTTCGTTCACCAATAATTTGATAATAGGTAGAGTTTTTTTTTAATTAAGTTGCCTATTTAAATCAACTATTTTCAACGTTGAATTAAATATTCTGCATATACTTTTACAACTTAAGTAAACTATGATCACATTAAATTTTAATATCCATTTTACCTTCGGTGTAGATATATTTTATTCATTCCAAAAGGTTTTACAATAAAACTTTAGCAAAGCTTACATTTTTATTGCAGAATTCAGTAAAAGAATTATAAAACATGGGCTCAATACAATTGAGTACATAATCTTGTCCCACGAAATGATTCTGCCTCCCTCAAACTGACATTGAGCTCTCAGTGAGATTTGTAAGAAACGCCTATTGTTTATTTTGATGCAAATTCAATATAGAATACATTCAGTATTGTTTTTTATTAAATGGATTAGAGAAAACACTCGTCTTATAAATATACACTGTCAATAGAATAGGTCCACACCATTTACAATAAACAGGAGCTATTTTCTCTTCAAAACAGTTTTTCATGAATATTTTTGTCGGTGGATTTTCAAAGCATGTAACGGGTGATTTTTTAGCTGGTTTGGTTTTGGCAACACTGGTTTTGACAGCTGACGTGTGTTTAGTACCTTGTGTCACTGTCAAACAGCTTCAGTTTGGTTTGCAATTTAACCATGGATCGTCTTACAAATGAACAACGCTTGCAAATTATTGAATTTTACTATCAAAATTCGTGCTCGGTTCGAAATGTTCATCGCGCGCTGCTTCCATTTTATGGTCGGCATTCTCGACCTTCTGAGCAGTCTATTCGGAAGATTGTGACCAAATTTCGCACCAAATTTACTTTGGGGAGCGTATCAGAATCCCGCTTTTTAAAATCCCGTTTTTCGAAAATCCCGAAAAAAAAGTTTTAAAATCCCGTCTACTAAAATACCGTTTTTTTAAAATCCCGTCTTCTAAAATCCCGCTTATTCATAATCCCAATATATTAAAATCCCGCTTGTTAAAATCCCGCCAAATCCCGCCAATCCCGTTTTTCGCAATTAATTTGGGTATTAAACTTGGTTAATTATGAGCTCATTCCCAGCATTTTAGGAACTAACTGCCGACTACCAAAATGATAAAAAGAAATTTTGCATACACCCAACTTTGGACCTACCCCAAATCCTATAGTGTGCCCAAGCAGGGGGGTTGCAGGGGGGCAGCATGCCCCCCCATACATACCTCACTGTTTATTAAAATCGTTGGGACTTATTTCATAATGAAATAAGTCCCAAATGAACTAACTCCCAAATTTATGAACTAAGTCCCAACGAAATTTTGGTGGGAGTTAAAACAAGTAGTTTTAATTGATAAAGCGGGATAATAAGAAACGGGATTATAAAAAACGGGATTATAAGAGACGGGATTATAGAAAGCGGGATCTTGAAAAAGCGGGATTTTAAAAAACAGGATTATAAAAAGCGGGATTTTAAAACCGGGATTTTAAAAAACGGGATTATAAAAAGCGGGATATCGAACCCAACCCTTTACTTTGTTGGACATTAAACCACCAACACGTTTACGTACTGTGCGTAGTGAAGAAAATATTGCGGCCGTATCAGCTAGTGTGACAGAAGACCGCGAAATGTCGATTCGGCGCCGTTCCCAGCAGTTAGGCCTTTGTTACAGCACTACGTGGAAAATTTTGCGGAAGGATTTGGGCGTAAAGCCTTTTAAGATACAGCTGGTGCAAGAACTAAAGCCAGCCGACCTACCACAACGCCGAATTTTTGGTGAATGGGCTCTTGGAAAGCTGGCCGAGGATCCGCTTTTTTATCGAAAAATTGTGTTCAGCGATGAGGCTCATTTTTGGTTGAATGGGTACGTAAATAAGCACAATTGTCGCATTTGGAGTGAAGATCAGCCAGAAGCATTGCAACAGCTACCAATGCATCCCGAAAAAGCCACTGTTTGGTGCGGTTTATGGGCCGGCGGCATTATTGGGCCATATTTCTTCAAAGATGATGCGAATCGCAGCGTTACTGTCAATGGTGAACGCTACCGAGCGATGATAACAAACTTTTTTTTGCCCGAAATGGAAGTTCTTGACTTGCATGATATGTGGTTTCAACAAGACGGTGCCACATGCCACACAGCACGCGAAACAATGGCGCAATCGCGAGGCGAGTTTGGTGAACAGTTAATTTCACGTTTCGGGCCGGTCAATTGGCCGCCTAGATCGTGCGATTTGACACCATTAGACTATTTTTTGTGGGAGTATGTCAAGGCTAGTGTCTATAGGGACAAGCCCGCTTCGATTGACGCACTGGAAGCCAACATCCATGCATTCATTCGTGAGATACCGGCCGATATGTGTGAAAGAGTATGCCAAAATTGGACTCAGCGGATGGGCTACCTGAGACGCAGCCGCGGTCAACATTTGCATGAAATTATCTTTAAACATTAAATTGCAAGGTTCAAACTATCGATTCAAATAAATATTTCATTCATTTTTTCGAATTTTTTGTGTTTTTTTTTTAAAAAAGTTCTAAACCTCTTAAAAAATCACCCTTTATATTTACTTACCTATTAATAAGGAAAAGTCAAATCGAAAATATTAATTACTGTAAATTTGAAATGTTTCTTGAAATGTATTCAAATAAATTGCCATTTTGATCGGAATAGGTTCACTTGTATTAATTGGGAAATTTAAGAGAAAATAAAGGAAAAATTAAAACAATTCTTTTTAAAGCTAGCCATTTTTTCATTCTCTTAGTAAAGAGTCGACCTCCTTCAATTAAATTCTATTTGTTGGCATGGAATTGTACAGTTTTTGTAAATAATTTAAAGAAATTTTTGTCCAAGCTTGTTTTATTGCTGTTGTAAGTGATGTTTTATCTTAAAATTGTTGCCCAGACTTGTAGACTTCACGGACGAGCCATCTCCAAACATTTTCAATAATATTTAGTTCTGGTGAGTAGGAAGGCCATTCCAACAATCCAACATTTTGTTGATTTATCCAGGCTTTCACGACTCTGACGGTATGGATGGGGGCGTTATCCTGTTCAAAAAAATCCACTTAACGGATCCAAAAATTTCACTGAATTTCGGAAAAGCCCTTTCAAGAATGTTCTTGTATACATTTGCCGTCATTCGTGATGATGGAAACTCTAACTCAATCGTTCCGAAACACGATATTGCACCTGAAACCATAACACCACCTTCTATGATGACGCTGCAAAAATAATTTGTCTTTTCTCGGATCATGAATCATGATAATAAAAATTAAAACCATCCGGGCCTAGATAGATTAATTTTTTTTTTCATCTTTGAAAACGACAAACTGCCATTCCTTTTTGCATGTCTTCGCACCGGTTTGGAGAGCCTTAAGACCACATCACTTGCTACGATTGACCTTGCGATTTGTTGGGAAACTGAATGCTGAATGGGAAACTGAATTACTGAACACACAATTTTTATCATTGTCAGTCGATTAGGGCATTGTCAGACTCATTGGTCATTGTCAGATGTTTTCATTGAAAACATTTTACAATAGCTGAAAATTTCTTCATTGTCCGAAATGTCAATGAGTTGGTTAAATAAAAATAAAAAAGAGCTGACAATCAAATTGTCAGACTTTGAGAAGAAATCTACCAACCGGGTGAACGGACAATTTTGCATTGTAAGAAATATGTCAATTGTCAGCTGATTGTTAGCTATTGTCAGACCATTGAAAGTTCTGACAATATTGTAAGATCTAACAATCATCTGTTCTTAGCTTTACTCCTGAACAACGTTTGCAAATCGTGCACATTTATTACCAAAATAATATTTCGAGATGGCCACCGATTCCGATTTTCACAAGAGAATTTTGTTCAGCGATGAAGCTCACTTTTGGTTGAATGGGTACGTTAATAACCAAAATTGTCGTATTACGAGTGATCATAATGCACCAGTCATTGTTGAGACGCCGTTACATCCTCAAAAAGTCACTGTTTGATGTGGTCTATAGGCAGGGGGAATCATTGGTCCATATTTCTTCAAAAATGAAGCCGGCCTTTTTTACAGTCAATGGGGAACGCTAAAGATCCATGATTAATGACTTTTTCGAGCCTGGATTGGAGGATGTTGATGTGGACGACCTTTGGTTCCGACAAGATGGCGCTACATGCCATACAGCCAATGAAACAATCAATTTATTGAAGGGAACTTTTGGTGAGCGCATTATCTCGCGTCGGTCGTGGGCCTGTGGATGGCGTGGCCTCCAAGATCGTGCGATTTAACATCGCTGGACTATTTTTTGTGGAGTTCTGTGAAGTCGCTTGTTGGCACAGGTAAGCCCGAGACGATTGACGCGTTATTGCTGACATACGGCCCCAATTGCTGCAAAAAGTGGTCTCTCGGCTGGAATTTATTCGAGCCAGCCGCGGCGGCCACTTGCCCGAAATCATTTTTAAAACATAATGGCAAACCCTTATCTTTATAATAAAGCTAAATTCTTGCCCATAACATTAAATTAATAATTATATGCGTTTTATTTCTTCTTGAAAACCACACGTCTAAAAAAAACATCCTTTACTTTAGATCATTCAAAATATTTACATTTAAATTCATTCAAATCATTCAAGCAACTAAAATTTATACCTATCATTTGTAATTATTGTTAAATTTGCCAAACATTTCAATGATACACTATCTATTATTAATTTATCTTGAACTATGCAGTTCTTAAAATTTTAATAGTGGAATTATTTTGCTAACGTACACATTTTTTTTTCTCGCTACAGTTGACTGTTATCCCGAAATATTAATTCGGTCTCTATAATTTCTTGTTATAACCGCATCTTCACTATCGTCAAACAAAAACTCACAACAATATGAATTTGTAAAGCGATCGTTTACTTTGCAAACTTTTGACAAACTTATCAAAATTTGCTTTGCAAAAATAGAATTTACAATTTTTGTGAAACGAAACAGCATTATTATTTGCAAAGTCTTTGTAAATTACAGTTTTCAATATTAACTTAACTTAAACTGCTAACAGCCAATTTCTTCACAAAGTTCTAACGCTAGTACCGGTACTAGTTCCAAAGTTAATACTCAAATCAGTATCAACTCATTTCTTCACACAAGATCTAAGTTCTAAACCTGTCAATTTGATACCGAGTATTAGTTAGGTCTCGGTACTAGCTAGCTCCTCAAAATCAGCTATTACCTGGTTATTATACCAGTTGTTAGTACTCAAATCGGTACCAAGTGATTTCTTCACACAAGTACTAAGCTCTAGTCCTGTCAAATTGGTACCGAGTATTAGTTAGGACTCGGTATTTGCTAGTACCTTGAAATCGGCAGTCTAGCACGTTAATACTCAAATCAGGCCAAATAATTTTATTCGTTTGATAATTTATTGGCTGTCGGTAGTTTAGAAGTAAGTAATAAATGCATTTT
Organism: Epistrophe grossulariae; assembly: GCA_929447395.1. Lineage (NCBI taxonomy): Eukaryota > Metazoa > Arthropoda > Insecta > Diptera > Syrphidae > Epistrophe > Epistrophe grossulariae. The sequence continues at coordinate 59,700,062 of OV839567.1, forward strand.
TGTTAATTTCGTTGAATTTTATTTTAATTGATGTTTTGTTTTTCAATTTTATATATTCGGTGATTATCCTGTAGAAAATGGATTTAGTTTTTTGGTGGTGACAATTTGTTTCGTGATTTCGAAAACTTCAAGAACAATGATGAAGGAGAGGAAATTCGTCGATTTGTTCGCCGCATTTACCATATGCCACACCGCAATAACTTGTGTAGTTGGGATGATGTTGACTTCTTTCAACGTTTTGGACTATCAAAAAGAACCTTTCAATTTGTTCTTCCATTGGTAGCAGACGGATTACAACATACACAGATACGGTACATAAATATTTCGATACGTATGGACAGTACCTACATATCAATGAGTTTTATCAATTGCTTTTATACCTTTTTCTATTACCAGTTCCCGTTACATAACACCCGAACAGCAATAACTTATTACTTTGCGGTTTATGGCAAGTGGTTCCATGCAGATAACGGTTTCCGATTTTATAAAAGTTTCGCCAGCTAGCGTGTGTCGCATATTGCCAAAAGTTTGCAATAATAGCATCAACATTGCGCTGAGATGCAACCTTCATAAAAAAGACAGTTTGTAATAAATTACATATTTGAAAAAAAATTATAATAACACACTGAAGGATGAGAATTAAATCTCTCAGCAATGGACATCCAATCCGCTCTCTTTATTTCCTTCGTGGTCCCATTTGTTCGAAAATTAAGAACAGATTTTAGGCCAATCTCTCGAACCAGGTTGCACAGCAAATCAGTATCAATTCGATTCCAGTTTGCACTCCGTGACTTTTTTGCATCGTCGGCTTCGCTTCCGTTATTCACTTCGCGTCTCTTCATTATACCGCAAAAAATATTTTTTAACAAACTCTAGGAACAAATACGACACTTCTAATATTAAAATTACTTCATTTATTTATAAATGCGAAACACAATAAACAATAGAACTGGATAGATTATAGATCGCAAAGTAATATTTACATATGCATGTAGTTAAAAATTTATCATTATGCTGAAGGGTATACTAAAAACGATTTTTTATTTAAAAACATCACTATACATTTTCAGTTAATATCAAAATATTGTTTAAATATGTCAAAATACAGTCAAAATCTGAATTAGACCAGTTTTAGGCGTATTAAGTTCCTAGTACCGCTTTGTGAACTTAGATCCGGTACTAGTGATGTGAAGAAATGCTCAGGTACTAACTTTTCGTTGGGACCGAGTATCAGAGCTAGTACCAGGTCTAGCTAGACTGGGTACTAGGTTGGCTTAGTACTTCTGTGAAGAAATTGGGCGTAAGAGAATTTAAAAATTGTAAAGACTTTGCAAATTACACTTGTCAATTTCAATTTATCACCTATCAAATTTTATAGTTCTGAGGAACATACCCCCAATTTCTTCACAGATGTACTAAGCCAACCTACTACCCAGTCTACCTATAGACCTGGTACTACCTCTGATACTCGGTCCCAACGAAAAGTTAGTACCTGAGCATTTCTAAAAAATCATTAGTACCGGATCTAAGTTCACAAAGCGGTACTAGGAACTTAATACGTCTAAAACTGGTCTAATTCAGATTTTGACTGTATTTTGACATATTTAAATAATATTTTTATATTAACTGAAAATGTATAGTGATGTTTTTAAATAAAAAATCGTTTATTGTGTTGTGAAGTAATTTTAATATTAGAAGTTTCGTATTTGTTCCTCGCGTTTGTTAAAAAATATTTATAATTTTTTTACGGTATAATGAAGAGACGCGAAGTGAAGAACGGAAGCGACGCCAACGATGTCAGGGAGTGATTCACTGGAATCAAAGTGATACAGATTTGAATGAAATAAAGAGGGTGGATTGGATGTCCATTGCTGAGAGATTTAAATCTCATCCTTCAATGTGTTAGGAGTTTGGTTTGAGAGCGCAACGTGGCCGGTCGTGCCTTGCACACCGTGCATTTTCCGGAGATTTTACTACAGTAATTTTTTTATTGGTTCCTGTGCCTCTTCACTGGGACTGATTACACTCGTTTTCACTCACCGTGAAAGTGATTCACCACCAGGCAGAGTTCTTTTTGGAGGGGATTTCTGCATGGCATCAGGAGAGGCTTCTCCAGCAACTGATTAGTTCCTGTGCCTCGTGCCAGGCCTATACCGTTCCCGTTTACCGACAAAACGGTCTACCAGGCAGTTTCTTTGGAGGGGGATACCTGCTTGGTAATCTGGAGATTTCTATCTTCAACAACTTATTAGTTCCTGTTCATCGTCACCAGACTGGAACTTAACCCCGTTACTCCGTTTACCGTTAAAACGGACTACAGAAAGAAAGTTTCTACTAGCAACAGACGCAGCGCAAGCTGGCAGATTCTTCAGGCGAGGCCATCACCCTGTGAACCCAGATGGGTAAATCATCATCATAATCGAAAAAAAAAAACAATCTAATTGTAATGTGTTAAATCATTAATGTTTTAATGTAATTTATGACTTTTTTACATATCGTTTTACTTTATTTTCATTGCCAGTAATTTATTTTTTTAATGTAACTGTGAAAGAAGTGAATGTAAAATAATCAAAACAGTTCTTTTAATTAATTATACCTATTTATGTAGAAGTGATTTCATTAAATTTGAAAATTCTATATAGAGCGTTCTCGCTCTATAACACGAAATTTTATGTATATAAATGTATTCTATGGCATATTAGTTTATAAGGTATTTGTATTTGTAGGTATTGTATATATGTATATTTTTTTATCCGTTGCAACAGCCAACACGTAACTGAAATATTGCTCCTGAGCAAGAGCAGAATGACTATATATTTCTTATATATTATAAATGACAGCCACGAGGCTTCCCAAAAATGTAACTTACACAAAAAAAACCGTCCTTACTTCCTTACGTCCTTATTCTTCGTTGCATATACTAGCCATTTTCGATGGAAATATAGAAACCATGGAAATGAATTCATTTTGATGATTTGAATTCACAAAAACTCGACAGGAAATAAATCAGGCCATTTGTAGCATCAATTTCCAATTGCCAACATTACCGGCATATTCGTTGTCATACTAAATTTTGAAAACTTAAAATTCTTCGTTTGAGGGCAATACCAAAATTTAATTCCATTCCATCAATGGTTTTATGTTGTTGTAGTTTAAATATTCACTCAAAAAGTCTGTAGCAGGTTCGACCAGCATTCAGTATGTTATTATAATGCTCAAACCGTTCATTTTTAACGAAAGCACATATAATGAGAATCTTGAAGGGAAATACAGCGGATTTGTTGTTGAAAGAGATAAATGTGCGGATTAAAACGGGCAAAATTAAAGCAGTTGTGCACATTATTTGATACGAAAAAATACTTTGTCTCTCAAGTTTAAAATATGGAAAATATTAAAATGTATAAATAGCTGGCTAGGCTACGGCCGTGGTCCACCCCCACCCCCGGCTGAATAAAAAACCTGCCAGACGGTTGGATTTCTTATAATGGTGCGTATACCTACACATACATGTGCTTAAATTTTGGTTTTACCAAAACTCCCAAAATTTGATTCCGGCTCTTAGACTAATAAAGTTTGACGAAAATGGCCACCATTTACTCCTAAAATTATGTGTTGAATATAATATGATCACTGAATTAACGTATTGGTATTCCACCTGGCCACAGACAAGAGAAAATTTAATTTCTTTTGTCTGTGTCTGACGACACGTGAGGGAAATTTCATACGAAATATCGAATATCATCTCTATTTTTTGATCTATACTCTTGATATCATCACCATTCATCCCTAAAAATATGCAATTTCACGATTTTCCCACTTTTCACATCTAAATTTCCCATACGAATCCAAAAAAATTCGCCATGCAAATCGGTAATTGGTTGATGTTCAGCCGAGCGATGCTGCCACTAGCAAAAAAATTAATAAATTCTTCGCCATTACACAATTTTTCTACTAAATTTTCAGTTTTCGGCAAATACAAATCCAACAAAAAAATCTATGCAAATCGGTTTATGTTCAGCCGAATCATGGTGATACTAACAAAAAAATCAATTTATTTTTATTATGTAAATAGATTTGTAGCTGACATGATGACCATAATACTTTCGACATGAAGTCGATGTAAATTTATTATTTAATCATTGAAACTTAAGTCTCTCAACGCTATCCCCCTGACTATAAGTATCTTTCATAATACCAAACGTAACCATAAGTAACTTGAAAATGCAATAAGTAAGAAAAAAGGTCTATGTACTTACTTTGAATGTTTACTGAGTCTAAGCCTCTGCTATATTACAACCTCCATGCCGATAAATAACATCATTTTAACTTTGGATTTAGATTCGTGCGGTAAACTGTTTTTTTTTAAGAAGTATTAAAATAATTCAGCTTTGTTTTATCAAATCTTTTAATAATTATTATTTTAAAACAAAAGTTTTTGAGAAATTTTTCATTGATAATTGGGAGCAGCAAAAATGTTGGGCACAAGTGTTTTGTTAAGTGTTATTTTGATTTTGTGGATATATTTCCTGTGGTCTCGTCGCCATTATTATATAGTTGCATGGAAGTTACCTGGCCCAATAGGTCTACCGTTTTTGGGTGTTGGATTAAATATGACAGATCCTGAAAGTAAGATAATTATTCTTATTATATTTTTTGTATTAAAGTATGTATACTAATCTTCCTACAGCCAATTTTTGCGTTAAGAATATAATTTTCCTAATTTTTAAAACAAACTTTTTCGATGTTTTAAGTTTTGGAGTTTTGGACTAACAAGTTTGTGCAAGCCCGTTTGCGAAGCAGTATGCAAGATGCATTGTTGAATAACTCAAGAAGTATCCAATCTTCCTACAGCCAATTTTTGCGTTAAGAATATAATTTTCCTAATTTTTACAACAACCTTTTTCGATGTTTTAAGTTTTGTACTAACAAGTTTGTGCAAGCCCGTCTGCGAAGCAGATTGCATTGTTGAATAACTCGAGAAGTATCCAATCCAATTGGCTGGACTGAAATATTTGGTACACTGGGGGCCGATACTGATTCTGTGAATAGAATAAATTGTATTCACATTCGGTCTTATGCACTGCTTACACTTTTTCGATTCACTTTGTGCAAATAAAAGCGATTCTGATTCAGTGAATAAAATTCTCCGACGATCTACCGATTCCGAACCTCCTTATCATTTTTCCTGAAGCGCATGCATAGTCAAGGCAATTCTCTCATTTTTCTTATTTTTGTAATAGACAAGAGAAACGCATGAGATAGAAAGACTTTTTTCTTCATGAATAGAACAGAGAAGAAGATGTGGTTGAATTGAACGTTGTTTGCTCATATTCACGCTTTCGTTTTAGAGATTCACTCCCAACTGCCGACGTGAAAGCAAATTATTCATACGAATGTTTTTGACGTTTGGTTTCACATTTTCACAGAACGAGAATCGGATTTAGTGTGAAAGGATGAAAATTTTTGTCGATTCACTTTTTTACAGAACCAGAATCGGCCCCCAGTGGTCTATTACACAATTTACAATTTACAATTACAAACTAGTATTGATCTTGCATTCAAATATTCATAAGTAATTGCATACATTATAAATTAGTTATTTTACAAATTTGTTGAATTTTGTAAGAAAATTTTACAGGTTGAAGTTGATCTGTAAAGTTTTCTACAATTCTTTGTATTCTTTTAAATTTGTCTGAAGCGTTTTTGAATGTCAGAATAAAAAATTAAAATGCAATTACTTTTGTTTAATACAGGATTATAACAAATTTGTAATTGTAAATTGTATAGTGGTGAAATAGACCACTGGTCGGGATAGTTTTTCTACTTTGAACCAATCTTTACTTTTCCGTAGGTTTATGACGCCCTTTATTCGAATCCAATCCGACCTTAGAACTGCTTCTTCAGGTTTTCAAAATATTTGCATTTGACTATGAAAAAGAGTTTTGTCGCGATATAATTTTTTTTTAAATTTGTAACGATAGAACAAGTCGTATTCTTCAAAACGAATGTTAAGAACCATTATAAAATAGATTTTTCATATTCATAGGCATGGCCCCATAGCCTCTGTGGCAATAAGATAGAGTAGCTTATGTTGACATTAGCGATTTTTCGATCGCTAGTACCTAGTTTACAGTTTGAGAGCTATACTCTTCTGTCTGATCCCCATTTTGAAATCATTACCCGTTGAAAGGCAATTTTATAATTTCTGAAAAAAATTAACAAAAATTACCAAAATGCGATTTTTTCGAAAACTCTTTTTTTAACATTACCGCCACAGATATAAAGGCAGAGGTATACTTTAAAAAAAATTATTTTATCGGGTAAAATCTTTATCAGACAAAAGATCAATTCTTTACATTTGTTTTTTTATTATATATATTTGTTTTCAAATGTTGCTTATTTAAAAAAAAAATGGGTACCCGTACCTATATCCTAACCGGCCACCGGTTAATTTGGTACCCAGTTTACCCGCAATAGCTCTATTTTTTTTATATTAAAAGCAGTGCACTCCCTATTTTCTACTTGTTGTTTTTTTTTACAGCCAAGATATTTAATTTTTATAACAACCAATTTATTTATTTTTTTATCTATAACCCAACGAAATTGAACGAACATATAAGTTGAATTTTTTTATTTCAGGATTCCTTTCTTACCTTACTAAAATATCGAATAAATACCAGAGCCCGTGCATTTCATGGATGGGCTTAAAATGCTTTTTGTATACCGATGATCCAGAGACAATAGAAACAGTTTTCAACTCTCCAAACTGCACAAATAAAGGAGACTTTTACAAATTTATGGCAGCGTCAATAGGAGATGGTTTATTTACTTCAAGCAGTTAGTTTTACAATTCGAAACTAAGGGATTTTTAAATAAGTAATTTTTTTAGACCCTCGATGGAACAAACATCGTAAGCTCATCAATCCAGCATTTAGTAGACAAATTATCAGCAATTTTTTGCCAATTTTTAATTCGGCTGGAAATATTTTAATTCAAAAATTTCAAGCAATTGGTGCCCAAAAACGTGATATATATGATCTTCTTAAGAAATGTGTTTTAGAAGCAGCGTGTCGTAAGTCAGTACAATTTAGTTGTTTAATCTAATGTATATGAACCTCTTACACAGAGACAACTATGGGCAAAAAAATGGAATTTCAAAATGACGGATGCTCCGAGTTGTTCAAATCTTATAAAAAGTAATAACTATATACACTTCTTATAAAAGAATAATTTTGAATAAAATCTATTATAGCATAATGGATGTCTCGGTTCAGCGAATGCTCTGTCCTTGGCTGTATCCTGAAATGTTTTACAAAGTCTCTTCATTGTATTCAATGGAACGTAAAACTGTCAAAATTCTTTATGATTTTATTGAAAGCGTAATCTAAAATAAATTGCACATATTATGTCACACTTGTAACTTTCCACTTCTCTACGCAGTTACTTCAAGGAAAACCATTAGTCGATAACGAAACACTCTTCGGGCCGGAAAATGACAATTTAAGCAGGAAATCGAAAAGCATTTTTGTAGAACAAGTGAGAAATTATGTGGAGCAAGGTCAACTTACCTGGGAAGACATTCGAGATGAGGCGAATGTAATCATAGCAGCGGTAGTGAAAATTGAAATATTTATTGAACTAATTACAAGTTGTGTTTATTGTATCTTTTATACATCATAGACTTTTGAAACTACGTCAACAGCTTTATATTTTGTTACATTGTGCCTGGCGATGCATTCTGAATACCAACAAAAATTATTCGAGGAACTTGTATCTATATTTCCAAACAAACAATTCAATATTTCTAAAGAAGACTTGCAAAAAATGACCTATGCGGAAATGGTTATTAACGAAGGAATGCGATTGTTTTCACCCGTACCCGTAGTTATTCGAACTGCTTCAGATGACTTCAATCTGAAAAATGGAATTAAAATTCCAAGAGGTACACAAATTGGTATCGACATCTTTAACATGCACCGAAACACTAAGTTCTGGGGACCGAAGGCCATGGAATTTTATCCAGATCATTTTCTTGCAGATAATGTGGGCAGCCGACATCCTTTCGCTTACATTCCCTTTACGAAGGGTTTGAGAATGTGTATTGGCAATCGATATGCTTTGCTATTAATGAAAGTCTTAATAGCTAAAGTATTTCGAAATTTTGAAATACGTACAGAGGCCAATATTGAGGACCTCATATTAAAAGGAACAATTTCACTCAAACTAAGAAGCTATCCTGCCTGCACTATTCAGGAAAGAAATTTTTAAAATATAATACAGGTAAAATAGTACCTACAATAAAATCGAATACCTAACCTATTTACCCTAAGAATCAAAAATCTAAACAAATTTCGATTGGGTAACGTTTTATAATTTAATTTTATAAATTAAATACATTAAACAACTAAAATTTTCAAGAAAAGAGATATCTTCCCGTAAAAAAACCTTTCTGTTTCTGTTTTTAGGTGGCGGAGGCTATTCAATCCCACAAACTAAGGGTTGAGAGTTTCAGGCATCATTACACCATGGAGAACTAAGATAACTTGTTAAAAAGTTGGATGTTACTTTATACCTTAAGCTATCATCATTGTCTACATAATTAAAAATGTAGGTAAATGTTCGTTTTTTTTTTTTCCAAATTTCCGAAAGTTCTTCAACAATTTTTTTTGAAATTTTGACACAAAATTACGCAATTATTTTTTAATATACCTACTTTTTGAAAAACAAGGTTATATGTTGGGGGTAAAAGCAAAACCTCTTATATACTGAGGGGAGAAAATTGTTAATCACTTGCTCAAAATTTAACTATAATGGGGTAAAACAAAAAATAGCATTATATTTTCAAAATTCTGGTTTGTGTTTATGGGTTAATATTTTTCAAAATTTAGCCGTTTTTAGGGTGATTTGCGGAAAAAACAAAAAATACGCTCCTATTTAATACATTCATTTAGTTTTTGAAGAATTATGTACCTATATTTCCAGGATATATTTTGAAGATATTTTTAAACTTAGTTATTATTTAAAGGGTGAAATAGAGAAAATAAAAATGAAAATTACACCCGATTTTAGTGTTTTTTTTTTTTGTATTTGAAAGGTAATCATGCCAATTATGGAATTCGCAATACCGGATCCGCAATGATTCGCAGTATAGTGTTCTTTTCTTTTCAGGACAAGAAAGAGAGCACTGCATTGAAAATATTTCCAAAAAATAGAAAAAATGTTTTTACCATTACAAAATTCACATTCACAAAAAGGACTAAAGTTTTAAACAACAACTGCAGTATTAATAACATTTTGTCAATGTGTCTCAGACGCAGACCTTATATCATAGAGAAATATATAATAATAATAGGTACTCTATGGACTATGTTCTGAATGAAAAAATTTCGGAAAGTACGAAGTTATGTACTTAGATGAAAAAGTTCTGAAAGTTTGAGAGTTATGAAAAACATAAAATTAAGGACGATATAATTTCGTTTGGATTTTGGGCATAGCCAAATGCTATTATTTTGGCACAGGGTCATAAGTCCAAAGGTGAAAAATCTACAATAAATTTAAAATTGTTTTCTGGGCAGTCATTTATGTAGGTATGGTATGCAGCTGCAACTGGTTTCAAAAAATGTCGTACGTCGTTTTGTTATCTGCCCACAATGAGCTGTACAAGCCAGCTATTTGTGTATTAAAAATAAAACTGCTACGAGTTTATTATTCACTTTTTTTTTTATTTCCAATATTTTTTTTTTTAATTATAATAATTTTTTTTCGCGACACAAATTAGCACCAAAACTTCAATATTTGTTATAGGCTCTTTTTTTCTTCATGTAAATTGAAATGTCAAAAGTGCTGCACGCGTGAAAAGTTAAAAGTTCGCGAACCAATGCGGCTCCGACTGCAGCTCCGTCTGTAGTTGCGATCCATTCTGCTCGTAGCATTGATTTTGTGTGTATTTTATATTTGACAGGTGTTCCAGCTCTGACTTCGGCTGCGGCTCCGTCCCATAGTTTTTAGCCAGTTATGGTGAAAAAGAAAAGATCACACCACCAGAGTCAACATAGAAAATTGCATCGGTCTTTTAAAACAATGATGTAGGCAGTCTAATGTCGAAGTTTGGGATGGGCTATTGCACTAATGCACAACATGTACATTTAGCGAGGATAAGAAGACTTATGGTAGTAAACCTGATGAATTTTTTAAAAATTTGCTGAACTCCTTTTTCACTTTTTATAACATAAGAAACTTTTTCCTGACCGAAAATTTCGTTAAGATGACATCTCTGTTCAAAATTATTTATTTCATATCTTTTTCCATACCTGCAGCCTGTTGAAGACAAGTTCTTCGAGTCCAAGCTTCCATTTTTTTATACATTACACCGGAATTTGAACCTTTTTTAACAAAATATCAAGGCGAAAAACCTTTAGTATTTTAGGTATAACCTACATATATGAAGAATTACATAATTATATAGATAAAAAACTTACTATCACGCATAGTAAAAAAAATCATAAACTATTGCACGAAAGCATCTCAACTATTGGCGATTGATCTGTCTAATGAGTCCAATTTATTTGAAGTAAAATACGTTGAAATTGGTTTTAAGGCCAATAAGTTTATTACAAAAAAAAGTAAAAGGTACTACAGGAGAAAAAGAAATTTTAAACTTTAAACTCGAATACCGCAAATAAATTATTATATTACTATAGTCTCCAAAATAGAAGAGTTCAAACCCCAGAAATATTTTAAAAAGCAATAATATTTTGACAAAGAGAGGCACATGTCAACAGTTTTTGAAAAATTCGCTTGCAAACTCAAAATGTTGATAAAAAAAAGTGAAAAAAAAAGTTTAGACCAATTTTTTTCTAAATTGTGAAATGAAGTGCTGAATTGGTTTTGTGTGATTAATGTTAATATAAATTCTTAATCGAACAAAAAAACCAAATGGTTTTATGTCTTCTAGTTTTTGAGAAAATTGAAAATTACTGAAACTACTTTTTATGATTATTTGTTTTTTGCTTGCTCACATAAATTCATCAGTGCTAGCACCCAGCATTACGGCGTATAAACAGTGAGGTATGTATGGGGGGCATGCTGCCCTCCCTGTAACCCCCCTGCTTGGACACACTATAGGATATGGGGTAGGTGCGAGGTTGGATATCTTTTGCATTTAAAGCATCTGGATTTAGAGAAAATTTGAATTTGCCCTTTATATCCAATGTCAACAGCTGTAGTTTTCTAAATATACATATTGGTATACGTTGCTCAAAGTTCCACATTTTACATTTTCATATATGAAAACGTAATGCATTATAAAAAATTCACATAACCTAGGTACTATTGTATGACTGCAGCAAATCTACATAATTTCTTTATATATTTCGTTTTAGACATACAAAGATGAACCTATCATCAACATTAATCCTCAAAATGAAATCACCGTACCTAAATACCAAAAAACAAAAATCTCATAAAAAGTAGTTTTAGTATTTTTTTAATTTTCTCAATAAATAGAAGGCGTAAAACCATTCGGTTTTCTGTGTTCGATTCAGAATTGATACGAGCATTGACCACAAAAACCAATTCAGCACTTCATTTCACAATTAAAAACAAAATTGGTTTAAACTTTTTTTTTTCGGTTTTTTTATAAAAAATTTGTGTTTGCATGTGAATTTTTCAAAAACTATTGGCATAAATAATTTAATTTAAATTTGTGATTGAAAAACAGATTTCTGACTTTCAAAAACGGTATAGAACTTTGTTGTAAGTGTTGCCGTTGTTTTTTAATATTTTTTTTCATTCTATGTCATTTTTGTCTAAAACTAGTAGTTTAGTTTTACAATTGTCAATTTTCTCAAGAACTAGAAGACATAAAACTATTTTGTTTTTTGCGTTCGACTCAGAATTAATATGTACACTGACTTCAAAAAGCCAATTCAGCACTTAATTTCACAATTTTGAAAAAAATTGGTCTAAACTTTTTTTTTTCATTTTTTTTAATCAAAATTTTGAGTTTGCATGCGAAATTTTCGAAAACAATTAACATAAATATTTTAATTTAAATTTAAGGTTATAGAACAGATTTCTGGCTTTCAAAATCAGTATAGTACTTTATTGTAAGTGTTGCCGTTGTTTTCTAATAATTTTTTTTTTTTCAATTTAAGTAATTTTTCTTTAATTTGCCCCTACCTCCTAAACGGGGCGAGATAGACCCCTCTCCCTTAATAAAAAATGATTGTTTTTGACCCCTCTACAAAAAACCGTTATCAATTCTTGGCGCCATAGTTACCGTACCCTCCCCCAAAGAGATTTCAAAACCTTCTTCATAATCTCTATGATTCCAATCGTATAGACGATAAATGCGTTGAGAGGGCAAAGAAAAAGTACGTAAATGCGTGTATCAGATGCAACAACAATTTTTAATAAGGAATGCAAAGACTTTGTTTTAAACGAAACATCCCAAAGAGTTGATAATTTTTATTTCAATAATTTGAGCAAGAACCAAAATTATAAGGATTTATGGAAAATAACAAAAATAGTTTTAAAATTGTTGTATGGTAATGCATCCGTTGAGAGTAGTTTTTTTTATTAACAAGACTCTTTTAGTGGAAAACCTCCTTGAAGAATCTCTGTTGCTCAAATGCGAGTTTTAGATGGTGTAAAAGAGACTGGAAAAGTGTCAAATGTAGAAATAACACCAAGTTTTATTTCTAATATTAAAGCATAAAACAGTTGATACATTAGACATTTAGAAGAAAAAAAGAAGCAACAACAAACAGAAGAGAATGCTGTTGACTATAAAAGAAAAAGAGAACAAGATATCAAAAAACTTCAAGATCAAAAAAAAAGTTCAAAATGGAAGCTCAATCTGAAGAAGACAAAATATTTTTCCAGCTCTCGCTCTTGAAAAAATAAAGTATGTTGTTATTTGTAATGTAATTATTATTTAATTTCTAAAATACAAAAATTTACGACGTTATTATGAAGCTTCTCTTTGTATAGAGAAGATTCAGTTGTGGTTAGGGCTTATATCTTGTTTTCCAAATTCATCAATATTAATATGTCGTTTTGAGCTTGATTAAAATCTTTTTCAGGACTCAAATATGTAATTTAAAAAAAAATACGATATTTACTGTTTTTGTTTTGATACAATTTAATTCTAGGTATTATTGAATTTTTTGGTGTTAAACTCCATTAACTTGAACAAAAATTTAATTCGAACTTCACATTCATTTTCCGTCTAACATAACATATGAATAATTCCTTTTTTTTAAATACATAATATTCATCTCTTCCGCAACAAAGACTGAAAAAAGCGGTTTCTGTACACTTGAAATATGTATGCATATTAAGGGTATTCATCCAACGTCGGAAAAGCAACGTAAACGTGGTAAACGTCTTAAAGTTTACGACGTCGTAAACGAACTGTCAAAATTTGTATGGGATCTTTTCAAACAAATCTTAAACTTTAAGACACAAATTTGTGTGTTAAACGAAGATGGTAAACATCGTAAACATGGTAAATAGGCATTGGGCATACCGAGGAAAAATTTAATTTGTTTTCAAAATAGTGTGAGTTACACAAAGGCATTCACACATGCACTTATGGTTGAACACAATTAATTATCATTGAAAGCAATTTGTTCATACAATTGTATAAATTTACTTTTTTGGCTTATTTTGGGCATTTTTAAATTACGGATGACAAATTTTACGAATGTTAAAATTAAATTAAATATTTTGAGCTGTTTGACGTTTACCGAACAGCTGATTTGTTTACCATATCGTTAACCACATTTATGCAAAATATTTGTTGGTGCGTTCAAAACGATCACTATCATGGGAAGCAGATGTAATTTGTTTGAAGATAGACCATAGAAGAAGAAATAGAGGAACGGGCATATCGAGGAAAGAGTGAAGCATTTTTAAAAATAGTGTGATTAACACAAACACAGATTCATTCCCATAGGAAACGCATGCAGTTAGACAGCTAAATCATGAGGCGCCCAAAGAAATTTTTAGCTTTTATTTTGAGGAATGTGTTTTGAGATTTTAAATCGTTAAAATAGAAAAAAAGCTTAGTTAATTAAAAAAACAAGTGAAATAAAAGTAAATAAAGTGAATATATGCTATTCTTCATTGAAATAAAAATATAAAACTACATGCGGTGCTCCGTTAAATCCTGTAAGAACATCTATAATAATCATTGCAACTTTTGTTCATTTCACAGGTAAGCTGTGTCTCATATTCCACATAAAGTAAGTAAAATTACTCTGCGGGCGCTCAATATATTTGAGCGCCTTACCATCACCAACAAAAATTAATTCGACCCTGGGCGAGAATTTCAGTTTTGACAGATAGGCACCTGACATACCACGCTTCAAAGTATATTTGCATTTTCAACAAATTAGAGTTTTTTATAGCAAAATGCTATGAAATATCAATTTTAAAGTATTCTACGATAATGTATTTACATAAAAAACATCACTTCACATTAATTTATGTGGAATTTGAGACAAAATAAGCCAGTGAAATGGAAAGATTTTTAACTCCATATTATGTGTTTTTACACAATTTAACACAGCACCGCATGTTGTTTTATATTTTTTATAATAAAGTACTGAAAGCTTTCACTATTTTAATTTTTTTTTTTAGTTTAATTATCTGTTTTCACTATTTTAACGATTGAAAATCTCGAAACACTTTCGGCAAAATGACAGATAGGCACCTTTTTGTTTTTTTTTTTTTAATTTGGTGCTTGACTCACATACACTGTATATGTATGTGATATAATTCTCTTCCTTCCCAGCAAACACTTATCTGAAAGTTCAGATTCTATTCACCAAAAATGAAGAATAATATTCATTTAACCTTCAGTTTTGTGAATGAATTATGGATGTAGACACAGACACTACAAATTCTTACGGGGGAGATGCAAAAACAACACTCAGTTTTCACTCATTTTCCTTCATAAATCTGAGTGCGCACAAGGAAACTTTAAAAAGATCTTCTATAAAACCCCTATATACGTTCATTTAAATGAAGGATTTTCAGATCATAAATGAGTTATAAAAATGGTTCAAATCGGTGTCTAAGAGCGTAGGTAAAAGTATTCAAATTGAATTATAAGTGAATTCTTTTTTGGGTCTATTTTTTCACTTTTGTGAATTATTTATGATTCATTTCTGAATGGAAATGTTTGCTGGGTTATCTTCTTATTCTAAGAGATAGACCACCATGGATGAATTTGGGGTAGGATGCTTTGTAGTGCGATCACTACAGTACTCTCATGAAGAGGAACGTCCGACGCGCCGCCTGGTGAAACTGAAGCTTGTTGCATTTCAAACCATTTCAGTTAAGAAGAAACAGATAATCAAAGACAGAAGAATAAAAATTAAGATTAAAGGAAGAAAAGAAGAACGAGAACAATGTATAGGAAATTTATGAAAATTGAAGTGAGACAAGAAAAAAGCAATTTTGCGACTTTTTCTTGTTTACATTTCTATCAAAAGGGGCAGGATATAGAAAAAATGATACAAAAATAATGTTCAGGGACGTTTATTTGGCAGAGAAAAAATTTAATTTAATTTAATTTTGATTTTATAATATGTAACTTACTCACTGATTCATTCATTTGTTAAAAAATATATACTTATTTTTTTTAATTTTTCAATTTTAAGTAAGTACTAATTTTTTGAAATTCGAATTTTAAGTTGGGTTAAAAAGTATACAACTGGTCGAGAGTTCAAAAGTTAACTTCTAAACAGAAGGTCGTAGAACATTCATTTATTTTTTAGTTAAAAGATATTCGAAATTCCAGAACTTTACTTAATTTAAAAATAATTCTATGAAATCTACAAAACGACATATAAAATTTTGAAAGTTCAAAATTGAAATATCTTAAAAATTCCAATAAATCAGGGTTAAGTCTAATTGAAATACATATATTTTATATATAATTTTTAATATAAATATATTATAATATAGGAAAGGTATTTGAAAAATAAATTATACGTGTTTAAGGAAATTTGGATTTTAATTTGTTTTGATAACATTTTTGAAAAAACAGAGGTTTTTCGGGGCGAATTTTAACCACTTTTTGATTTTAATCCTTTTACCGGATTGTTTAAAAAAATTTAAAAATCGTGTAAGTGATAGCAATTATTGATTTATATTTGTTGTAAAAATTTTAGATTTTTAAAAATGTTTTCAACCGAGATAATGACATATTTCTATTGTTTATGGTGGATTTACATTGATCTTCGTCGGCAGATTTGAAGAAAAGTAAAGCGAGTCAGATATAGTTCGAAATACGAAATTGCGAAAGAATACACAGATGGTAACTCTTTTTCTAGCTATAATTTTGCCATAATTTTTTGACAACTATCAGGAGGTAGTGTCATTTGTAATATATTTTCAAAATAATTTTTTTTTTTTTTTTTACTTTTACTGGTATTCTGTGACAAGAATTTCCCGCAATGGACGTTTAATAGAAAGCGTAAGGAGGGAACTGAAAATATTAATATTTTTAAGTAATAAAAACTACTTCAGGTGTGGTGTGTGGTAGTCTGAACTGTGAAAACAGGAACTCTAGAACAGGTTTCTTGCAAACAAATCGAAAAAGAAAAATAAATACATATTATACCTATTTAAAATAACGTTTATCAAATAATATAAGGTTCATCATGAGTCATGACTATCAAAACCTCCGAAGAACTAGACGATTACTTTGCAAGTCTATTGAATCTTCCAAAAAATTCTCTTTCTCCGGCTAAATCATTTCTCACTCCTACACAAACAAAATTAACTCCAAATGCTACCGTCAGGAGCCAGATTAATACCGATGCTTGCAATTACTACGTTTACATGGAGAATTAAATCCGAATCGAATCAAGATTTAGGTATTTGTAAACCTGGATCGGATCGAATCCGGATTACTCGATCCGATACAGCTCGGCGAGCGGGATCGAATCGAAAATAGAAATGTATACCTAGATCGAAGAATTAAAGAATCGAAATAACAGATACTTTTTGGTGTGTGAGTGCTATTGTGTATTTTGTTTCCAAACTGATTGTGGTGATTGCACACATACAATAAAAACAAGACTGTCACTTCGATTCCATTTCAATTCTATCTTTCGATCTGGCATCGTCATAAACCTGTATCGAAATTTCGATTCAGATCGAATCCGATCCGTGGATCCGCTCTTGTAAACGTAGTAAATGAGATTGATTTGGTATCTCTTTCTACCACATCAGATGTTGAGGAAAAAAATGTTGATGCTAAGTCTACCCAAGCTACTGATGTCGATTTCAATGATGCGATCGAGGGTGATGCTATTGCCGCTGCTGGTGGCGAAAATGGATGTGAAGCATTTGGTGAAAATTATTGGTCTGTTTGGTAACGTGAAATTTCTTGCGAATTTGCACAAATTTTCACAAAATTTCACAATTTGCTGTCAAAACCCATGCTGCTGATATACGAAATGCTGAAACACGTTTTGATGTTGAAATGTCTGAAGTTGCTAAAGATGTTGCTGCTGTTGTTGTTGATGCTAAAGTTGCTGATAGTGTTGTTGTTGATGGTGTCAAAGATGATATTGCCGACGCTCCTGCAGCTGTTGCTAGACACATTGCATTTTCTGGTAAGCACAACCAAAAACAAAAACAGCTGGTAGGCAGCGATGTTAACGCTGTCGCATCTCTTCCATCTGTACCTCGGCATCGATTTATTCACATCTCTCCATTAATGAATACAGTAACTGAAAAAGATGTTATAGATTTTGTTGCACACAAACTAAATTTTCCATCGAAAAGTTTGGTTTGTTCTAAATTAATTAAAAAAGTTGCGGATGTTTCATTGTTCCATTTTATAAATTTAAAACTTGGAGTCCCTGCGGGATCTTTTAATTATATGCTTCAGGAGTCTATATGGCCAATAGGAGTTCAAATTAAACAATTTATAAGCCGTTCAAAAAACGATCTTGGCAAAAAGCTGGGGGTCGCAAAAACATAAACAGAATATTTTCTGCTTCTGAAACCAATAATTACTTTTCTATGTATTATCATAATGCTGGAGGTATGAGAACAAAGTCTCATGATTTTTGTATTGCCCTGACCAAAACATGGTTAAACGAAAAAATTTTCACTAGTGAATATTTCAATTCTTTTCGTTTTTCGTAAAGATCGTTGTTGCGAACGGACTGGCCTAAATAGAGGTGGCGGTGTTTTATTAGCTGTAAAATCTATTTACTTAAGTAAAGAAATTAATTTATCTGAAGATTCTGTTGAACAAATTTGTGTATGTGTGGATTTTCCTATTCACTCCAACCTTGAAATAATTCATGTATACTTATTTGTTTCTTATATTCCACCTTTATCGCAATATGCAATTTATGAGACTCATATTAAGAATATTACAAATATTGTTAAAAATATCGATGAAAATTGTTATTTTGTAATCGTTGGAGATTTTAATTTGTCTAACGTAAAATGGTTGTTCTCAAATGATGAAAAAACAATGTTTCCTGTTAATGTCACCAAAGATTTTGAATATAATGTAATTTATAGTATAACTGCTTTAAATATGTACCAAATTAATAATGTTCCTAATTCTTTAGGATGTATTTTAGATCTTATTTATATTGATAGTAATTTTGAAGCTCAATTGATTGAGGGAAGTTTTAAGTTATTGAAAATAGTATTCATCACAATGCACTTGAGATTGTGTTTAACTTTTCTGTTTTAAATGAATAAAAATCTTCTAATATTGTTCGAAAGTATGATTTTAAAAATGCGGATTATGTGTCAATGAATATTTACTTAGAAACTATTGATTGGCAGCCAATTTTAGAGCACAAATTTGGAGCTAGCTTTTACTATGTTTCGGAACATTCTAGAATATATTATTTCAAATTTTGTCCCATTAAATAATTTAAAAATTCTAAGAAACCTGTTTGGTTCCATAATAGTTTGTCCAGGCTTAAAAATGTCATGAATAAGTTGCATAAAAAGAGTAAAATTTTTTGCTTTATTTCGTGAGCAATTAAAACAGGTAAGGAAAGAGTACGAATTTTTGAGAAAATTTATTTATAAGCAATACATTTGCTCTCTTGAATCGAACATTAAAAGGAATCCGAAGTGTTTTTGGTCATTCTTAAAAAATTAACGTAGGTCGCTTGTGATTCCATCCAACGTTTCATACAAAGGGGTCGCCTCAGATAGTTTGAATGTTATTTGCAATAGTTTTGCATAATTTTTTCAGTCAATTTTTATTGACTTGAAATTAAGTTGGGAAAATATGGACAACTCAACTTCAGTTGTTGACGCTGGTAATCTAATCCATATTTATCAGTAGACGATGTACTAGCAGTTTTATCCTCTCTTGATGAGAATTTTTCCGTTGCACCAGACAACATTCCGCCAATTCTTTTGAAGGCTTGTATATTTAAACTTGCGGTTCCATTATGTTTTATATTCAATATGTCTTTGAATCAAGGTGTATTTTTGGATACGTGGAAATATTCATTTATTATTCCTCTGCTTGAATCCGGTTCAAAAGGTGCTGTTGAGATCTACAGACCTATTGCAAAACTTCAGTTCATCCCTAAAGTTTTCGAAGCAATAGTGAAAAACAAATTGTATTTTTTAGTTCAAAATCATATATCTCAGCACCAACACGGTTTTATGAGTGGAAGGTCGACATCGACTAACTTATCGATTTTTACGAGCTATTATGCCTTAATCATATGGAAAAACAGTTTCAAATTGACACCATCTACACTGATTTTTCAAAGGCTTTTGATCGCTTTCAACATAATGTACTGATAAAGAAACTTGAAATGTTTGGTTTTCATTCTGTGCTACTTAGTTGGATTAAAAGTTATTTAGAGGACAGAAAACAATATGTCAAAATTGGTAACGAGCTATCTAAAGAAATAGTGAACTTCTCAGTAGTACCTCAAGGTAGTCACCTTGGACAGTTACTGTTCATTATTTTTATTAATGACTTGCCAAGTCTCCTCTCTTTTTCAAGATGCTTTTTGTATGCTGATGATCTTAAGGTTTTTAGCTGCATAAAATCGTTATCAGATGCGAACGATGTCCAAGCCGATCTAAATAAAATTCTTCAATGGTGTAAGTTGAATGGACTCTTTTTTAACAATAACAAATGTAGTGTTATGACTTATTCAAAAGTACAATATCCTTTGTGTTTTGAATACAAGCTTGATAGCCACTCTTTACAAAGAGTAAATTACCAGAAGGATCTCTGAGTGATTTTCGACTCGAAAATAAATTTTTCGCTTCACATCGCTCATATAATTTCTAGGGCAAACTTGATGTTCGGATTTATAGTTAGAAATTCAAAATGTTTCGAGGATCCTTATACACTTAAAACCCTTTACACGAGTATTGTAAGACCGTTGCTGGAGTATTGTAGCGTTGTATGGAATTCTTACACCCAGTCAAGTATCCTTCGTATAGAAAAAATTCAAAGAAGATTTACTAAGTTTGCCTTGCGTAAAACTTTTGGTTCCTTAAGTGTTCCATGTTACGAAAGCAGATATGTTCTCATCGACCTTAAACCTCTCGCTTTGAGAAGAAAATTAAATTCTGTACTCTTTGCTTATGATGTTCTCAATTCTATTATTGATTGTCCAGGTGCTGTTGTCAATGTTTAATATGCATGCACCTGCTCGCAGTTTGCGACCAAGAAATGGTGATTTTTTAAATGTTCCATTTCATAGTACAAGTTATGCTAGGCACAGTCCAATCACTAATTCGTACATTGATTTTAATGAATATGATTATGCAATTGATTTTAATATGAATAGAAATGAAATTAAAAGAAAATTGATAAGCTTGTTGCAAATCCTATAACATATATTTAACTTAATTAATTTATCTATTTAAAATTGTATATATGTATGTATATTTAAAGTTAATTTTAAGGGTAGTCTTCATAAAGTCTTGTAACTTGAAAGACGGTAATAAATAAATAAATAAATAAATCCCGAATATGATCAACATCGCATTTTTATGGTTGATTGCAAACAAAGGCTGTTCAGTATGTTTTTGTCTTCTTAAATAACTGGGAAGGTTTGAATTTTTAATCATTTTGTTGAATATAGGCAAAGCTATTCCCAACAAAAAGGCCCGTTACCAATCTCAACCCGTTAAGGCTGCAGCCGAAAGGGCACACAGACACTCCGACAGAAATGCGAGACGACTTCCCTATCATCGTAATATCAACTTTGATTAAAATCCCGAGTTCGATTTATTAGATAGATAGATAGATATATTTTATTTTTTTATAAGCTTTGCTTTTACAAATTGATTGGCAATATGTTTATAAGTTTCAAATATTGGTTTTATAGCAAGTATAAAATTCTATGAACAAGTTTTACAATCAATTTAAAGACAATGGCGCATATTCATAGTCGTTTTAAGACCCCAGTTTATCTTAGCCTGGAGTTTATCCAATGTAAATTAGATAGGATAAACCCAATATTTTTTTAGAAACAACTTAAACAGTGACTATGAATATGCCCCAATAAATTGAATACTTAATATGAAGCTTAATATGAAGCATAATATGAAGCTTAATATGAAGCTTAATATGAAATCTGGGTTGGTTATTCATTTAATATAAAAGCTCTTAGCTTGAGTGAGTTAACGACGTATTTATAAATATTAGTTGCAATGCTTTCGGTTTCAACTGCCATCATTCTACTTAAGTCCATCAATCTGTTTGAAAACAGATAATGGTTTCTCACTGCATTGAAGATGGGGCATCTTAGGAGGAAGTGCTCGATTGTGTCATCTTCATGCATGTTACAAATAGAACAGTTGTTCATTGGATCAAAATTATGTCTATCCCCGTGTAAACTGATCCTGTGGGCATACTTGTTGGCAAACCTTATTTGTGCAATGACTTTGTGGACGGACGGTTTTAATGCCACATTCAAGTAGGGAGCGGGCTTATATTCAGGCTCCTGAATATTTTCTTTGTAAGAAGCATAGTAACAGCAGGAAGTTGAATTAGTTGCTTTCCTGATATCTTCTTCTAATAATACTCTTTTTTTGTCCTCTAGAATGCTTTCGTAAGATCTTCCTATGACCGCTAAATTATGTTGTTCCCAAATATCATTAAAATTCCTCATTAAAAGGTCCTTAAATTGTGTTGCCCAGTTTGGACGCTGAGTTGAAAGATGAATTCGAAAAATTTCATTACATTTTTTTATCAGGCGGTCGTCTGAGGCATTTAAGAGTTTTATCCGGAAATTCAAGCTTCTTTTCGATATTTCATATATTAATGGAGTAGTTCCAGTTTCTACACGAGTAACATTTTTTTTGCGTATTGTTGGCTAGTCCAAGTAATTTCTTCAGAACTGTTGTTTGAATTACTTCTATTTTATCTCCAGCTGTCATAGCCCAAATTTCAACACAGTAAAGTGCAGTCGATTTGATAGACGATTCAAACATTTTGATTCGCCCATCCCAATTTTTTATATAACAACTCTTCATAGTTTTGTCTATCATCGCTGTTGCTATCCTTGCTTTGGTTTTGAATATATTTGTAGCTTCATCCCAGGAACCAGATCTGTGCAAGTTTACTCCCAAATATTTAAAGTTATCAATCCAATCAATCAATCAATCCAGTCTTCTCTGTATGGGAAATATTTCGGGGCAAGATACGTTTTTCCTCTTGGCAAAATTAATAATTTTTGATTTCTCTGCATTTAGTGTCATTTCCTTTGTAGTAAAATATGTATCCAATGCTTTTAATGTTTTTCTCAGTTCTAATTCAGATTTTGCAAATACAGCAATATCATCAGCATATGCTATCAGTATTACATTAGTAACCTGCAAAATTTTCATTCCCATGAGACCCTCGCTCCTAAGGAATTCCTCAAGGTCATTTAGATATAAATTAAATAGCAGAGCACTTGATGGATCACCTTGTAGTACACCTTTTTTCAAGGGCAATATCAATAACTGTACGTAGGATAAAAAGATTATCAACACAACCACGCCCTTCCCTAAACCCGTTCTGAAAATCAGGGACTAATTTTGTTTCTTCTGCCCACTCTTGAAGTCTGTTAGCTAGAATTCATTAGGGTATTTTCAATAGCAATAGGGCGATAGTTTGTTGGTAGATGCTTTTCTCCTTTTTCGATTTATTTATGAAATCTATAACTTGCCATATTATGTAGTACCTATGTATATAGGGTGTCCCGAAACTCAAAGGCAAGCGGGTACTGGGTGATAGAGTAGGTTGTACCTGTACTGGGGAAAATAAGAAAAAAATCCATAACGCTTGGTTATGTAATAATAGCAATATTAAGAAAAATAGTGAAAATCGATACCCTAGGCCACATTTTTAGGTACTGTGGTCACAAATTTCCAAATTTTGACGTGTTTATTTTTTACTTAACCATAAATAACCATTGATTTCAATCACAAGTTTAAAGATAAATATTGCAAGTTTCGTAAGAAAAATAAAGTTTGGCTGAGTCATGGTTCAAGAAATGTTTGTAAGCTAACTTTGACACTTCATATTTAAAAAAAAAATGTACTACTATTGTTCAGTTATCTATAGATATTTATATATTTGTAATAGACATATGGACCTTTATGGCGGTAGAAATATTGTATTGTATAAATAGTTTGAGATAAAAATGGATGGCGACGCTGTGTCGCGTTGAACCTTGTCATATAACAGTAAATGATCTCGCAAATTGTGTTTTATGACTCACATCTGTTAGTATTCATGTCGATTACAGAATCCGCAATTCTCGATCCGCAGTGATTTTCAGTGCAGTGCTCTCTTTTCTTCTTACCCATTTGTCGTGAAAAGAAAAGAGAACACTGTACTGAGAATCACAGCGGATCCCATACTGCGGATTCCATAATCGACATGATTATGTTATGAACAAAGGATGCGTCGCACTGCATCGTCGTTATCCATTTCACAGCCCTTATTGTTAGTTTAGAATTTAGAAAACTAAAGATAAGATAGGTTAAGCAAAAGTATATGTATGTATTTGTAACTAGGTATAGAAATTTCAATGTAGAAATAGTTTAAGAAAAATAAATGAGTTCATTTTTAGTATCTAAAGAAAGAGGACGTTTTCTTTGCCTTCTTTCGGCTCTTGTAAATGGGTGTTTAAGATGCTTTAAATTCGCACTTCGTGAATTTCAAGAAGCCATAAGAGACTTCGAATTTGAAACTCCTCAGTACCTCATTAAATGTAAGAACCTGGCTCAAATATATTATTTAGAGTACAGTGAAAGATTTAATGAGGATGAAACTATAAATTCATATATTTCACTTAAAAGTGAATATTTGAATTTGAATTTGATAGAGTAGCTTCACAAGGTTTTACCTTCAATACTCCAAATTCAAGTCTCCCGAATGTTCGGGAAGATTTTATAACTTGGAGTTCCTTAAAGAAACGCCTAGTTCAAGGATCATATCAAGACTTGACTTGTGACAGTTCATCACAAGTGAATGTTACATCAAAAAGATTTTCATTCGAATATCCACTTGCAAAACTCCGGATTATTTCAGGAGATCATGCAAAGTGGAAACCATTAGAGGACATTCCAACTAAAAATAATTATTTTAATTTGCCTACTATAAAGGCACCTTTATTTTTAATTACAAGTTGCATTATGGGATGTACTTCTCTGCATTCCACACATAAATGTAAAAATTCATAAGTTTGAACAATGAAGCGAAATAGACAAAAGTTATCGCAAACAAATTATGTTTTAGATGTCTAAAAAGTGAACATTTTAGCAAAATTTGTGAAGAGCGTAGTTGTGGAATTTGCAATGGCAACCACAATACTTTGCTCCAAAGCCAAAAATTGGTATCTCAAAACACCAAGTTTGAAGTGATCGTTAGTGGTCCGGCGGTGAAAGAAGAACCTTTTGTCTGGGACAAAGTAAGTTCTAATGAGGAACTCAGCGTGATCCTTAGTGGTCCGGCGATAATTAGAGATTTAGCTTGTGACAAACTTATTTCTCATGAAGAGGAACATGATGCGATCCGTAGTGGTCCTGTGGTGGATGTAGATCCAATTTGTGAAAAGAAACTTCATGGGATCCTTAGATGTCCGTTGGTGGAAAAAGATCCACCAATTTGTAAATTTACTTCTAATGTAGAACATTTGTATGGAACCCTTAGTGGTCCTGAGTTTGGCGCGAACTGTCAAAATAACTAGTCACGAAAAAGATTAAGGCCAACAATTTTTGAATTTTAAATAGTTTAGAAGTCCTTGAAAAATCTAAAAATAATTTAAACTATTTATTAAAAATAAACTTATTTCAAAAGACCGAAAAAAAAAATCACAAAATATATGTCAGAAAAAAGAAGAAAAAGGGAACAAGAATCACTGTCGCCAGATTTCACGAGACCAGCAAAAAAAACACAATCCAACTACAATAACACCATGATCACAGATGAGGCAAGAAATGGAGCAGTGGTGTCCTCAATGACCATCTTTGAGCTTGGAGCCCTAATGGATGGTAAGATCAGTCATTTGGCATCCAAGACAGGCATTGATCATCTGCGTAAGGACTACAACGCTATATGGCAAAGTAACAACAGACTGACCTTGAAAGTATCGTCTTTGGAAAAAAAGGGTGAACTTCTCGAGGATCAAATTGAGCAACTACAAAGAGCTCGCACAGAAAAGCATGTTGGCTTGCGATTTAAAGCGCTCCAGGGAGAAGAAGTGAAGGAAAAGGCAAGAAATATTTGTACTAACCTTGTCCCTGATACTGCAGTGGAAGAAAGCCAAATCCGCCAGCTAACGCCAAATAACGCCGAATTCCAAAACGTCCTGGTTAAACTTAAGTCTGGACAGGAGGCTTTGAGAGTACTAAAATCGTCAAATCAACTGAAAAAGACAGGCATCCGGGTTCATAGGGATCTGTCGTACAATGCAAGGCAAAAGAGGTCTAAGCTTGCTCAGGTGGGTCATGCAATCAAGCTCAAATCGTCAGCAACGAAGATCTCATTGAGGGATGATAAATTGGTGGTGGATGGAATTATGTTCACTTGGAGTTTCTTGGCAGGTTTGAGAAGCGGTGGATCTGATGGTTATACAATTCTAGAAAAGAAAATGGGAATTCAATTTGACCCATCGCGTTTGAGTAGGTACTATGTTTTTTTTTTTCTTGAAAGAATTTATGCATAAAATTCTCATAAGTAATACAATTATCGTGGCTTCATTGTAATGCCATAGATAGGTACTGTGTTATTATATTATCGAAAAAAAAGAATTGAGATTTTAGATCATTTAACAAACAGTTCAAATCAAAAGCAAAAGGCCAAATTGAATTAAACAATTGAATAATTATACCTTTAATATTTTTTAAAGGTTTTGCGCTTAAATAGTATTAAATATATGAATTTTTTCCAATTAAATCTGAAAAAATAATGGAGACAAAGTGTATTAAGACAAAAATATATTTTTATTATAGTGATCTATCTGTGAAATTCTACTTTAATAAAATTAACCTTGATCGAAAATTGAAGATATGCAGAAAAAGATAGATAAATGTAGGTGAAATAAATTGCAATAATATACAATTTTCAAGGTTGCAATTATCATAACTTCATGTGGTTTATTATTTTGGTCTAATAAAAAATATTAAGTTAAAATGATGGCAAAGAAAAAAATTTATAATTTGACCCTGGATAAATTGTAACAAAAAAGCAAATTTATTTAAAACACCCATAATATATCCAATATTTTTTTATTTAGCTATTTCGAATAATAAACAGCTCTTAACGGCTCATTGCATACTGCAAAATGTGTTCCGGGCCGCTATAAACCAAACCATTGTTTCATCTATTTATCATAAGTAATCACATGGTAAGAGTTTTCCAGACCCAACCAAAACAACATATGGCTGACTGTTCCTCTTCTTTATTAAACCATTTTTTTTTTAGACTTCCAATGATTATTTTGTTTTATTTTTCATTCCATTTTTCCCAACTGGAATTCTAAAGCCTCAACTACATAAGCCAAAAAAGTGCAAAAGTGAAAAATTTAAAATTGATATTGTGATAGTTTTTTTGACTAGAAAACTGAAAAAATGGTGCAGAAAGCTTAAATTTTGGTTTAAAAAACAATTTGTATATACTTTTTTAAGAAATCAACTACGCTAGAAGGAAAAAAAATATTTGTACTTTTGTACTTTTGCAAAAAATGGCCAATGTAGTTAAGGCTTAAAACTTAAATAATTTTAATTTTAAAATCATCAATTTGTGTCAAAAAGTGAACTTTTGAAAGAAAGTAAACAACGAGGGCACTGACAACAGAACCCTTCAAGCAAACGAGTCCGCTTTGGATCCGCGCACGTAGTAAACAACGTATGGATGACTCCGTATAAGGATCCAAACATGGATCCTCAAAACTGCGTTTGTCGGCTCAAATTAGTATGGAAATTAGAATCACCACGGACTCATTTTGTGCATGTATTGTGAGAAAGAGAGCTTCCCATTTCACCATACTCAGCGAGAACCGAAACAAAATGAGATCCAGAACGGATCCAAAAAAATGAACGACCGAGACAGGCGTTTTGTGGTTGAAGAATATTATGCAATTTATTTTCTTCCATCGTTTGTACATAAATGAAACATCACGATGTATTTTGTAATTAATAATTAAATAATTAATGATTGCGATTTAAATTGATTTTAAATTGATTTTCTTTCTCGAGGGAATTTTTATTAAACTGTTGCGCTGGGCACGAACGTGAACACATTGAAATAAGTTAATTGTTTTTGTTGTCTTCTCCTTTATTTTCACCCATAAAAAAATACTCACCATTAGGGTATTGCATACATTCTCTCTTTCTCAGTAAAAAAAAAGTACTCTCGATTTTCGTTCTTTTTTTGCATGCATATACAAAAAATGTGCTAATGTGTGTATGACACTCCGTTTTGAAATGATCCAAGAAAGACCGAAAAAGTTGGGTCAGTGAATTTGCTTGAAGGGAAGCGAGGCTGAAATGTCAAACGTCATGGAGGAGGCGCCGCATATTTTCACAGCGGTGAAAAGATCAACTAACATAGCACGTACAGCAACCGGAAGTCAAAGCCAAGAAAATCACTAGGTAATAGCCGTCTGCCATAATAATATGAAAAATCAGTTAAATTTAAATAGTAATATGAATTTTGAAATTTTATCTTATAATATTTGTGGCTTAAAAAATAAGCTTTTATTTAAGGATTTTTTTGAATTTATTGATAAGTATGATTTAATTTTTTTTTTAACTCAGCGGGAAGAAGTATAGGAGGGCTGTGTTTTGGCGTAAAAAAGATGTTGAAAAAGTTCACCGAGTTCAAGTTCCTAACAGAAGATGAGTTAATGGTTCTCGAAATAGAGATCAAAGGTAAAAACCTACGGATTGTACCGATGTATTTGAACCCAAACAATTGGAATGTGGATTATAGCAAGCTTTATGAGTACTTGGTGCGAAAATGCAAAACAGACAATATAATGATTATCGGTGACCTTAATGGAAGAATGGGGAGTGAACAGGGGCAAGAAAATCTGAAAGCTTCTTCAAACAGAAAGTCGAAAGACAAAATTGTGAATAGCAACGGGAAGAAAATTCTTGATATATACGACTCGTTCGGCTTTCAAATTTTAAATGGATGCAGCAAATCTGATCAAGATGGAGAGATGACATACGTTGGCCCTAGGGGTAGTTCGATAGTGGATTACTGTCTTTATGGAACAGATTGGCGGTGCGCAATAGAAGATATGGTAATAAAAGGGGTGCCATATTCGGATCACCTTCCGATGGCAATCACTATTAGAACAGATAACAAGGAATGCGATGTTAGGGAGTTACAACTTCTACCTAAACTTCTTTGGCGACAATCGAACATTTATACATACCAAAAATCACTAAATGAAAAATTGCAAGAGGAAATAGAGAAGGGAAATGGTGATCTAAGCCTACAAATACTTGAAGGAGTTATTAAGCAGACATACCAAGCCATAAAAGTGACAGGAGAAAATAAGAACGGCAGTGAAAATACCTGGTTTGATAAGGAGCGTTCCAGGGCAAGACAATCATCCTTTGGCCTTCTTAGAACCTATCGTAAAACTGGATCATATTTCTTCAAAAATCTGTATTTAGAAGCCAATTCAAATTTTACAGCACTCTGTAAAAAGAAAAAAAAGAATACTTTGAACATATAGCTCAAAATCTTGGTGACTGTAGAAATTCAAAGGACAAAGGTGAGAGAAATAAATGGAGTAAAGTTTCAAACTAGTGTGAATTTGAATGCCGATGTACATGGCAAAAACATACAGACATCAAATATTGAACGAAAATTTTTGAAATAATTTATGAATTTAAACAGAAAAAAACACAAATTTATAAATGTATGTACATAGATTAATTTTTTATTTTTATTTTTATTTCTATTTCTAAAAATATGCATCACAAACGCAAACTCTGGCAGTTTTCTTTAAAAAAACAGTAAAGTAAATTATTTTTAAATAATTATTCCACATCGAAAGTTGGTACTCTGTGGGGGCGGTGTCCATCTGGATGGTAACAGGAGTTGTACACACACTCCAGCAACCGAAAAGCTAGTTTCCAAGCTGTGCCGCTTGAACTAGACTTGAAGCCAATCCCGTTATTTACGGGACTCTGGCGTGGTATCACATTACCCGCTAGCAACTGTAACATGTGTTCGTGACCGAAATTTTGCCCACATGAAATCCCAGCATGGAACTTCACTGGGGGAAGGATTCCATCTGGATCAAAGCCGGAGATACATACACTCCAGCAACTGCTAATCTAGTCCCCAGGCTACCAGCACCCCTTGTGCTAATAACAGATGACAAACCTTCATCACAACAATGGACAAAGGATGACCACCCTGCATCATGCCAAATCAGTGAGATGACCATCATATCACAAGAAAATTTGTTAAAGTGAATAATTATCTCTTTATAACTGCTCAAAATATGTTAAAAGTTTAAGTGAATTATCTTTTGTATTCAATCATTATTGTTTTTAGTATTCTACTAAGTTATACCCTTTTACATATTATTATGTAGTTCTAAGATGTAGCTGCGAACCGATCTGGAATTTGCTATGAGGACTACAAAGTTGGCAAGTTTGCGAATCTGCGTGGTCGTTGAAAGAGGTTATGCTTGGACAGGACTTTTCAATATGATGAGGAAAGCAATGATGATGCCAGCAAAAGAACCTCTGGTCTGGTTTTAAATATTAATCGATTATCGAAATAAATGAGGTATCCAAGGGTGGATTTCCAAGCTCAGCACTACCAAGATAAAAAGGCAAATAATCTACCGGTATTTATGCGATGTGCTGTGCGATCTGGATTTTATGATGGTGATGATACTTTGACGGATCAATGTTATATTTGGAATGATCGGCGACGAAGATCCAGCAGCTCCACCTGCTTCATTTCTGACTTCGGTGTTTAGTCTCCTCGACAACCTACTTTCCGACGTATTAATTGGTTGTGCTGGTTTAACTTCCACTGATGCTCAAGAAGCAGGCATACCAATATAACCAGTAACAGTCATACATTCAATCGAACTGCAAATATAGCTACCGAGTTGAAAACGAGTGAACAATCAGGTTTGCTGCTAATTTAACCATTACATGTTGGGTGCATAAAACGTTAAGCCGAAAACACTTAATGTAAGATGCATACCTACTCGAATTTAGTAACCAACCATCATCTTCAACCAACCAAGTGCCAAATAATTATGTTTGGTTACCAGCCGATACCACAATAGAAGAGAACTAAGACATGACGTATAAAGTCAAATTTTCTTGGTTTAACTGCCAAATCTGCATCTACAGATATTAAAGATGTACCACTATGGCTGCCACTATTTTCAAGGTTTCCGTTGTTATCAGCATCCAATCACAGTAAATCGAGACATTTGCAGAAGCCAACATTATGATCGGAATCAAACCACTTGAGAAAGACAACAACAACTCTGCCAACTCCAAACGATGTTTCTACAACATTTAAATTGACATATTTACTATGATGTAAATGGCGGGAGTATGTTCAGTTATCTATAGATATTTATATATTTGTAATAGACATATGGACCTTTATGACGGTAGAAATATTGTATTGTATAAATAGTTTGAGATCAAAATGGATGGCGACGCGTTGGTCACATACACTCCAAAATGTTTTTGCATTTTCTTCATGATGGCAAAAATTAAGAAAATTGAAAAAGGTTTTGGAGTGTATCTGGCTACCGGTAAATCGTACAGAGATGAATGACACCTTTTTGGAATTACCATTCATTGTTGTTATAAGCAGCATTAAAATATTTTACTCAAAAGTTGTTATGAGAAGAAGCACTCTTAAAATACGCATACAGGTTCCAATATGCGAGTCCCAAAAGTAATTTTTTTTTATTGTTTTTTTTTTTTTACAAATTTTGATACTCGTTTCTAAAGCATCAATTGCTGTTTTCAAAATGGTATCAACCATCGCTATACGACTTACCATTGGTCAGATACACTCCAAAACGTTTTTGATTTTTCTTCATGATGGGAAAAATCAAGAATATTGAAAAGGTTTTGGAGTGTATATTACTTAACTAAGCGAGACGGATTTTTTTCTTATTTTTCCCAGTACAGGTACAATCTACCCTATCACCCGGTACCCGCTTGACTTTGAGTTTCGGTACACCCTGTATATCGCAAGTAAAAATTAATTCATAAGCTAGTTGGTGATTTATAATTTAAAAAAAAATTATTCGTAAGATTAAACTATCTTATGAATTGAAAATTTTCCTACTCATAAATAACCATTCGCTTATGCATTAATTTATTTTAAAATCGAAAACCACCAACTAGCTTATGATTTAAATTTGTTTAATTCATAAGACACTAACTATGTAGCTTACGATTTAATTTTGAAATCATTTTTTTAATTCATAATAATTAATAACCAACTATAACAGCTTATGAATAAAATTTTTTTTTAATTCATATGTCTCTCGCTAGTTTTATGAGTTAAAATATTTTTAATTAGTATTTATGGCTTCGATTTTGTCAGGCCTTGGCTTAAGACTAATTGGTGTGATGAGAAAACTCAATCTCCGACTGATCGAAAACACATTTTGATGGATTTATTGTTAGCTAATATTAGGCGTGTTTTTTTGCAAGCCGCGGGGGGAATTGGTTGAAAAATACGACAGCCGGGATTAGCGACGCCATGACAGTAACAAACATGGAGTTTTCATACAAACTATCAATAACATGTATGTAGTGAAAAATTCTCTTGGATTAGTTGTTGTTGCATTTAACATGTTAATAATTGTTTTTGTAATGGCGTCGCTAATCCCCGATATAGTTTTTTTCAACCAATCACCTCCGGGATTTGCAAAAAAAAACACACCTGTTATCAGTCGTAACGAAATACGTTGTTCTTTATTCACTTTTCAACGACTATAAAGGCTTAACTACATAAGCCAAAAAAGTGAAAAAGTAAAAAAGTGAAAATTTTCAAACTCATTTTAGGATAGTGTTTCTGACTGGAAAACTTATAAAAATGATGCAGAAAGCTTAAATTTTGGTTTAAAAACAAATTTGTGTATTCTTTTTCACAAAACAACGGCGCTAGCGGTAAAAAAAATATTTTTACTTTTGTACTTCAGTACTTTTTGGCTTATGTAGTTAAGCCTTAACTTTAAATAACAGGCGTGTTTTTTTGCAAGGCCGGGGGGCATTGGATGAAAAAAAAAAACGACGTCGGTGCTAAACAATAAATGGAGTTTCCATTAAAACTAACTTGTTATCAATGTTTTTTCAGTGATGGCGTCGCTAATCCCCGTTGTCGTTTTTTTCAACCAATTGCCCCCGGGATTGCAAAAAAACACACCTAACAAAAAGACTACTTACTAAAAAGTTTGGAACCTTCTGGAAGAAAGGGTTCTCAACACAACAATTAAAAACTATTCATATCAGGGATGGTTAAGAATTCATATTTGTTGTGTAGTTGATAGATGGTGTTACATCGTTAAATATTTTGACAATTCAATTGTTTATTGAACAAACGCATCCAAAAAATTTATAGGAACGTATGAAAACAAAAACACAAATTTAAATGCAGACAAACATGCTATAATAAAGATGAACATGTTCGTCTTTACTATAATATTCATCTTCATCACTCGAGTTTCCTATAGTCTGCATTCATGAAGATCTCTACATTTTGGTTTTCTATCTCTATTCAACATATGTAAATTTTATATCTTTTTTTTGCGGAACTCCTCATGAAGATGAATGTAAATCCACCATCTCACTAAGGGGCCAGTTATAGCTTTCATTGAAACTCATCATTGAAAAATTTAATTTCCTATTTTGAGACACTTTGAAAGCAAAATCAGAGAATATTTTGATGCCAATAAAAAGGTGATTAGTCCCCTATTCACTGATCTCTATAATACACTGGATAGTGAATAGCCTATAGTGTATAACAGTTTTGGTGAGGCAAGTTTTTTAAAGGGTACCGGCCACGACCTCATATCTCGCTCTTTACAAACGAAGAAAGAGATTGAAGATATTTGCCGAAATTGAGCATTTATTTGATATCAGTTGATGGCAACAAGCATTGCGGCTGTAAATATTAAAAAAAAAAAGAAAATGCAGGTCCAGTAGCCTCCATTCCGCTGGCGCCGCTGTTATACTGTTATATGAGGGTACCGGCCACGACTATATTTTTGCCTCAAAAATTTTGTATGAATACACTATCCAGTGTATATAGAGATCAGTGCCCCTATTACACGATGATTCTTTGCGTCTGACTCTTTTCGAACATAACGAGTGCGAAAGAGAAAAAAGATGAGACGGAAGACCAGTTGCCCTGTGAGTCGTGGGCCAAGATTTCCGAGACTCTTTTTGACGTTTCTTTTTATATAACTTTATTTTGATGATTTTCAAAGTGAAATTCGAAAAAGCGTCAGGCGCAAAGAATCATCGTGTAATAGCGTGCGACTCACAGGATGATTTTCAAAGAGAAATTCGAAAAAAGAGTCAGACGCAAAGAATCATCGTGTAATAGGGGACTTATAGAGATCAGTGGCTCAACTCCAGTTGTATGAGTCGACCGATTGTATCGACTAGAGGCCGCTTGGGTGGCAAAGCTCAAATGACAGCCATGGTTTGGTATCTTTATTTAGGGTATCTCTGGTAAAATTTATATGTGTTGTGTTCTCATGTCTTTTTTCTTTTTGTATGTAAAGTGAAGTATAAAAATTCTGATTGAAACCTATTACTTATGTTGAAAAATAATATTATCGTCTAATTTTATTTCTTTGTACAAGTTATTTAGGAAGAAAAAAAATTGAAAATATTTATGCCATATAAAATGAATAGCAATTCAATATTGTTTTTGTATTAATTTCTTTTTGTGTTTAATTTTGTGACTTGTGTACATTTGACTAATTATTTTGCAAAAAATACATAATTGAGAATCAAAACAAAATTTAATGTTTCGAAGTCATAGTTGGTTCGGAGGGGGATGGAATCGTCCCAAAAATCGACTATCCCTTGACCATTTAAAATATTTATACAGCATCCTCGAGAAAAACACTACGGTTTCGGAGAATAATCGCGGGCTTCTCGTGGAATCTCTCAGATGCATTGCCGAGATTCTTATTTGGGGGGATCAACATGACTCTTCAGTTTTTGAGTACATCTATTCTAAATTAAATACATCATATTATATTCATATAATAATTACCTTTAAATCGCCTTTTAGTTTTTTCTTGGAAAAGAATATGCTGTCATTCTTTCTGCATATAATGCGACAAAAAAGTGGTGGCTCTAGTTACGTATGCGTTCAATTACTACAAACATTGAATATTCTTTTTGAAAATATTCGAAACGAGACATCGCTATGTAAGTTATTTTACTAATTCTCAAAATATTACTTTTTTTTTTTAAACAACAATTTTTCGCTTTAATAGATTACCTTTTAAGCAACAATCATGTAAACTCAATAATTGTTCACAAGTTTGATTTCTCCGATGAGGACGTTATGGGATATTATATTTTGTTTTTGAAAACACTCAGTCTAAAGCTTAATACTCATACAATACATTTCTTTTACAACGAGGTAAGATATCAAACTACAATTGATAACCATTTAGAAATTGGTTTCTATTGCAGTACACGAATGACTTTCCTCTTTATACAGAGGCCATTAAATTTTTTAACCACCCCGAATCTATGGTGAGAATCGCAGTGAGGACAATTTCCTTAAATGTTTACAAAGTTCAAAATGACAGCATGTTGAAGTTCATAAGAGATAAGTAAGTCAAGCTTATGTGTTTTGTTCGATTGTTATATATTTTATCGATAAGTTCTTAAAAACTTCTTGATTTTCGCATTTTATTATACCAGGGTTATAGCTTCTATTTTAAAAATTCTTAACCCTTTACGAAGCCAAAAGTGCTTTTTCATATTTAAACTATTTTTTCTCTTGTGACACCTAAAATTTTGTGGATGAATTGTTGCTCTTCTTAGGATATGTTCAGTCTTCAGGACGGTGCCAATATCAACAGTTTTGTTAATAACAGTAAGAGGCTGGCCCAAAGTACCCTCTTGTAAAATACCAAAATGTTCAAAATTCCAACAAGCTGACCATTAATGGCCCCATGATACACTTAGCTGATCAATGTTTCCTTGTTTTATAAAATATAAATATAGAAATATTTCTACAAAATTACAGCTTTCATGAACCCGATAAAATTTTTTTTTTTACATGATCCCCTAAGGTACTAACTATATAACAAATTGCCTAGTTTGCATTATTGCTGTAGAATTCGAGGCGTTTAGGGGTGTATATCCACAACCTCACATATCAAATCATTTTCTTGGCAGGTTAAACGAGTTATGGTATCAAAAAGGCGCATTCCAGGGCTAATTGGATCACTCATCTATGTTTCTCGTGGCCGTCATTCCTACCTACCTTTAGATAGAAATATACGTAATAATTTTCGAAAAATAAAAATAAAACAAGGTTAGAAATACACGTAACAATTTTTCAAAAAAAAAAACATTTTTTTTCTAAACCCTAGTACGCTGCTGATGCGAAACGAAATTTTTCTGTGATCTCCAAACAGACAACGAAACGCTTGCGTAAA
Organism: Epistrophe grossulariae; assembly: GCA_929447395.1. NCBI lineage: Eukaryota > Metazoa > Arthropoda > Insecta > Diptera > Syrphidae > Epistrophe > Epistrophe grossulariae. Next base: position 59,736,250 of record OV839567.1, read on the forward strand.
CACAACGGAAAATATCCTTGGAGAGTTTCACTAATTCCAAAAACAAAATCAAACATAAACGCAAAAAATCAGAGAAACCCATGATGTAATAAAATGATAAACAAAAAAAAACACAAATAAACCCAAATGTCATTTTTCCGCACACAATAAATAGTCTGTATAATTAATTCAGTGCGAAAAAGGAGCGGAGACTTCTCCAAATAATCTACTACAATTATACATTTCGCTCTTCGAACAGCGTAGTGCAAAACGAAAAGGAGAACGAAATTTTCCGTTTCTGATTTCGTTGTGTCATTTTCGTATGGGATTTTTCGTTTCGCATTAGCAGCGTACTAGGCTTAAAAAAAAATATTTTTTACTTACAGTGGTGTGAAAAACATTCCATTTTTTTCGGTAAACATTGATTGTTGGTTTGTGATATAAAAATGAAAAAATCAAATGTTTGCAATTTTTTCCCATTTTTATTGAACAATTTTATTATTTGAAACAAAAACCATGGAACTTTATCCATCAAAACAAAAAAAAATTCAAAAAATTAAAGTTAAAATTTTAATGTGACAAACTAACCGGACTTTATTTTTTTGCAATTAACTTTTATTATTTATTTAATATTTTGTCCAGTAACCCCTGTTTTTTATCACAGCTCGGCATCGACGAGGCATTGACTGAATTAATTTCTCGAAAACAGAAGCAGGAATATTCTCCCATTCATTTTTCAAATCTGCAAAAAGAGAAGTTGTTGACGTGTGCTTTTTTTCCCACCCGCCTTTTTAAAATGGCCCACAAGTTTTCTATTGGGTTTAAATCGGGTGATTGAGACGGCCATTCTAAGACACGAATATTTTTTGTTGCAAACCACTCTTTTAGCAGCTTTTTAAAAATGTTTGGGGTCATTATCCTGCTGAAAAACCCAACGCAGAGGCATTTCTTCCTCTGCGTATGGAAGCATTACTGACTCCAAAATGTCCCTATATTGGAAGCGGCCCATAATTCCTGTGATTTGGTGTATAGGACCGCAGCCTGCTCCTGAAAAACAGCCCCAAACCATCACCGAGGCTCCACCGTGCTTAACTGTAGGGAGTACATTTGCAGGCTTTAATCGCGTACCTTTTGAGCGCCTCACTGTCCTTGCACCATCGGAGTAAAATAAGTTGAATTTGCTTTCATCACTGAAAAGCACACTCCTCCATTTGCTTAAAGACCGGTTAAGATGATTCAACCCTGGGTTAAATGTTTTGATTAGGAGTTTTAAGTCTTTCCCAAATACCTTTTACGGATTACCTTTTTTTTACGATGTTTAGCAGTAAGAAGAGGTTTTTTAGCTGGTCGAAATGCAAAAAGACCGAAATCTCTTAAACGCTTCCTGACCGTACTTGGCCCTATGGGTAGATTAAGTTCATCACAAATTGTCTTTGAAGTCGCAAAAGGGTCTTTAAGCACGAAATTCTTTATGCGCCTATCAGTTGTAATTGTTGTTTTGCGAGGGCGTCCACCAAAATGATCTGCTTCTACTCATTTTCCACTTTTAAATTTTTTAATGATTTCGCAAACCGTTGACGTTGGAATTTTTAAGATTTCAGCGATTACTTTTTGTTTTATTCCGGCTTGGAACTTTTCTATTATTTCGTATCGAATGGCGTTGCTATAACGTGGTTTAGCCATTTTTTGCACTAAATAATTTCAACTTACACAGCTCTCAACTTGTAAAAACGTTTTAATCTACGGCTTGAGTCAAAGGCTCGAAAAAACCGTTACTTTAACATCGAGACTCGCAATCTTCTTGAAATCCGGTTAGTTTTGCACAGGCATGTTAGTGAGTAACTTTATAAAATAATTTTTTTTTATTGTTCTTGTCATCGTAGCATTAAATTTTTAAGGTTATTATTAACTTGTCTCATACTCTTTACAAATTATTAAAAAAACGTATGGAAAGTTGTTAGTTTTGTACTTGGTATTAAGAAAATCATTACTATGCGAAAAAATCCGGAATGTTTTTGGCAGCACTGTATATACATATACAAAAATCAATAAAAAAAAAAAAATTTCGTACCCAATTCTGTACATAAATATAAAATTTTGATTTGTAATGACTTGAAGAAAAATTTGTTTTTTCTTTTTTTTTTAAAGTTCTAGCCGATTTACCCGGAATTCTTGCTTCGTTCACTTTATTTTATAGTATGTATAGCTAACAAATTTTGTACCTTTATTTTAAGACTTAAATCGTTAACATCGGACCATTAGAAAGTTATAGGTATCAAATCTAAAAAAAAAAACAATTTCCCCATGTCAGTTAAATTCACTAACTTATATTAAGGTATTATACCTACCTACGCAGTAACTTTAACTATACAAATCTGGCCATTAGAACTCAAGTTATATATCTATAAATAAATTTACTTCCTGTACGCTAATGCAATAATAAGCAACGAGTATAGGTTTATAAATTTCGTTTTATTCATTTATTCCATAAAAAGTTCTATGTCAATGATTGTAGGTTTAGATAGATTTAAAATATAAAATTAAGAAGAAAAGCGAAAATAAGATTGAAATCTCTGCAACTGGAGGTGGACCGAATTTACTTCACTACTTCCCAATATTGGAATTGAATACGTGCGTTGATCCAACAGGTCACAAATTCGAATTGGACGATAGCGTTCCCTTTTCTACTGTTTTTGGGAAATTTGTTGAAAAAAAAAGTTACCAAACAGGCATATTATTCAAAACTATCAATCAAACGGTTCCCGTAGTGCCCAGCCAAGTTCTGACACTACACCGTTTTTACAGGAACAAACTCAGGCGATTTTCAACCCCCCTCTAACTTCAGTACCAATAAAGTCAGGAACTTCAAATTCGGAATATTTGGTAGGCTAGTAAAGCACAAGCATCACACCAAATTTCAACTCGTTAGCTTAGGTGGTTCTAGAGATATAAGACGTCAAAAATCGCAAAACGTAACTGACTGACTGACTCACTCACTGACAGATCATCAAAATTATGGAGCACTTCCCGACACCGCAGAATCTTGTTATTTCGCACAGCGGTAGGTCTTGTGGTGCATACAAAGGAAAAAATTTGAGGTTTTCCGTTCAGGGGGCGTGCCAAGCCAAGTTCTTCTATATAAAAATCTGTATGTAACAACTCAGCCGTGAAAAGTAGTGAGATCTAAAAGTATGCCAAGTTCTAACTTTATGAAGGTTTAATATCAAATATTTTAAGAAGAGTACTATTGAAACAACACCAAGTTATGAGAGAAATTTATTATTTAATGATTACTGACTAACATTTGGGGGAACAGGATTTTCTTCACATGCAGATTTTAATCAATTCTGATTCTATTTTAATGAAGTAATTTTAGTTTTAAGACGTATATTTGTGAATTTGTACCAAGCATATATGCTCCGAAAAATTGTTGTTGCTTTTTAAGTGACAACGTAGGTAGCCATTTTCTGTTCTAACTTGTTCTGACGTTTTTCACGAATCTGTGCTGTTCTGTTCTAACTTTTTCCTCACTGAACAAACCTAAACAAATCTTTAATTATACATTAAATGATGAAGCTTAAGCATATTTTTCTTCAAGTAGCATTATATTATATAAGAAATACTCAATTGTCAATTTTAAATTTTCTTTTTAAGAAACAGTTTTGCTTATTGACGTTAATTGTTTTGTAATCAGTTGATTAGAAATAGAGGAACGGGCATAGTAAAAAATCTTAGTAAATTAAAGAAACAAGTGATGTTAAAATAAATAAAGTGAATACATGCAATATTTCATTGAAAATATATAAAACTATATGCGGTGCTGCGTTAAATGCTATAAAAACACATACAGGGTGTCCCGAAACTCAAAGGCAAGCGGGTACTGGGTGATAGAGTAGGTTATACCTGTACTGGGAAAAATAAGAAAAAAACCTATATCGCTTGGTTGAGTAATAATAGCAATATTAAGAAAAATAGTGAAAATCGATATCCTAGGCCACATTTTTAGGTACTGTGGTCACAAATTTCCAAATTTTGACGTGTTTATTTTTTTTACGTAACTCTAAATAACCATGCTATTGCAAACACAAATTTAAAAATAATTATTGTATACTTCACATTTAAAAAAAAATGTACTTCACTACCCACGGCAATATATTTAAAAAATTGATTAAAATTCATCAAGATTCAAAATAGTGCAACATTTGCTACTTATTCATTCGTGAAAAATATTATTGCTTTTTTATTTGCAAAAAGGAACTTAGTTCACTTCAATCACTTTTATGAGAATAAAGGTAGAACTAGAATAGGCGGAAGCCAACGTACGTGGTCGTACGAAACCGAGCGAAAACAAGAAATTCATATGACGCGCACATAATTGCGATTTGGAACTTTTCGTTTAGTTTTCGTTAACTTTCGCCGTCGGACGTGAGAGCGCTCACCGACCGCTCTTTCGTACGTGGACTGACAGCTAGCTTCAAAAATCAAAAAAATCACTTCCAACCACTCAAGTGCATTATGGGTGACTTATGAATTTGACGTTTTGGAAAGCAACTTTTCGTTCGCTTTTGACACTAGCTTCCGACAGCTACCGCCTATTCTAGTTCTACCTTAATGCTTTTTAGTACTCAAAAATCGATTTTATCGAGGTGTACGTAACATAAACAGAGGCACTAGAATCAGACACTGTTTTCCGTAAATTAGAGTGAGACAAATCTACATTATATATGTAATGTACATTACGATCTACGTTTGGTACGCTATGTTCCTTGTTTTACTCGCAACTTCTCGTAATCGTGCGCTTTTATGTTACCCTGGAGTCGATAAGTATTGCGGAAATTGTGTTAGTTATTATCTAGTAATAGGAACTAAAAACTTCACTATTTTCGCCTACATTATTTTGCAAAAATCGACTCTTGGAGCGTTCAGCGTGGTCAGGAGGTAGCAAGCTTTGTACATACGATGCATATGGTACGGGTGGTAGTTGTTTTGTTTTAAAATGCAATGCTTTGGGTATTCCAGTGGATCTTTCAAACGCACTGATCAAGCGCTGGGATCACATTCAATTCAATTTCATTTAAAACTACTTCGTCGTTATGTCCTTGGGTCTCCCGTCGGCAGCGCCGGCCATATGAGTACTATAGGCAACCGTCCTTGCGGGTATGATAGGTGTGCATAGATGAACGTGGTCTGGGTGTCGCCCCAAATTTGGGTACCTTATCCACTGGAATACCGAAAAGCATTGCTCATCAAATTTTAAAACAAAACTTCCACCCGTACCGTGTGCAACATGTACAAAGTTTTCTACCTCGTGACAATACGCTCCCAGAGACGATTTCTGCAGGACAATGTTTGCGAAAAATATTGAAGTTTTTAGTAACTATTACTAAATAATAACTAACACAATTTCCACAACACTTTCCGAGTCCAAGGTAACATAAAAACCACACGATTACGAGAAGTTGCGAGTAAAACAAGGAACGTAGCGTACCGGACGTAGATCGTAGCGTACCATATTACGTAATGTAGATCTGTCTCACTCTAAATTACGGCAAACAGTGTCTGATTCTAGTGCCTCTGTTTATGTTACGTACACCTCGATAAAATCGATTTTTGAGTACTAAAAAGCATTATTCTCATAAAAGTGATTGAAGTGAACTAAGTTCCTTTTTGCAAATAAAAAAGCAAATAATTTTGTACGAATGAATAAGTAGCAAATGTTGCACCATTTTGAATCTTGATGAATTTTAATCAATTTTTTAAATATATTGCCGTGGGTAGTGAAGTACATTATTTTTTAAATGTGAAGTATACAATAATTATTTTTAAATTTGTGTTTGCAATAGCATGGTTATTTAGAGTTACGTAAAAAAAATAAACACGTCAAAATTTGGAAATTTGTGACCACAGTACCTAAAAATGTGGCCTAGGATATCGATTTTCACTATTTTTCTTAATATTGCTATTATTACTTAACCAAGCGAGCTGGATTTTTTTTCTTATTTTTCCCAGTACAGGTACAACATACCCTATCACCCAGTACCCGCTTGACTTTGAGTTTCGAGACACCCTGTATAACAACAGGTGTAATTTTTGTTCATTTCACAGGTAAGCTGTGTCTCATATTCCACATAAAGTAAGTAAAATTACTCTGCACTGCGGGCACTAAATGGATTTGAGCGCCTTGCCATCACCAACAAAAACTAATGTGACCCGGGCGAGAATTGCAATTTTGACAGATCGGGTTCAGCTACACACTTGAAGTGTGTTTTTATTTTCAACTAATTTGCTTTTTTATAGCAAAATACTACGAAATATCAATTGAAAAGTATTCTAAGATTATAAACTTACTTAAAAAACATCACTTCAAATTACTTTATGTGGAATTTGAGACACAATCAGCCCGTGAAAAGAAAAAATTGTAAACTCCATATTGTAGGTGTTTTTACACGATTAAACGTAGCACTATGTTGGATTATATTTTTTTAATAAATTATTGTAAGTATTCACTGTGTTAACTTTTATTTCATTTTATTTTCACTATTTTAACGTTTTAAAATCTCGAAACACTTTCCTATAGCTCGGCAAAATGACAGATCGGGTATTTTTTTTTTTTTGAATACACATACACTGTATGTGTGAGATACACCTCTTCCTTATCTTCTTATTCTTAGTTTGTACTCAACTGACAAATTCCGTCACCTGATATAAGTCAACCAGGCTTTTGACAGCCAGCCCAGAAATAGCCAGAAGAAATTCCTCGGACTAAATCTGGCAAGAAGGGAAAATGTTTTACTCTCTCGCGCGGGTCATATACCCCGACTATTTAACTTCCTACATGTGAAGTTTTCATTAATAATCATTTTCATTGGCCTGAATTGTTTTGCCGAATTGCTAACTATTTCATAATCAACTATGTATTTCATAATATTTTCATTGCCCTGAATATCCTTCTTTTTAATTCAGCAAATAACATTGATTCGAAGTCAATTTAATCAACAATTATATGTAATAATTAGTGTAAGCATTTATCATTTAATAACGTTATATCGCAAAATCTGATTATTTGTTTGGCGCAGTCGCACTAAGGACCATTTAGCCTCAAAAACCGGACAAAAGTAAAAAAAAAAAAAATATGGTGGATGTCGCCTTAATTTTCCTAGAATGTAGTAAACACATTGTTCTATCAGAAACCGGTTTTTAAATGAGTCGTACCCCCGCCACTTCGCCCTGCAGGTTGACGAAAGATAGACTTTTTGTGTTCATGAATAATTTGGTGGAAATTTTTGTTTTTTTTGTTTAAGTTTTAGCGTATGCAAGATTAATATAAAAGTGAAGTGCACAAAAAAAAGTGATGGATCTTGAATGACATGGTATGTACTTAATTTTTATGTGTTATTTGTTACATTATGTTGAATATTTTTTCATTTTCTGGTGAAAACATTAACATCAACAAAAAAAATAATTTTTTTTGTTGTGTTTTTTTACAAGTGAGTGTTTTTGTTTATGTTCCGGGGGTGGTCGAGTTAAACTTCTTATATCCTAGTAAAATATAGATATTGTAACTGCAAAAATATCCCCCCCCCCCTTTCCCCCTTAAAAAAAATTATTTAAAGTTGACAAGTTTTTGAGAAATTAAAAGTCTTTTTGCCAAAAAAAACACTTGGTTTTCCCAAGTTAGATTCGCTCAGGTCAGTTATTAAACTAGCGGATTATCCCTTTTTGATGTGTAAACATCTATACTGGCGGTAGGGTGAAAAGAAAACATAACGTAACGTTGTAATCGTGATCGTGATCGTGGTCGTGATCGTGATTCTGAGCTTTACGAAAATTGAGTGCGTTCAACAATATGTACGTTCAGTAACTAAACGTTGAGTATTTATATACGAAATCGAAAGGTCGAGTTCAGTTCGGGTTGAAATTTGGTTGGCTGCTTAGAGGATATATTAAGCCCCTATTAAACGATGATTCTTTGCGTCTGACTCTATTCGAACATTATGAGTGCGAAAGAGAAAAAGATAAGATGGAAGACCAGTTGCCCTGTTAGTTGTGGGCCAAGTTTTACTAGACTCTTTTTAACGCTTCTTTAGCATTATCCGTATTTTGTATTCTTTGCATTACTTTTTTTCAATTACATGACTGCTTTGAGACCAGAGCGGTATTTTTACTTTGTTTTCCTTTCAGTTCCAGAGATTTTTGATGTGTAAACATCTATACTGGGGGTAGGGTGAAAAAAAACGTAACGTATCTTGTAGTCCTGATTCTTATCTTGTAGCCGTGGTCGAGATTTTGATTCTGTGCCAGAGATTAGTCTGCTATTACACGATGCATCTAGACGCATGCGACTTTTCGAACTACGTAAGTGCAAAAGAGAAAAAAAATCGAAAAGATGATACGGAAAAAAAGTGACCGGTGTCGCGTGAGTTAAATTTTCGATGCAAGTATTTGACGTTTCTCTTTTCTCTTGTCCGTTTTTACTATTCAGCTTCATATGGTTTTGTTGTTCAAAGAGTAAATTTCGATGCAACGCACTGCTTATATGCTTTCCAGAAATGAGAAATTCATCTTTAAAAACAACATAAATAAAATAAATGATTGCTTTTCTTGACTGATATTCATTTAAAGACACACAAACCTTTCTTTCTTCAATATATCTAATAATGAAAACAAAAATAAAAACAGAAAAAGTTTTTTTATTGCTTGAGCACAGCCCAACACGAAAATGAAAAATAAAGAGAACTGTCAAATTAGATTCATGACTTTGGTTTCAACGTGTAATAGCACTTGAAACAGCGGACGAAATAACAAAGAAGAATTCGAAGAAGGCGCATGCAACTAGATTCATCGTGTAATAGCAGACTTATGAATTATCCATAATCTCTGTTCTGAGCTTCACGAAAATTGAGTGCGTTCAACGCTATGTACGCTCAGTAACTAAACGCTGAGTGTTTATATACGAAATCAAAAAGTCGAGTTCAGTTTGGGTTGAAATGTGGTTGGTTGCTTAGACTGACCATATAATACATGGACTGCGCTTTCATCATGGCTGCAGGGTTTTAACATAGACGGCCGCCTTTTTTGGCAAATTAGACGAAATAAGCATTGACTGGAAAATATTTTGAAATATAATTTTAATGATTGGCTAAGAGCCCACTGCTGTTTGTGGGTGTGAGTGATCGCAAAAATTCACTGGTATGTTTAGATAGATCTTAACTTTTTATAAGCATGGTTGGGGCCTTTTTCGGTAAACTAAAAAACGCATTTTCCATGCATCATTACCGATTTGCTTATGAAAAGTTAAGATCTACATATATAAAAATACCAGTAAATTTTTGCTATCATCTACACCCTAAATTTGATGTAGGCTCTCGGTTTATGAGTCATTCGGACGAATGTTGATGTTTACACATTTTAACCGTGAGTCCCGGCACTCACACTTTTTTTTTATTTTTTTTTGCATACCATTCGGTTTTTAGCAAATATTAACAAAAAAAAAAACTAGATTTCACCTTTTTGGAAATAAGTACTCTACATTTTTTTTAATTTCTCAAAAAATAACAAACATTTTAGCATCCGGTTTTCTGTTTTTTATTGAAAATTAAACACATTTTATTTCTAACTTCAGGTTTAAAAAAAATACTTAGCATGAGCTTGGGTCTTCCTCATTTGAGTGAGGATGTTGGAAAGTTCTTCACGCTTCCTTTGGCGCGGATGTGTGTTCCCAATCGGCGCTTCAAGAATTTCAAAGCACGCTTATCCTTGGATACCTTCAACAATTCCATGGTTCTCTTCTCGTAAGGAGCATGGCCAACCACTTCCCGGACAAGATCCCTCATGAAACGGGTGTGACGTGTTTGGATGTTCTTTAGACGAGAACCACGAAGTCCCTTGACTTTCTTGTCACCGGTATATTTAACATTTCTTATTTTGGTTGTTTTATGTTGAGACCAATACAAAGTTCGTAACGAACAGCCATTGTGCTCTAGACGTCAATGGGCGGAAAAAGGAATAATTAATAAGAGCATTGATTTTTTAAAACAAAAATTATGCTTAAATTACATAAAATTTTGAAAAAAATTAGTTTGAATTTTTTGTTTATTTTTTCTTTTCAAAATTTCGAGTTTGAAAATGAATTTTTCACTAACACAAGTTAATTTAAAATGAAAATTAAAGAAGAGATTTCTGGCTTTTTAAAAAAGCGTAGCATGGAATTGTAAGTTTAACAGTTGTTTTTAAATAATTTTTTTCCGTTTTAAGTCAATTTTTTAGAAAATTGCCCCTCCCGCCTAAACGGTTGAAATAGAACCCCTCTCCCATACGATGTTTTTCTTGTCTTAACCCAACCTACTCACTCTGACTTTTTGGTGAACCTTATACCAATCACACTGTATATATGTAAATTTTATTTTTATTAAGTTTATATTAAGTTAGCAATGTTCCTTACAAAATATAATTAATTTTTACATTCATTCATGTGTTTTAAGCTATTTCCAAACAAAAAATCGTTTAAAATAATTTTCTCCGGTTTTTGAGGCTAAATGCTCCTTAAGGGCCCTACACACCATCAATGTTACTCGTCAGGTAATATTGACGTTTTTTCCGTCAGGTAAAATTGATGACAAAAAAGCCTCCATATGATCAATGAACATTGACAATTTTGTTAGGGAATTTGTTAGTGTAGTTTAGTAAATCGAACATTTTGTCAAAAGGGCCCTACACACGATCAATGTTACCTGACAATATTACTTGAACGAGTCTCGATTCAGGTAAAATTGATCGTTAGTAGGCACTTCAATGTTCGTCACAAGTAAAATTGATACATTGATGAAACACAAAATTATTTTGATTTTCTTCAATGTTCATTGACAAAATGTTTGATATATACAAAAAATCGAAATGTTCAGAAAAAAAAATCGAATTGTTCAGAAAAAAAAAATCGATGCTTATGTTGAAAGGAATTCGTAACATAAGGTTTTAGTCCGAGAAATTTGTTCTGGCCATTTCTGGGCTGGCTGTCAAATGCCTGGTTTACTTATGTCAGATGACGGAATTTGTCAGTTGAGTACAAATATCAATATCGAACAAGCGTTGCCCAAGTGTGAATTTTATTTTAATTTTGGTTTTGAAAGATAAGCAAAGCATTTTTTTTATTATTTTATTAATGTTTTAATTAATCAACTAATTACAAAAAATTGTACGTCAATAAGCAAAACTATTTCTTAAAAAGAAAATTTAAAATAGACAATTGAGTATTTCTTATATAATTTAGTGCTACTTGAAGAAAAACACTCTTGCTTCATAATTTAATGTATAATTAAAGATTTGTTTGTTTGTATTTTAATATAACATTCACATTTTATTTTCTTGGGATGTGATTCTTGAAAATTTTGATTAATATTTATCACGGAAACTCTAGTCAAATATTTTTTTTGACGTTTAAAAAATTGTCCAAATTAATGCGAAAACCGTTCCAGACATTTTTTCAGTTTTATTTTTTGCAAGATTCAAGAAAGATTTTACACCGATTTGCACATACACTAGCTATGTTTGACATTTTTCTAAAATGTCAAATTGATTGTCGCGGTGTTTTAAGAAAACAAATTGGTCACGTTCGGGGATCAATCCAAAGCTATCCGGATAGGTTTGTGTTGTTGTAATCCCTTGTGACAAAACAGCTGATGCAACAACAACCCAACGTATTTGAAAATTTTTGGGATAGGTGGATATAGTCCATTGAAATGTTACATTGACCTCGCATTTAGTATAGGACAAGTTTTTTTTTGTTTAATGTGTAGAGTGCATCAGTATACGAAATGGTTTTCGGGGCTGGAATCCCCCCATTTGGCCGCCATCTTGAAAAAGAGGTAAGAAACCCCTTTTCACAATATCTTGAGAAATATAGGTCTGACAGAAAAAAATTAAAAATTTAATTCTCTCCAATTTTGATAGAGACTTTTTACCGTTATATTGAAAATAAAAAAGATATAGCCAATAATCGAAGAACATTTAAAAAAAAAATTTCTTTAAAGGGTTATAACTTTTTTTCTAGCAGTTTTATTGAAAAAACAGTTCAAATGTTTTTTGTAGATCATTTTATTGCGGAAAATTTGGTATACCCAGTTTTTAAATTCCATCATTCTACAATGGATTCACACCAAGAAGTAACAATTTTTTTTTATTGTTTTTGTTTTTTTTATACAGGGTGATCGGTATTAGGTGCACAAAAAAGCTAGAGCAAGTAGGTTGGGTTAAGACAAGAAAAAAAATCGTATAGGAGAGGGGTCTATTTCCCCCCGTCTAGGCGGGACTTAATTTAAAATGAAAATTAATGAAAGAGATTTTTGGCTTTTCAAAAAGGTATAGCATCACATTGTAAGTTTAACTGTTGTTTTTAAATATTTTTTTTTCTGTTTTTAGTCAACTTTTTAGAAAATTGCCCCTCCCGCCTAAACGGGGGGAAATAGACCCCCCTCCTATACGATTTTTTTCTTGTCTTAACCCAACCTACTTGCTCTAGCTTTTTGGTGCACCTTATGCCGATTACCCTGTATAAAAAAAAAAACAAAAATAATAAAAAAAATTGTTACTTCTTGGTGTGAACCCATTGTAGAATGACGGAATTTAAAAACTGAGTATACCAAATTTTTCGTAATAAAATGATCTACTAAAAACATCTGAAGTGTTTTTTCAATAAAAATGCTAGAAAAAAAGTTATAACCCTTTAAGTAAAATTTTTTGAAAATGTTCGTCAATTATTGACCGTTTTTATTTTCAATTTAACGGTAAAAAGTCTCTATCAAAATTGGAGAGAAATAAATTTTCTACAAAAATAGTTCACAATTTTTTGTCAGACCTATATTTCTCAAGATATTGTGAAAAGGTGTTTCTTTCCCCCCTTTTCAATATGGTGGCCAAATGGGGGAGGGGGGGGTTGTAGCCCCGAAAATCATTTCGTATACTCACACTGATGCACCCTACACATTAAGAAAAAAAAAAATACCTTGTCCTATATATTAAATGCAGGTTCGGGAAAATTTTTGTAACATTTCAATGGACTAATAGCCTATCTGATAGTAAACTATTGTGTTTTTGGTTGCAAGGAATTTTCTGTGGAATTTTATATTAAATATTTGTGCATTGTTTTTCAATTAATAATAACAAATAAATCACAGACAATAATAACTGTCGTTTTTCATTTAACAAATAAGGTAAATAATTACTTTCTTCGGTGTATTTTTAAGCCGTTCTCGATGAATTTAAATTCAAAGTGTCAAAGCACTCATCTTGACACTTTTTTGTGATTGTGTGTGTGACACTTGACAGCAGCAATTTTTAAGTAAAACGTCAACAAAATATTCAATTTGTAAATTATGAGGAAGTTGTCTACAAATCAACTTACCAGTGTGGGAATTTCATTATTCAGTTGATTAACCAAATAAAACAAAATAACTAAAAGCAACAAAATCGAACTTAATAATTCCATCAACAAAATATCCAAATGAGTTCTTTGACTGTTAGGTATCCTGCATCGAGAATTTCCCGCAATAGACGATGAATTACAAGACTGTGGAGGACAACTAGAAATATTAATATTTTAATGTAATCAAATAACTATTTCAGGTGTGTTGTGTGGTAGCCGGATGATTTTGAAAGCTGTGAATAGGCGTTAGTTACACAGAAAGTGGACACCAAAAACCTAGAAAAGGCGAAAGCCAAACTGCATACAAATCTGGAAAGGAGATTCAGACGATTTAGGTAAAATAACAAACTGCAACATCGTCACAGGTTATCAACAAGAAAGCAATGGAGCAGGAAGAAAGTTAAATGAAACGAAACTTATTTTTGTCTGTGGTTTATTTGTTATTATTAAATGAAAAGTAACACACAATTCTTTGCAACTAAAAACACAATTTGTTTTCTTAAAAAACACCGCGACGCGACATTCAATTTCACATTTTAGAAATGTCAAATCTTGCTAGTGTGTGTGCAAATCGGTGTAAAATATTTCGAAGATATTTTTTAATAATACAAATTCTATATACTATACTACTGAAATACATCAGCGAAGTAGAAGATTTAGCACTATTTTAATGGACTTTGTTGAATTATTGATTCAAAATAGCTTTTAACGGCCTTTAAGTCCTACAAAAATTGGCGTTTCGTCCCGGCGATCTCACTTGGACTCATCAGTTGACTATAGTGAGGGCCTTTGTCAATACGCAATTTTTGCTAAGTTCAGTTCATCTTACATAGATTTCGTGACGAATACCTAGTGTGAACTATATCCAACAAGACTAGAAATCCTAATCTTTAAATTGGAAGTTGTTTTTGTTTTTAGCCCAGGGCCTGGCTTGTTTATATAAGAAGGTTTTTTAATAATACAAATTCTATATACTTTTTGGTTGGTGGTTTTTAGTTGCAACGAATTTTCGGTGACTTTTATAGTAAATTTTTGTGCGTTTCTTTCAATTAATAATAATTTCCAAATTGAATATTTTCTGGACATTTTACTTCAAAATTGCGGCTGTCATGTGCCACACACAATCACACAAAAAAGTCGATTCTTTTCGTCTTTTCGTATTCCTTTCAACGACAGAAAAAATTCGATTCTTTTTATAAAAAAAAATCGATTCTTTTGTTGAAAGGAATTCGACATTAGCAAGATTTGTTTTGACAGAAAAAATTCGAATTATTCAGAAAAAAAAAATCGATTCTTTTAGAAAAAAATTCGATTCTTTTGTTGAAGATAAGTTAAGTTGTTCAAGATAAGTTAATTAACTGACTGATTAATGAAATTCCAACACTGGTAAGTTGATTTGTAAACAACCTCCTCATAATTACTAAATTGAATATTTTTTTGACGTTTTACTTCAAAATTGCTGCTCTGAAGTGACACAATCACAAAAAAATCGATTCTTTTCGCATTTCTTTCAACCACAGAAAAAAATTGAATCTTTTAGAAAAAAATTCGAATCTTTGGTGAAAAGGAATTCGACAATGGATTTCCTCTTTTTGACAGAAAAAATTCGATTCTTTTTAGAAAAAAATCGTTTTTTGGTTGAAAGAAACTCGACAATAGATCTCCTCTTTTTGGTACTTTATTTGACACAAGCCATGTATAACTTTACAAGGTAGGAAAATCTTTTATAGATAAGAATTTATGCAACGTTGCATAGAGTCTACCTACATAAAAACTTTTTCAGTGTACAACTATTTATCTGTTTAGTGAAATCTATTAAATAGGACTGATAATAATAAGAAATACGTGCGTTGTTGTGTATTTTAATTTATTTTCACTGAGGTGATTGACCATTAATTAATTATTGAATAAAAATTAACTATTTGACTAAACTTTTTTTTAAATGTATATTTACAAGAACTGCTGCCCCCTACTTTAGCAACTTGGTTTGGTTCATTGGAAAACATATTCTAGAATTAGATGCATGCGTTCGAACAGATATTGAGTAAGAAACTTTTTTCAATGAAATTAAAACCAAAAATATAAGTTTTACGTTTATTTTCAGTCATCAATCAAACCAGAAACTGTCAAACCTCGTTGCGGAGCACCTTGATCACTTGCATTACCTCAATGACATTTTGCTTCTTGAAATTCGCGATTTGAATGCAGTTCTAACGGAGCACCTTCTTCACAAACTCTTCATCCCCCTGTATATATTTTCTCTAACCCCAGCCCCACCACTTTCAATGGCTGTAGTTACCCAAAATTTGGCAGCTGTTCTTAACAAGGTTGTTAACATTGATATTCAAGAAATGAACAATCCGCGCGTATCATCCATAGTTGCCTTGTACTTGCTCTCCTTGGTCTTTTTGGTGATAACCCATGGACCTTTAGTGCACGCCTTGGCTTGGGTTATACTGAATGCAGATAACAAGGTTTTTACTGAAGGTGCTGCAGAGATCTTGAATGCATATGTTGAACGGCGAGAAGTTGTTGTACCCGGCTTTATTGAACCCAGAGAAAGTCTTCAAGAAGCTTTGGATACAGCTGCTACAGCTTCAACATCTTTAAATATTTCCGTAGACGAAAATGCTGCAGGAGTCCACAAACAAAGCTCACAACTAAATTCTCAGGTTGATGATAAATCGTCGAGTACAAAAACATTGCATAAATCGAATATCACAGACGAAGAGAAAGAAAAGCTTAAAAAACTTGTCGAATCATCTTCATCAGATATGGTTCGTCCATTTTTGGATGTCGTTACATCATCGTTAGACTGTGTAGAAAATGACTATTTGGCCTTACTTTCACTTTGCCTCATATATTCTATGGCAAACAACCGAGGTGGGTATTGTTTATATTTTAATTGTTTCTAATATTTTCATTGTTTATCGCTAAACTAACATATCCTTCTTCATATTCTTTTGCAAAACTATTAACACAACTGTTTTATAGACGGTACGTAATATTGTTTTATTCACAATATAAATATCTTGCATGATAGTCCAGTCAATTAAAGGATAATAGATAAAAATTTTGGAACGGACAAAATTCACTTCAATATTTGTTTAACTTAAAAACGCTGCTGAAACTAATCGAAAACAACTCTTAATAAAATCATAAACGTTCTTCTTTTTGTTCTGTAGTGTTCGGCTAGCGGAATTTGTTATTGTAGTAGGCTTAGTAGATAATGTCTCCACTTTCTTTTGTACTAAATTAATTGTGTGCGAACAGATGTAATACGGCTAGCAACGTAAGTATAGAAGATTTTTAAGCAGGCTAGTTTTTTGATATATTTGGTCTCTTCCTATACGACTTGTTCAATGAAACAACGAACTGCAGTCAAAATATACTTCGTTCTTGTCGCTTAAAATGACGAAATGACGAAAAATTCAATTAATTTAATTTAAAAATCTCTGAGTTTCGAACAATTTAAAAAAGCTTATCAGCAATAAGTTTTAATTATTAAAGGCGGTTTTATTGACTTTTTTATCAATTTAATAAGTTTTAATCTTCTTTATCATAATTATTTGAAAAATATAAATTTAAAAAATGGATTAATAATTTTTTTTTAAATTAAATATTATGATTTTTAAATTTCTCAAAACTGAAAACAGTAGTTTTTGGAATCTGGCTGGCATCCTTGCAACTGCAGTAACTATACCAGTCTTATATTTTCTTACATCACTAGTTTAAAACTAGTTTCTGCCATCAAAAATTTTTCGGCCACCGATTATGAATCTAGACGCCCGCATGCGAATCGGGGGAGTTATAGAAAATGCGTGTGTATCAAAGGACTAGCGTTCTTAAGACGCTTTCATATACTAACGAAGTTTAAGTTTTTTCGTGTTTATTTCTGTTTTATTTCTTTCATTATAGCATGGCTTTTTGTTATAGTTTTTTTTCTGCATAAACATTTTCCGTTGTGTTTTTATAAGCATTTCATGGTCTTGTTGGAAACCATAGACAAATTTCGTTTGGCATCAGCAGCGTACTAGGCTTAGGAAGTAAACATACGTATGTAAATACCACAGAGGTATGTAGAACTAATGATCTTAAATTTTTTTTTTTTTTGATAGTGCTGGTTTTATTTTCGGTATTGACATTTTACTTGTGTTTACCTCGTAAGAAGGCCAATTTTGAAATAAATTATGACCTATCCCAGATTTCTATCTTTATCCCATTTTGTTCATTCATTGACTGAACTTCGGTTTGATTGATCTAAACACAAATAAATACTTTTTTGTTTTTTATTTCCGATATTGTTACAATAAGAGAAGTTTTGTATTCGTAAAAAAAATTACGCAATTCCGTCTATTGGTTTTTATGACGAATCTCCGAGCTATTGTCAAATCCTAAAGCGATTTTATTAAAGGAAATTAAAGACATGCCATTTATAACAGTTTCGTTTATAAAAGTAGTCTTGTTCTTTATTAAAACTTGTAACTTAAGTTTTTAGGTGATACGGAGAAAAGAAATTTACATATTTGTTTTGCCTTAAATTATTGTGGCCTATTCTTCCCGAAAACGGGACGAACGATATTGATTAAATTTGTTTTCGCAGTGTTGAAGACATTATGCAAAAAGATGAGTTCAAACTTTACTAACTTTTCTGATATCTTTCCTACAATGGTATGCAAAAAAAAATTTATCAGACCGAGCACGATCTCATGTTGTGAGATCGATCTCTTCTAGAACCACTTAAGAATTTCGACAACTTGCTTTTTTTGAAATTCTAAAATGAAAAAAGCTCTTATTCAATTCTAATTAAATGATGTTCAGAATAAAAAAACAGCATTTTGTTAAGTAGCAAAAGGGAAACAACAAAATTTTGGATCTCAGAATGAATATACCTACACCTACGACCGTTGATTAATTGGTTGAATATTTAAATTTTTTGATAATTTCCTCTGTCGATAAACCGTTGTAGTAAATACGAACTCCAATCAGCATACATACATATTTTTACTATTTTGTATGAAAGTTTTAAAGAGAATAGGTTGACAAACTCCAGTCGGACGACCTACGTCTACGATTTCAATTGTACATATTAGCCGTGTTTTATTATCTACGGATCTAGATCGGGATCATCTTTTAACACGTAATACAACAACAACTTTGGATTCTGCTTTGTATCTGGATCTATTTCAAAGATCCGAAAATAAGTTTTTACTCTGGCGAGTAGACGGCTCTTTAGTCGGTAGGGAGTACAAACTGTAGTGTAAAGAAAGAAGACAGTATCTACATGAAAAATAAACAAAAATAAGAAAAAAAGAGATGAACATACAACACTATTGTCATTATGGATCCGTATCGTTTTATTTTCATGGGATGATCCTGATTCAGATCCGTAGATAATAAAACATAAAACACGGCTATTGTTTCTACTTTTTATGTAAGTTTTAAAGAGAATTGATTAACAAAATAAAGTGCGTTGTATTTGGCCAAGATAATTGCCCAGAATGTCCGCAATTCCAAATGAATTCAATAAGACAGTCGTTGAATATGCTACCAAAACGTGGTAATGTAAACGCCACTATTTTGGCATTCCAATTTTTGTTTGATATTATTGTAATACTTATACACAGCGATTTGTTATTTCATTTCAATTTTAGCTGTAAGTTTATTAGTGAACTCGCAGCAGATTAAAAAGAATGAACACCAAAACATACGTGGGGTGGCCCCGGCGAAGTGGAAGTAGTGCTTGACTCGTAACTTGGATGTGTGGGTTCGATGCCCAGTCTAGGCAGCATTCTTTTCTATATTCTCTCAACTGAACGCCACCCCTGGGATTTAATGAGATAATCAAAAACCTAATTTCTCAATCCACTGGTCCAACAAAAATCTATCCTATCCTTCTATTCCTTCTAACATTGCCTAATTTATAAGACCCTAGGTCTTACTGGCATATACATATATGTTTGTGTTGTTTTTTTTTACGTATTTTAAAAGATGATAACGAATTTCTGCCAGCACCGGAAAAAGGGCATCATAGTTACAAATTTTGTGTCAACGGACGGACGTCTTTTGGGGATTTTCTACTCACTTTAACGTCTGTTATTCATATTTGCTCTCATGAATTTTAGAGCTTTCAGATGCGACTGATTTTAAATTGTTATAACAGTGTAAAAACATAAAAAACGAATTTTTGGAGACTTTTGTCGGGGTTCGCGGTGTTTGCTTAAAGTAAGTTTTTGTATTTTCTTCTCCACTTCCTGTTTATGCGGACCGCATCGAAACTCACCCGAAGAATCTTCATTCAAAACAACATAAAGCGTTCTTATCCACCTTTCATAAGGTCCATTCCGGGTTGATAAGTATCTTATACAGGGACACTTTAGTTGATCGAGAGAGGGATTTGCGACTCAATGGCATTCTTAGCCCGAAGAAGCAGCGATTAACAAGAGTTATTCTTCGTTTGATATCTAAGCTCTCGTATCATTATTTGAATTGATAACTGAGTCTAGGTAAAAAAGTGCTTAAGACATCTGTAATTCAAAGTTAAAGTTATAGTAATATTCTGTTCAAGACGTCGCGGTCGGTGTTAGGGGTCCTTTCTTGAAAAGTTCATAATATATTTGGTCTTGCCCTCGTAGACCAATAAATCTATTTTCTTCGCCTCCTCATTAATATCGCAAAAGTGCCTCTGCCATCATGATTTCTTCTTCCGACGACTATTTCAATACCGTCGGCGTATGTGAGTACTTGGCGGATTTTGAATGATTGCGTATCTAGTGTTGGGCGCAGAGATTTGCACTATTCTTTTAAGAACAATGTTATAGAAGTCGTAAGATAGCGCATCGCCTTGTCTAAATGCATTTTTGAACACGATGGTATCGGAGAGGACCTTGATGGAGCAGCGTGCGTTCGATTTGAAGTTCCAGCTCCGCGAAAAATATCCAAGTGCTCCGCGGAAATATCGGAAAAAATGTCAAAATTCTATTACACTAGTTAATTTTGCGCTTCTAAACTTGTCATTTTGATCACAGCAATCGTTTGAAACGTTCATTTAAAAGAAATCAATACATAGAAACAAATAGCAAACACAATATTTTTTTGTGAATAAGAACCCTTGTAATCGGTCAAATCCCGAAAAGAATCAAGAATAAGTATTATTTTACAACATCAAAACTAAATGCAGAAAAAAACCTACGAGGTGAAGCAGGTCAAAAATTTTATTTTATTTTATTCATATACAACACAACGAAGACTAGTGACGATTGTAATATATACAAAAAGAAAATCCAGTTTTGGGCTTAATCAATGAAAACTTGAAACCTTGACAGCTTCCCAACGTTCAACGAATTTAAAGAGGCAATAAATTTGGACATTCCCGAAGGTATTTTAAATGATTCACCTGCTAGGTTTGCCCGATAGCTTCCACTGCTATTTTCAGGAACAGTACCACCCAAATATTAAGGAAAAGCCATTTTCTCTGACATCGTTTCAATTTGAGTGCTTGATTGATTTGATATCATGATTCTTCGATAAAGGAAAATTTTGAAACGAAAAAATCTTTGACAGAATTCTGGTATATGTTGAAGGATGTATTCAAAATTCTGTCAAACAAAGCAAAAGTAATTATTCTACAGTTTGCAACAACATACATGTTATTTCCTAACGAAATTAAGCCGCTTAAATCAAAGTCAATAATTTGGTATCCGAATTCAAGTGGATTTTATTTTCTACAAGTATATGTACATATTATATATGTAAGTGTTTTATTTTTTATTTTATTGTTATTACTTACGTTTAGTTTTTTGGTTTTCTTTTACTTTACAAGTTAGTTATTTTTTTTTTATTAGGATAAGCTTTACAGGGCTATTCTGGCGTTGTGAGAGCTCACAACTCACAAGTCACATCTGGTCAAATAGTAATCAGTATTAGGATTGCCAGATTTGACAATACTCCCCCGGCGGCGGTTTCTGGAACTGGCTTTCCATTATCGTTAAATCGACCAACGTCTAGTACGGCAAGCTTTGCAATAGGCTAGTATAGACGCCAGTTGATGTCTTCACTACTGCGCTTCTTATTTCTCCATCTCTTCCAGGTATGGTTTTAAGAATGATACCCTTGGGCCAATTACTATGGGGGTTATTAGGATCTGTTATGATTACTACATCTCCTTCTCGTATGGGCTTCGTAAAAGCGAACCATTTTGTTTGCCTCGTTAGATCTGGTAAATACTCATTGACCCACCGTCGCGACGGTTGCCAAAATCGATTAGCATACTGTCCGCTGATCAACCAGTTCTTTTTCAATAAGACCCCATCATCAACCTATGTTCCAAATGATTTTTCATTATTTGAAGAACCCAATATTAAATGGTTGGGCGTTAGAGCTTCTTCATTTGTACTATCTAATGGAACATAAGTCATAGGCCTAGTATTAATTATTTACTCTTCCTCTGCCAGCATTTGGCGTTTTTCTTTTTTACCTCAGAGCAGATCACCGAGCTGTCAAAAATTAATTCTATGTTTCTTTTTTACCTCAGACAAATCAGAGCACATAAGTCGTGTTTCTTTTTTCCATCTGAGCTAGCTCGGAGTATGATCTGTATGCTCAGAATAAAATGACCGAGCAAATCGAGCAAAACGCTGAGCGAAGCCAACTTCATACAATTTTCATGTAATTTGACAGATTACTATGCATATGACATGTTCAGTGCTCAAGTGTGTTTCATAATTAAATCTGAGGGCTCTGATCATAATCTCCTCAGAGCTTTGCTCTGATCGCTCAACCTCTGCTTAGAGCTTTGCTCAGAGCCAAAAAAGAAAAACGCCAATTGTTAACAAGAGTTGATCGGAAGGATTTCTTGTAGGTGTTATAAAGCTTAGCGTTCTTTTAACCGACCTAACTAACCTCTCCCACGTGAGGTGAAGACGGTGGAATAAAGTTCCACTTTAAGTATGGCCCTACAAAATTGGTTGCCATTTCATCCATAATAATTTGCTGCATATCCTCCATTACTTGCTCCACGAAAATTGGTCCCGTTGTCAATGTGGATTTCTAATGGCCAACTTTGCCGAGCGATAAATCGCTTCAGTGCCATTACGCAGGAGTCCGTTCCGTAGTCAATTGGCGTTTTTCTTTTTTACCTCAGAGCAGATCATCGAGCTGTCAAAAATAAATTCTATGTTTCTTTTTTACCTCAGACAAATCAGAGCACATAAGTCGTGTTTCTTTTTTCCATCTGAGCTAGCTCGGAGCATGATCTGTATGCTCAGAATAAAATGACCGAGCAAATCGAGCAAAATGCTGAGCGAAGCCAACTTCATACAATTTTTATGTAATTTGACAGATTACTAGGCATATGACATATTCAGTGCTCAAGTGTGTTTCATAATTAAATCTGAGGGCTCTGATCGGTCTACCTCTGCTCAGAGCGTTGCTCAGAGCCAAAAAAGAAAAACGCCAAATGAACTTCAATATGGATCACTCGGATTGTCATACATGTGATGAGTACTCCCCATCGTTTCTCCGAATGTCTTCCTACGGTGACGAATAGTGGACCAAAGTAATCCATTCCAATAAAGAAAAAAGGCCTGGTGAATGGCTGCAGTCCTGCGGCTGGTAGATCACCCATTATAGGTGGTTGAGGAAGACAATTTATATTTTTACACATTTGGCATTTGTTTTTTTTTTATTTTTTCAAACAGTTTTCTAATTTGTGATAGCAGTTCATCCTGGGTGAAATGCTTGCTACTGTGGTGTCGCGCACTTTATGGGGAAGCCTATGGTGTTTGTAGGTACATCCGTCAACGCCGCATTCCTTTAACATCCGACAGCGGTTCTTTCCATGTCTTCGAAGACAAGTTCTATAAGTTGAAAATCGATTTATCGCGTTCCACTTTTCATTAAGGCTCAAATCCAAAAACTTCTGTTCAAGCATGTTACAATTATTAAGTTCACATACTGGGCATTTCTTTGATTGAATCACCTGTGACTGTGCCGCTGTTGACTGTGTCTGTTGTGGCTGTGTCGGATTTGAATTTGTTGATTGTTTTTGTATTTCCGAACGTTTAATGAAGATTTTTGTATGTTGCGTTCAGATCTGGTTGAGGTGATGTTGTTCAAGGGTGCAACTTCGGATGCCGACTGTGCAACGTCCTCTACCCAATCGCTAAAAGTTAAAAGGCTAACAACACCTCAACAATTACGACAATTTCCCCAGTTCAAGCGAATTTGACGAGGTATTTTTTCAGTTAGCTCACGAAGTAGTGATGGGTTCGACAAAGCCACTTCCCATCATCACAGCACATGCATTTTGTACCGCTAGAGAAAATCGTATAAGTGATTGCAACCATTGTATATAAAAAATCTATAGTAATATCACAGATAATAAACTATTTAGTTTATTATCTGTGGTAATATTATGAAGAGGAGTGACGGTAGCGACATCTTAAGAACATATGTTCGACTTCTTTGTGGAGTGTTACTTGGAAACCCGAATATTCACAAAACGAGAAACGTAATAATAGGTGTGTTTTATTCATTGCTGCATAGCCAGCGCAGCACAAGTCTGAATAAAACGCTCACTTACTCTATACGTTCATTTCAATAACTGAAAGCTCTATCGCCAGCACAGCCATCTTTTTTTTTACTGACTTTCTTTTCGCCAGCAATCAAATTGTTTTTGTTTGCCAAGGGAAATTTTGCTGCGCTGGCTATGCAGCATAGAATAAAACACACCTAATAAAATAAAAACGGGAACGCTGTATAACTAAATTTATGAGAGTGCGAGGAAGTGACAAAACGCAATAAAAAACCATAACCTTGACAAATTGGCTTCGCATCGGAAAAAAAATTGCTATGTGTAGGTATGCACGTTTGTAGTAGGTATTTTTATTCATAATAATTGTAAAGGTCCCCTCGTAGTTGGTTTGGTGGGCTGATAAATTTTGGTCTAATAATCGGATCGTTAAGGTTGAGGCCTTAATATTTAGGTTGAATGTCGGGTTACATTTTTTTACGAAATCATTGCGGAGGAACATAACATAAACTTAAATCCGGATGTGTTTACATTGAATTTGTATACTTTACATCTGGATTTAAATTTAAAATACCGGTAGTAAGAGGAGGTAGTGTAAAACAAAGTATTGGGTTGCCAGCTATATAGGAAGGTAGAGTTATCAATGGTTGTAACTTGTAGGTAGGAAGGCATTTTGCGTTGCCGATTATTAGAACAAATTATAGGTAAAGAAGTAAAGAATTGAGCTAAACCCATTGGGGATTAGTTGTTGTTGCATTTAACATATAAATTATTTAGCCCCGAATGTTTTTTTTCATCCAATTGCCTTCGGGCCTGGAAAAAAAAATACTTTCAAGACTGTTTTTAAACGATGGAATTATTCTTGCGATTTTTTACTTAATGTTGGGTTAGGTACATCCCAACATCGTATGTATCGAAAAATAAAGTTTTTTACAATTTTATGTGAATTACAATATATTTTCTAGAAGTTTGTCAATTAGACGATAATGTTATTAGCACTCGAGTTTCGAGGGCTGGACGTACTATTATTATAAATGGCTAAACATGGGATTCAGTGAAAAAATAAACATTTATATGCAAATTAACTTTAAACGTTTAGATTTGTTTTTTATAAATATTTATTTAACACAAAAAAGAAAAAATATAATTTTTACAAACAGTATTTTCAATGGACAGAGTGGCGTTCTGCCCATTGCTGCCGACTGAGTACGTGATCGTGGGTGATGTCTCCTTTTATGGTTGACTCGTTATTCGTTAAGGGATGAGATGATGAATGCCAGCTGTTGTCTAGTCGGTTCATGATCGTGTTTCCTGGAATTTAATTTTGTTGGTTTTACGATTGCTCGTTAAACCCAAAATAGAATTTCCTTGAATTGGATCCTTAGATCGGCGCGGCTTGGGTGAATGGTGGAATGGTGATGGTAAATGAGTGAAGGTATACTATAATGTTCTATAGTATACTTTTTTTAATCGATCTTTATTAATAAAGTGTCAAATGAAAGATAGTAAAATTCCAAATATAATTCAAATAAAAAAATTATCAGATAAGTGATAAGTAATTATTATAAAAAAAAAACTGCTAAAATATTAACAAATAAACGGCTACGTATATATTATGTTTGTAAGACCAACAAATGGGACAGAAATAAAGAAAGTGAAAGACAGAAATACAGAGAGAGACAGAAAGGTATAGAGAGAGATAGACAAACAGAGAGACATAGATATCAACAGAGAGAGCGAAAAAAAAGAGAGGAGAGAGATACAGGGAAAGACAAAGAGATACAGAGAGAGACAGAGAGATACAGGGAAAGACAAAGAGATACAGAGAGAGAGAGACAAAGAGAGATAAAGATATACTGAAAGAGACAGACAGATATAGAGAGAGAGAGACAAAGAGACAGAGAGATACATAGAAAGAAAAAGAGATACAGAGAGATACAGAGAGGGAAAAAGTGATAAAGAGAGAGACAGAGAGATACGGGGAAAGATAAAGAGATACAAAAAGAGACAGAGAGATACAGGGAAAGATAAAGAGGTACAGAGAAAGACAGAGATATACAGAAAGAGACATACAGATAAAGATAGAGGCAAAGAGATGCAGAGAAAGACAAAGAGATGCAGTGAGAGATAAAGAGATACAGAGAAAGAGATACAAAGAGATACACAGAAATACAAAGAAAGACATAGAGATATAGTGAGAGACAAAGATATACAGAGAGATACGGAGAGAGACTAAAAGATACAGAGAGGAGTTATAATGGTTCGATTCTAAGTATTTGAATAGAAAAAATAAATTTCAATAAATCGTGTTGCAATACGTTGTGTTGCTAATACATTATGTTGCAAATACATTATGTGGCAAATACATTGTGTTGCAAATACATTTGGCGTTTTTCTTTTTTGGCTCTGAGCAAAGCTCTGAGCAGAGGTTGAGCGAACAGAGCAAACCTCTGAGGAGATTATGATCAGAGCCCTCAGATTTAATTATGAAACACACTTGAGCACTGAACATGTCATATGCATAGTAATCTGTCAAATTACATAAAAATTGTATGAAGTTGGCTTCGCTCAGCGTTTTGCTCGATTTGCTCGGTCATTTTATTCTGAGCATACAGATCATGCTCCGAGCTAGTTCAGATGGAAAAAAGAAACACGATTTATGTGCTCTGATTTGTCTGAGGTAAAAAAGAAACATAGAATTAATTTTTGACAGCCCGGTGATCTGCTCTGAGGTAAAAAAGAAAAACGCCAATTGTGTTGCAAATACATTGTGTTGCAAATACACTGTGTTGCAAATACATTGTGTTCCAAATATATTGTGTTGCAAATACATTGTGTTGCAACACTGTGTTATAAAATACATTGTGTTGGAAAATACATTGTGTTGCTGGCGATAATGAAGTTAGTAAAAAAAAAGATGGCTGTGCTGGCGATAGAACTTTGAATTATTGAAATGAAGATGGCGAGTGAGTTAAATCGTTTTATTCAGACTTGAATTCTGCGCTGGCTATACAGCAATGAATAAAATACACCTTATTTTTAAAATTTTGAGTTTGAAATTAATTTATTCAGAAACTAAGTACTAAACTAACTTAATTTGAAAACAGAATTGAAGAATAAGTTCTTGGCTTAAAAAAGGTATAGCATGATATTGTAAGTATTGTCGTTGTTTTTTAATATTTTTTTTTCTATTGTAGGTAATATTTTTTTATGTCGCCCCTCCCACCTAAATGGGCGGGTATTTGAAGTGGCCCAATTCCTTAAAATCATATTCATATAATGTACCTACAATGAAAAAGAATGTTATGCTTTTATCATAAAGTGCACAATTATCTTATATATGGACACTATGCCGCTCCACTATGAAATGAAAATAATATTTTCCGTTTGATACAGCCATACAATAATAATTCATAATTAAGGGTTAATTTTTTTTACTTTAATTACAAATGAAAAAGATTTATTTAGAAAAAGTGATTCCACGAAAATCTGATTTCATATGATTTTCTTGTAAAATGTTGGTGTTTTCTCGCAATTATTTTTTCCTTAAGACTCTTAGACCACGTATGTATGAGCAACACATTACATACATATTAAATGTTCACATTTCGTATATGCACGTAATTAATTTTTGTTCAATTACACATATTTATTCAATTAGGTACATTTTTGAAAATTTGTATTTTTTTCAATGAATTAAGAGAATCCCTGCTTTGTCTGATTTTTAATAAGTAACGAATTTACATTGAAAATATTTTCTTGAATAAGAAAAAAAAACTTTAAATTCAAAAAAATAACATTGAATTAAGAAAAATTCTTTAAACCTTTCTAATCGTTTCATTTACAATTGTTTTTTTTTTTAATATTGTATTAATAATTACAGGAGTGAGTAAAGATTGGATGGATCAAATTCTTACCAAATCTGGAAAATCTTCAAAAACATACAAAGTGGAATTGGTGGAGAGTCTGCTTAATATTATAAATGCATCTTATCAGCCTTGTAATAAAATTTGAAAGTGAATTTTGTATCGTATTATTTATAAAAATTCTTGCTATCTTCTAGCTTGCAGAATTCGCCTTATCACATTAGAAATAACATTAGAGCTGTTAATTTCCTTCACTAAACCCAACACAGACGAATGTTGCATAACTGAATCACAGCAACACACTCTCTTTCTAGCTCAGTGTCAAGCAATGAATGCGTTAAGGAATTTTTACATGTCAGAAGAAATTTTTCTTGATCTATTTGAGGATGAGTATAATGAAATGAAAAAAGCAGTACTGAATGTTGAATATTTATGTATGGACTCAACTATTCTTCTACCTCCAACTGGTACACCATTGACAGGAATAAGTTTCACACGTCGATTGCCATGTGGAGAAGTAGAAAAAGCTCGTCGAGCCATCCGAGGATATTTTCTACTGCGCCGTACTTGTCAAAAATTCTTAAATGAAACAGAAACAATGCTTCCTTTGACAAATATTACTAATTGCGTTCATGTAGATAACGTCTTGGATTTGAGTAAGATTAAAAAAAAATATTTCACAAAAACTTTGTCCAAAATATCATTTCAGATAATAGCGACCTCATTGCGTGTACAGTAATAATAAAAGACAGTACAAAACAAAGAAGATTTTTGGTGACTGACACACTGCAATTAATTTTGGTAGAACCAGATGCCAAACTTTTGGGTTGGGGTGTTGCAAAATTTGTTGGATTTCTTCAGGACGTTGAGGTTGTTGGTGACAAAGAGGATTCACGATGCTTACACATAACGGTTCACAGGGGTGGTGCCTCACATAACCGCACGCCACTTTTGTCGGCCAAGTTTTTGTTCGACGATCACATTAGATGTATGGCAGCTAAGCAAAGACTGATAAAGGTAATAAAGAGTATTTCAAAAAACAAAATGAATGCCATTTGATTCACACATTTTCAAAAACCAACATTGTCGATTACACAATTTGCAAAAGCTCAGTTACGAACAAATATTACTCATGCATTTTTACTTGCGATTCTCGCAATTCTGTCCGTCTGTCTGGGTGTGTGTCTGTCTGTCCTTTCGGCTGCAGCGTTTTTTGGGCATTCCCCCACCCGTTTTTTCATTTTTTTAAGACCAAAAATAACGGTACCTACCGTACAAATTTTTTTTAGCAAAAAATGAAAATCTTGTTTTTCTCAAAAACGTGCACACAACTTAAAAAAAAAAATTCAGTAATTTTTTTTACAAAAAGGCAACCATTTTATAAAAAAAAATTCTGAAAAATGGTACCTCCCATAGAACAATTTTTTTGATTTTCGATTTTCTCAAAATCCGTTCAACTGTTATTGATTAATTTTTTTTTACAGAATGTTTGAAAAAGTTTTAAAAGTTGTAATCAAAATTTTGAAAAAATTTTTTTTTTGAGTTTTAAAAAAAGTTTCCAAAATTTTTTTTGAGAACTTAATAATTCGAAAACGACTCGGTCAATTTTTATTAAACTTGGCACCCAGAAGTTTTTTAACATTGTCTAGCATATTTTAAATGAAAATTATTCTTATAACCAAAAATAACGGTACCTCCCATACAAATGTTTAAAAACCGGTATTAAAAATCTCATTTTTCTCAAAAACGGCTCCTTTGATTTTGATTAAAATTTTTTCGTGAACTAATATCCATACGATCTACCATTTTAATGGAAACAAATTTTTCTATCGTTTAAAAATGGTATCTCTCATAGAACCATTTTTTTGATTTTCTACTATCTCATCATCAGTTGAACTGATTTTAATGAATTTTTTTACACAAAAGCTTCATATAAGTTCTAAAAATATTGCATACAAAAAATTTCAAAAAAATAAATTTTTTATTTTAAAAAAAAATTTCAAAATTATTTTTTTGAAAATTCCATATTTCGAAAATGAGTAGATAATATTTTTTTATTCAATCAATCTAATAAATTACGTAAACATTTTTTTTTTATTAATTTTTTAAAAATTTTATATATACAAAATTATTTTTTTTAAAAGCGCTCCAACGATTTTCAATTTTTTTTCATACATTGAAATTTCCTTAAGAAATCGGATGATGTACATCGCATTGGTGTCAAAACAATTTCAGAGGTTGTTTAATCAATTTATATATATTTTATTTACAATTTTTCAGTCTAAACTGTAAGTTCCATGCATATTTGCAACACGGTGCTATATTGTTCATAAATATATGTACCTACTCGCATAATACTACCTTAAACTTAACTACATTTTAAGCGGGTGGTATACAATATAAGCTCTCATTAAAAATTTATTTCTTTTATAAGATAAATATAGTTTTTGTAATATTAAAACTTTTTAAACACAGTGTGGTCGCACATAAGAGCAAGTTCGTGCGACCCAGTCGTGCACATATTTTTATTAGAAGTTGATTTTTTTTTCATTTCCGAAAGGGTCGTAGTAAAGCACGTCAAAAAAAGATGTATCAAATTGCACAACTACTAGAAATGCCAGATCAATTTGCCGATTCACCAATGTATTCAGTATCAAAACTTCGTCAAGGGGCCATATCAAGAAATTCTCGGGATCATAGAGCAATTTTATCTAGCGCTGGTCGAGTACCTGGTTTTGCAGCCGCCCTCAAAACACCTTTAGCAGGTGTTAGTAGAATACATATGGTCCAAAACAGATCAATTGAAGGGTAAAATACGTAATATGTTTTAATCCATAATCAAAAATCTTTTTTTATTTAGAATCCGCACTGAGAACAATGGTCGTTCTAGACGTCGGGGTTCTAATACCAGTTCGGGCTCTTCCACGCCATCTAATGACGTGCTAGATTCATCGGGTCGTAAAACCAATTCGCAATCACGTGAAAGGTCAAGAAATCGATCTCCACGGCCCCGAGAGAGTAGTCCAAGAATGCGATGGCCAAGGTCCCTTTAAATTGAAACCAATTTATTCAAAATTTAAAATAAACTAAATTTTAATTTCTTTTAGACCAGAAGAAATTCCGCTTGAGGACTTTCAGCATTCAAGAACCAGCAGTCAGCATTCTCGCAGTTCTTCAAATCCCCCATCTCGTTCGCATACACCCTCAAAAGCAAAATACGAAATAACGTCCCCCCATATCGCAATGCCAAATTTGAATGAAACCTCTTTGTTAACTCAAATCAATGGAATGGCCTTAGGTAAGGAAGTTCCCGTGGTGAGTTCAGAGGAAACTTCTTTTATTTCACAAGAAGACAAGGAACGACGAAGAGGAACGATCGAGACCGTTTAATATACCTAGACAATTCTTTTATTTTTAGAAAATAAAATAAAAAGGAACAAAATTTGTTTTTTTTTTGAAATGTTAAATTTATACATAATATATATATACATACTATGTACTAGCACCTAAATATAAGTTAAGATTATAAGATTGAATTGTTTTCCTTATATATACATTCTTAAGAAAAGACAAACAAACAAACATATTAGTGAAATGTAAACCTCTATATATATTTAACATCGAAAATAGAACTTATCCATCTTAAGATTTTAGGAATATTTTTATCCAAGTAACCGATTCGGTTCTTTTAATTATGGTCGAGTTTATTAATGCAAAAATGCAGCAACCCTGTGAGATTTGTATTCATTAATTCAAATAGACTGCATTATCTTTGCATGATAGCAGTTCACAACAGTGTTCATAAAAGCAAAATGACAGTCACAATGCGATTAACTTTGCAGCGGTTTTTGTTTTATTGCCCATTGCAGGAAGATGACAGAAAGTTTTTTCTTTAATTACCTCCTACTTGTTTTTATTTATGAACCCTTTTTTGACAATACGAAGCTGCCGTATACATGCAGCAGTTTTTCTCTTCATAAATGCATTGAATAAATATTTTTTGCATGGCATGTGCAACAATGTTGCAATTATGAACTCAACCTGTTATAACTTCAACATATTTTCGAATTTGCTTACCAAATGGTTTCTGTAATAATACTCCTATAAAAATCTCACCAGAAGTGGAAACTACATAGAAATTTTTCTTAATTATTATAAAATTACTATGAATTTTTTCTTAAATTATTGCGTAATTTGGTTTTTAGGAAAGGTTGTGGTGGAAAGCACTTTTAATATGCCTAAGGCATAGGTACTGTAAATTAAAATCTGTGTTATAATGATTTGAAGTTTAAAAAAATTACGTTTTTTAAGTAAATGTGGAAAACAGACTTACCTACTCATGCTCTTTATAGGATTAGTCGCCAGTTATAGCTTTCATTGAAAATTTGAACATCTTATTTCGAGACACTTAAAAACAAAAATAGGTGATTATTTTGTTGGTGACATAAAGCTAATGACTTATGTCGAATTCCTTTCAAAAAAAGAATCGAATTTTTTTCCAAAAGAATCGAATTTTTTCTGTCAAAACGAATCTTGCTACACTAGAAAAATTTGTTTTGACAGAAAAAATTCGATTCTTTTGGAAAAAAATTCGATTTTTTTTTTTGAAAGGAATTCGACATTAACGCCCATGTTCTGCATTCCACTTATCGTGAATTCACATGGCGAAATTGAATTTAGGTGTTCCACAATTCGTTCGAAATGCTAATAGTGAATTCTAATTTCGAACATGAAAATTTATGTTCTGCATTTCGGTTCATTCCGTTTTCTAAACGTTTTGCAATCCACATTTTTATGCGTTGTGAAATCGGTGCATTTGCAGATAGTTTTGTATTTCTTGGTACAAAATGTAAGCAAACTTTATGTTTTTGTTTATTTATTTATTATTATTTTCGTAGGAAACATAAGAACATACGAATAAAAAAATACAAAAATCATCAGAACCATTCATATTTAGGTAGGTATATTCACGCCGTCGCGTCGGGCAGGTTTTTTCTTACAAAATTGTTCGGGTAATTTTTTCTTTCGAGTTCCGCTTTCTTTTTTCCCTTATAAATGCCAATAATATAGAATTAATTTTCATCTTCAGTGTAATTTCACTTTAAAACACAATTATAAATGGAGGCACCTTGCATTTTGACATTTCGAATTAATTGCGAAATTTTCGAAAACGAACGAATTGTAGAACATGGAATTTCAATTCATGTGAAATTGAAATGCGATTTCAATTCGATTTCATTCGAAATGCAGAACATGGGCCTAATTAGTGCTTTTTGACAAAACAAATTTTCTTTTTGGTTTGCCCTCCACATAAAATTACATTTGTTATTTCAATGATTACCCACATAGCTTTCGCTCAAAAAGTGAAACGCTCAAAAAGTGAAACCAATTTGTTTTTTGATGTCAAAACAAAACTTACCTAAATTGTGATTTGACCCAACCTTCCACATGAAATAACTTAATTATTTTGTTTATCTTATTTTGCAGGTCAGGGAAAATTTTTTGAGCACTGAATTTTTCAATAATGAAATAAATTGAATATTTCGTTGAACTCATGGGCCCTACTCTTTATTTCGTTCCGAAAGTCAATCCTATTCGAAAGTGCTATTTCGCCCGGCTTTTGAATTGGTAATCTGTAAAACTTTCGAAGTGCAAAAAATAGTATTTGATACTTTTTCTGATTGCGAATCTTTTTGATTAATTAAAAGCCCGCCTAGCTCTAATTGAAATATTTTTTTTTTGTAAATCTTGGAAATGTTTTTGAATTCGAGCTAGACGAGTTTTTAAATTATAATCAAAAAGATTTGGGGCAAAAAAAGTTTACTCGAAGAATCGAATTTAAGTTATAGTACGAGAAATATTTTTTTTTTGTAAATCTTGGAAATGTTTTTGAATTCGAGCTAGACGAGTTTTTAAATAATCAAAAAGATTTGGGGCAAAAAAAGTTTACTCGAAGAATCAAATTTAAGTTATTGTACGAGATCTAGCAACGTCGGTCGACAGAAAAAAGCATTTCAACAGTCATGATTTATTAATATGTTGTACTCCTCACTATCTCGAGTGAAAATTTGGAAGTCTGGTTGATAACTTGCGTTTTTCTGTACGCGTCACTATTGAAACGGTAAAAAATTTATTTTTAAAGTCATTTCAACAGTTGGCTTCTTTTTCATTCCGTTGTGCCATATGAATTAACAGGCCTGGTAAGTGTCAGACGTTGACGTCTGACGAGCTATTTTGTTTATTAAAAAAAATTGAATATGAAAATTTCAATTCGGAAAAAAATCAAATTAACGGTAACTCACAATATTTTACTACAGCTTTTTTAAAACTTTGGAATCTATTCTTTTATTTCGCATTTAAATGAATATTTTTTAACATTAATTTTCAAACTCGAAATTAAAAACAACAAAAAAATTTTACACGTAATATTTTTTTTTTTTTTCTTAAAAAAATGTATGTTATTAAGTTTATCTTTGAGTATTAAATACTATTATCCATTTTTATTTGATCATTAAAAACTGGATGGTTAAATGTCTTCTATTTTTTGAAATTTTTTTTTTTTGATTTTTTTTCTGATTTCAAGAGCTCTTAAATAGCTCCTAAATGCTAGGCTAAAACTTTTTCCTTACGTTTTAAACTTTTTCTCATAAACTTTTTTCCTTACGTTTTAAACTGTTTCCCATAATTGCTCTGCTAACTGCACCAATTTACAAGAAAAGTACTGGAACACTTAATTTTTTTTAATTTTTTATAATTTGATCAGGCGGGAAACTTAAAAATTGGTCAGGGAAAGTCAGGAAAATTTATTTTGAAAAATAGTGGCAACTATGTATTTATATGTATCTTCGTTTATTAAAAAAAAATCAGATGCCTTTGGTGTTAAGCCTAGTACGCTGCTGATTTGAAACGAAAAATCCCATACAAAAATGACACAAAGAAATCATAAACGTTCTGCTTTTCCTTTTGCAGTACGCTGTTCGAAGAGCGAAATTTATAATTGTAAAAAATTATTTGGACAAGTCTCCGCTCCTTTTTCGCACTGAATTAATGAAACCATTGATTTAAAAGGACAAAAGAATTAAATTTAGAGTTTTTTTTTACTGTTAATAAAAGGATGTCCCATTGGATTAATAAGACGGTCCTATTGGAATAAAAGTATCCAAACCATTGTTTTAATAGGATGAAAGAATTAAAGCCGAAAGTATATAAATTATATATCGATAGAAAGGTTTTTTTGCGCAGAAGTGCACAAAGCAAAAATTTATTAAATAATTTTACCACAAAGACTAAAAACAATAAAGTAAAATTGCATTATAAGTGCGAGGAGAGCGAGAACCAAAGCAAGAGCCAGAGCGAGACCGAGTATTTGTTCACATCACTTATTATATTTTCGTAAAATGCAATGGTTCGTGCATTTAATATATTCGTTAAGATGGTTAGTGAATTCGAGTAAGGGTTTTTTGTGGGAAGAATTTTATTTCTGAGGATTTTTTTGTTGTGTTGGATTTTCGGCCATTGGTCGATTTAATGCGAGGAAGCATAAATTATATGTATAGTTGTAGGTATATTGGTTTTGCATGGAAATATTCTGCAATCTATTGTGTCTCTCGCTCATTGGGTGTTGTTTTTTAAATTGAAATAAAATGTGAGCAAAAAAAGGAAGAATGCTTTCAATTTGTAGATGTAGGATGTCCTATTGTATTATAAGACAGTAGGTACTATTCAAAAAATGATGTTGATTATGGATTCGCAATACTGCATACTGCAGTGAACTCCTCAAGAATGAGTGAAAAGGAAGATGAACATTGCACTGCGAATTATGCGAATCCTTAATCAGCATCATTCGTTTTATAGTAGAACAATATAAAAACAATTTTTAAAATTAAAAAATACTGCTTATAAATCGACAATTTAAAATGTTATCTCATATAATTTATCATATGCGACATATTTTAAAACAAATTCAGGAAGAGAGAACCATAATTTAAAAAAATGTAAATAAAAACGCTTTATATACAAACAAAAAGTTCCATGGATGTTTTCTGGAAAATACATGTATCAACTTCTAAATAAATTTTCGATAAATGGAAGAATAATTTTGAATTTTAAGGTATTAAATTTTGTTTACGTTGTGTGTATATATACAGTGGCGTAGCAAGGGAGGGGCGGGGGGCGGATCGCCCCAGGTGTACCCATTTGGGGGTGACACCCAAAAGCTACCAAGGAGTATATATACTATGGCCCTTATAGATCTCGCAGAGTATTAAAAAAAAATTGCGACATTGTACCTAACCTACCTACCTACCAGTTTCTATTTGCACAAAAAAAATATTATCGGCTAGCCTTTATTTTTTTCTTTTGTAAATAAGTCCATCGTGCGTCGTGTCGCCCATCGGAGAAATACGACATTCCAACAGAAAGAAGAATTCGTCGTAAAAAGCGAATGGCTGGTGAGTTGGCAACCGATGCAGGACTTTCACTGAGCGCTGAACTAAGGAAAGACATGTTTGAGGGCCTTGATCGATTCATCACTGAACTCCGAACAAGAATGGAGTCTATTAAGGAGAGGCTTCATAGCTCATTGTTTGAAGTTGTACAGGCGAATACTTTGCTTTTAGTAAACATTGATGATTTGAAACCAGCTGTTTCAAAATTTGCTAGTGTTTATGATGAGGTGTCAGAGTGAGAATTTCTCTCAGAATAACAAGGTTGAGAAATCATTTGAAAGCGGCTAAAGTGACAACATCTAATTGGTTATCTTTAGACTTTATGAAAATCATCGTTGAACGGGACTTTGCAGAATCTCTTCCGAATCTCATAGTCGCATTAAAAATGTTTATGGGAATATTTGTGTCAGTTGCACCATGTGAAAGAAGTTTTAAGTCTAGTACGCTGCTGATGGGAAACGAAAAATCCCATACAAAAATGACACAACGAAATCATAAACGGAAAATTTCGTTTTGCTTTTCGTTTTGCAGTACGCTGTTCTAAGAGCGAAATTTATAATTGTAGCAGATTATTTGGAGAAGTCTTACCTTGAAAACTTGACAGCAGGAAAAGAATCCAACTACTCGCTGTGGAAAGCTATTAAAGTAACGAAAAAACCAAAGCTCCCAGCGCCTCCGATTAAGAATGACCAAAACGAATGGGCAAAAAGCGGCAAAGAGAAAGCGAATTTGTATGCGGATTACCTGGAGGAAACATTTAAACCATTCCATGGAGAAGGGCTAAATAAAAATATGAACGTGAATCTTACCACAAGTGAAATGTACAGAACAAGAAATGTTACTCTCACCGAATTAAATAGAGAAATAAAAAAGATGAAGTCCAAGAAAGCTCCAGGATATGACTTAATAACGGCAGAAATTCTTAAAATGCTCCCTCTTAAAGGATTAATAAACCATCTTTATATAATAAATGCCACTCTAAGGCTTCAGTATGTCCCGAGCAAATGGAAAGTTGCGGAAGTAATAATGGTTCTGACACCAGGTAAACCATCGCATGAAAAGAAATCTTGTAGAAATCTATATTATTCCTTTCAACGACAGAAAAAATTCGATTCTTTTTAGAAAAAAAATCGATTCTTTGGTTGAAAGGAATTCGACATAAGATCGTTTTGCATCGGATATGTTTTCGAACGACCAAAACCGGATTGGATAGGTTTGTCTGGTATTTTATATTCATTTTGTATTTTATATATAATATATTTTATATTTTATTTTGTTCGGTAAAAATCAAAATCTATCTAAAAAAACCACAAACTAGAAATCCCGCGTGTTCTTTAATCCATTGCTACAGAATGTTAGAGATTTGATGGATTAGACGCTGAAAATCAGCTGACACGTATTCCTGATATCAGATGTTTTTTTATCACAAAAATCGGAAAAATTTAAGGATACCTTTCAGATTTATTTAGGAAAACAGCTGGTTTCTCCATCAGCTGCAACAATGCGGAACAAATCGGGAACAACCTGGAACAACTTTCAGAAATAACAAATTCCAAAAAGGGGGGCTAACTTCAAGCACTCTATCGTTCCTCTAAAACTTATTAAACAAACGACTAATGTAGATTTGTGGTCCAACCCAAGCTCAGCATCCACACGATATTGCAGATCAATTGAAATTTCATTCGACAAGGAAACTGCTGAGATTTCAAAAAAGCTCAAAGATAACATGCAGACTGAAATCAACAATGTTCCAACTGAAGTAGTTGTCTATGGAAAGAAAATAAGAATTTTCCCAAAATTACTTTTAACAATGGTTGATGGAAAAGTGTGCTCTGCTCTTGCTAATAGTTCTTCGCAAACATGTTTCATCTGCAAGGCAACTCCAAAAGAAATGAACAAATTGGTTCTCGATACCTCAACACAGAAGTCAGCAAATGAAGCTTTGGTCTATCAACCCTCCACGCGTGGATCCGATTCTTCGAGTGCTGTTTGCATATTTCCTACAAGCTGCCTATACAAAAATGGAAAACAACTAATGAGGATGAAAAAAGGTTAATAAACGAACGGAAAAAAGAAATTCAGTTGAAATTTCGATCGCAACTAGGGTTGCTGGTGGATATTCCAAAACCAGGAAGTGGAACCACTAATGACGGTAACACGGCTCGAAGGTTTTTCAAGAATTCGTCAAAATCATCTGAAATAACTGGAATAAGTGTTGATCTAATATCATCATTTGGAATAATTTTGAGTGCAATTTCAGCTGGTTTTAATATTAATACTGACAAAATTTGCTGCATATTGCTGCATATTGTCGGAATACTGTGACCTTGTATCCCTGGTTCTATATGCCCGCAAGCGTGCATAAGATACTTATTCATGGACCTGAAGTAAACAAGAATGCATTAGTTCCAATTGGTCACCTCAAAGAGTAAGATCAAGAAGCAAGAAACAAAGAATGCAAATTTTATAGAGAACATCATACAAGAAAATTCTGCAGGGCCAGCACTGTGGAAGATTTGTTCCACATGCTCCTTATAACATCCGATCCTATTATAAGGTTTTTTCGACAGCCACCAAAAAAGAAGTTATCAACACATTCTCCTGAAGTGATTAGCCTACTTGAAAATCCTGAAGAGGCTTTATAGCAACAGATGAAGATATATTGGATTTAGATGATTCGAGTTCCAGCTCTTTTATTTCTGATAGTGATTTTGATTCAAATTAAATATATTCTTTTCTTTTCCCACGTTTATATACTCGTAAGTCAATCTATGTTGAAAATAAAAATCATTGAACGTAAACGATTTTGTTGGGTTTTTCTTCTTTCAAGGTTAATAAGTGATATCTCAACAAAATTCCCTTAAAACGATTTAATATTCGAAAATTGTATAAACAAATAATCAAATTTTAATAAAAAACAATAAAAGCTCTCATTTCTAAACAAAAAATATTTTGTCCACCTAGATTCTTGATTTTGACCACTGTGCGTGCGTCGGACTTTCAAGAAAAACGCCCCTATTGTAATAAAGGTGAATATATTCCAAGAGAAGGGGGTCAAATACATATCTTGGTGTCAACTATATAAACTCGTACTTCGATCGTAGGTATATGACAATTTTGCTAAATAAAACTATACTAATTACTAATCGTAATTTGTAGTAACTAATTCATATTATTTCATTCGAAAATGTAATCTAAGCCAATAAAATTTTATGCATGCTGATCTAATCGATTATGAAGTTTCCATAATATACAAATACTAACACATAAACCTATAGGACTGTTTATGCGGGAGAAACATACAATGTTAAAAAAAAACAATAATAACTCGGTAGTCTTTTGAAATAAAGAACAATTTTAAAATGTTTATCATACTCTTAAAAAAGTCAATTTTTCGTTTTACGAACGCAAGTGTGACTCATATTTGTTTGTATCCATCTATTTTTATCTATTATAAAAAGTTAAGTATGGCTTATATTTCATGCAACATTATAGAAATGTAGAACTAGATTTTAAACTTGTTATTTAAGTCTTTATTTCTTTTCTTTTTCGTTTAGTTCAATATTTCAGCTTCTCTTATCTATATATAACAACATCAAAATAAAAACTAAGTGATTACTTCTCGGATACAATTGTATTCAACAAATAACCTGAAGACAGATTTCCTGTAAAATCGTATTATTTATTAGTTTCTTATCTTGCTTCAGTTATTTAAATTTTTAAATAATACTGTTAAGGTTACTGTTTAGCTATGAATCATATCTCAATATCTGCAGTGTTATACAATAGGTACTGAAATCATTTATTCAAGGTTTATAAATATAACTATCAC
Organism: Epistrophe grossulariae; assembly: GCA_929447395.1. Classification (NCBI taxonomy): domain Eukaryota; kingdom Metazoa; phylum Arthropoda; class Insecta; order Diptera; family Syrphidae; genus Epistrophe; species Epistrophe grossulariae. Next base: position 59,776,322 of record OV839567.1, read on the forward strand.
TTTTTTGTTGGTCTTGTTTAAAGAAGAAATTAATGTGATCATTATAAAATCTTTTCACGTTGACTCTCATCATACCAAAGCTCTAGAGACATGAAGAAATTGATTTGGTATTCAGTATAGCTTAATGTTATATGTTAATATTTGCATTCAGGTAAGTTACTTTAATTTTGCCAGATTACAACATACCATTAAGTTAAAACAAAGATACATTGATACCTGTGAAAAGCGATGTAAATGAATGAAAGTGCACGACATGGGGTTGCATGAACTGGCTCCTGGTTCTTAGTCAAATTATAGCTGAGACAAAAAAGATTAGTGCTACAAAAATGTGTGATATCTCCTCAAGAGCAAACAGGTCTAAAGAATTAGATTTCAAAGTGATTAGGCTGTATTTTTCATCTATCCTATCTTCTATAGTAAGAAAGAGAGTTTATTAAAATCGGTAGCTTGATTTTTGTACGAATACAAAACTTGTCCATAGTAAGTACTTATATCGCAAGTTTAACCCAAGTACATATGTACGTATATTTTTTTTTATCTTTCATCGCCGTCATTTACTGCGCGCACAATGGCAGGAATTTGTTAGATATACTTGTGGATGTATGTTTTACCTGTTGAGTGTTGAATTGCCACCAACATGCTTACGCGACACATGAAGGCGAATCAATAAAAACGAAAGACTTGAGCAGAAAACTTGTTTTGAGAGGAATTCACATGCAATAAATATTTTGTGTGAGATCTGTTCTCTTATTTTGCACATACATATAATTTGCATCTTCAATTCTCTTACACCAATACAGGGTGTACTCTAAATAATTTGATTAAATAACGATTTTATGAATATATGACGTGGATTAGTGAATTGTTAACAGATAGACGTTGATTGATTTATATCAAGACATAAATTAAATACCAAAAGATAACTTTTGTGTGTTATATAAATTATAACTTGTTCTTATAAGAAGATACAAAGCTATCATTATGGAAAGTCTGGCCTTTATATTTAAGATTTAACCCAGAAAAGATGTTCTGATGATAAAGAACAAGAAACAAATTTTTCGTCAGTCTGTTCGGTTATACTTTGGCGCTACTGGCATGTATACCTAAAAATGTTAGGTGAAAATATTTTTTTAGCTCACAAATAACAGTAAGATGTCCTACCATAAAAAATTTTGATAGAAAACCGTCTGTGCACCAATTTACCTATACCTATTACGTTTTTGGCATGCATTTTTTTTTATTTAAAAATTTGAATTTTTCTCAATTTAAGAAATTACTAAAACTACTTTTCTGACAAAGACGTTTCTTATAACAAAAGTCAAATAATATAAAACGTATTAAAAAGAAGATAGTTTTTTGTTCTCCTAAAAAATTCCGAATGACTTGACGAACTACTTTTATATATTGTATATATTCCACGAATTCGAATCATCTTCTTCTACTGCTGTTAGCTTGAACCAACCAAGCTATAACAAACTAAAAGTTTAACTTTTCCTTTCGATTTGGTTATAGATATAATTTACCTATCATTTCTCTTAAAACACATATTTTTGTCATTTTATTTTGTTTGACTTTTTAGTTTTAAGAGATTTTCGATTTTTGTAAGTTTTTGGATTTCTTTATCCTCTGTATTTCGTATTTTTCTACGTGGCCGGTTTTTAAATCACAAGAAAGCAAGACACCAAAGAAGAAAAGTCTAGCAACAATTTACCTATCCGCCAACGAACTCCATCCATTCCATTTCTATACCATACTAATTATCTTCAGTTGGAATTCGTACCCTGTTCAATGACGACGATCGAGGTGCAACACAGCGGTGCGTTAACATTTCTTGTGACCCAAAAAAACCTTCACCAAATCAACCTTTATTTCGATTTAATATACAATTTCTTTTTGTTTAAAAAAAATATTTCCCAAAAACAAGTGTTCACAAAAATATGTTTCTTTAAATTTGTTCAATAATAATTATCCGTCAATTGTAATATAAATATTTGTACATACATACATATGTATGAATTTATACTTTTTTCTCTAGCTAGGTGAAACAGGTTAAATTAATTTGTAGGTCTAAAAATCAAACCATAGTGTCTACGAGTATACTTAAAACTTCATCGATTCACATTTTATTTTTTCGGGATGTGAAGGGAGTTACCATTCTTGTCCAACGAAAGAAAAACAGAAATAATAAAAAAAAAAAACAACTAGTGTTAGTTAAGTGTAGTGTTGTCCGTATATCCGGCCGAAAAGAGAAATAAAAATAAGCTATGTATTGGAATACAAATTGAAAATTTAAAATTTAAATCAGATAAACCACTTGAAAAATATAAAACAAATATATGAAAGCAATATTTTTGACCAGTGAATTTAAAATATAACAACATAAAAATGTATCTTTATAACAAAAGAAGAAAATACGAATTCGTACTCATTGTTTTTGGATTACTTCTGCTTGGATATGTAACTGCCGATGATGAAGCTGTTCAATCTGGTTCAGTGACTTCACCTATCTCAACAACACCTAATTTATTGGATATTTTTTCCGGTAATTTAGAAAATGGTAAGTATATATATTTCAATTAGGAAAGAGTTTATCATGCTAAACAAAGAAGGAATTCTTGTTTTCTGCCTTAAATTTTCATGTTAAATGCACTTTAAAAAATGTTTTGTTTATTGCGATGTAGTCACGTAGAGGTTCATTTTGGAATTGGTTTTGCATTTTTATGCTTTTGTATATGTATGTTGCACATTAATCTGGAAATTTAATATAAATATAATTACATAACACTTAACAGCTTAGAATTCATGTGCCTTGGTCTTTGTTTTGCATCTGCTGATCCGAAACGAAATTTTTCTCTGATCTCCACAAATGCTTGCGAAAATCCAACGGACAAATATCCGTGCAGAGTTTCACCAATTGCAAAAACAAAACATAACTCATAAAGTCTTAGAAAATCATGCTTTAAGAAAATAACAAACAAACACAAAAAAACATAAAATTCACATTTTTGTACATACTAAATAATTTGTATAATTAATTCAGAGTACAAAAAATAGCGGAGACTTCCCCAAATAATCTGCTACAATTATAAATTTTGTTTATATTTCGTTTTGCATCAAGGATAGTACCTACCTACGCAGCTGAAGCGGAACGAAAATTTCCATACAAAAGTAGACACAATGGGCCTTAGCAATAACCAAATATAAAGACGACTTAAATATTTAAGTAAAATGAACCATAATGGTATGGACTTTAAATAATAAACCATACCTGCATCAAAAGGTTTAATATTTAAAAGTCCGTACCATGTAATATTCAATATTTAGGGTCTACTTAAATATTTAAGTCATACCATGTTTGGTTTTGTTATATAGAGTATATACCATTATGGTCCATTTTACTTAAATATTTAAGTCTGTAAATTAAAAATTTTGTTATTGGTAGGGCCCAATGAAATCATTAATGAAAAATTTCGTTTTCATTTTTGATCTGCAGCACGCTCATAGAGTATCTATATTATCTAGAGAACCAACTCGTACCTCCCTTGCCTAAAACACCCGAAAATTTTATGTAGGCACAGTAAGAGAAAACTGTCTTAAATTCCCTGTCCGTGAGGCGTGAATACGTGTGAAATGTTGATACAATGTCGCCAGTAGCTCAAAAAGATGAAAAATTGAAAAACACCCGATTTTTGTTTTTTTTTAATGGTTATATCTTTAGATCCAATGTTCGAAATTTTAGAATTAAACATTCAAATTAAAGCTAGAATGACAGGCTTGTACCTGCTAAATCCGTTCAAAATTTCATACTAAAAACGCAAAATCCATAACAGTGTCATTGTGTTGGCGCGGTTCCATTGAAAATGCATTGGGCAACTAACACAATATGCTAACCCTTGTAGAGTAAATCTCTCAGTGAAGCTCGTAGGGTGAAAGAATAAAAGCCCTGAAGTCGGTTCTCTAGATAATATATTTTTTCAAAATTTAAAATTCAAATTGAATCCAGGATGACAGGCTTGTACCAGCTATAAAGAAAATTTCAAAACCGTTAAAAATTTCATACTAAAAAAATTGAAACAATTTTTGGAAAGTAATTTTCATGGAGGCAACCGTAACGAGGAAGAGGAATACACAAACAAAAATAAAAAAAACGTTTGCTACTAAGAATATACTGGTGGGAGGGAGATAGTGATTCTAAAGACGGTGGAGTGTGTGCAACATAAAAACATAACCTTGGCAAATTGGGTTCGGACCGGGAAAAAATTTGCTATACATACATATGTAGGTATGCACGTTTGAGGAAGGTATTTTTCATTCATAATTTGTTAAGGTGCCTTCATATGGTTAGTTTGGTTGGCTGGTAACTTTTATTCAATTTTTTTTTTTCAAGTGAAATTATATTCCATCAATAGTAAACGCTTTTCGATTTTAATTGAAAGTTCTTTTTTTATTTCTTGAAGCACTCAAAAGTTTCAGAAAACTCTAATAATATCTCCGGTTTAAGGTACCATACTTAGTAAATCTGAACAAACAACAAAATCACCATTAGATTTTTTTTTATTTAATCAAGTTTATTTTAAAAATTACAAAAAATGTTGCTAAAAAATTAATGCGGCGAAATATTATTAATACTGTTGGAACCATTTCCGAATTTTCTCGGAAACGTTCAACTGATATTGATAAATTTTGTATATGTAGAATGTTTTAAAAAGTTTTAATAGTACATATTATATTACCATACAAATTATTCTTATAACCAAAAATAGCGGTACCTACCATCTTATTTTCTCGGAAATGACTCCTACGATTTCCCATAAAAAAACGGGTGTAAGATTATGAAAACAAACGAATACATGGGGTGGTAAGAAATAAAATAAAAAGTATACTTTCCATTTTTAAGGATGAGCGCATTAAACTATTTATTAATAGAAACTGCGGTTAGCCTTATTGACCACTGTTTTGATATTTTAATACATATTTAGTTTTACAAACTAATTTCTGGAACCAAAAATGAAACCCCGAGGGAAACCTAGATCTAATGTTGTTTTTCTTGAACGTGTTAAAAAATAACCCCGACCTAGACCTATAGGTATTAAAACATTTAAACAGCGCCATCTTCATATTATAAATTTACTCTTACGCATATATGTTTTTGTGATTGAAAATTTTTAAAGCACTTGTAAATTTCGTAAATTACCTTCTCGTTGATGTCTGGAAAATTTAATTTGTTTTAGTACTTTTTTATGTTGTTGATATAAAGTAGCTACCGCATATTATATATTGTACCTTTGTTAATTAATAATTTTTCTTCATTTTAACTAACCAAACCTAAACGCTCTAGCTTTTTGTCGCATTATGTGAATCACCTCATATTATTAAATTTAAATATAGTTTTTAAGTGTAGCTCAATAAATAATATGGCATCCGAAATCTTTAGAAAGTATATTTTGCAAAGTTTTACCATGATTAAAATGATTTTTGATTTATTTTTCCATGAATTCATTTTTAGTTAACAAAACCTAAAGCCGTTACTTACAAAATCTGTTTTTTTCGCTTTTTTTTTTAGGAATTTCAATACTAAACAATTTCAAATTAAATCTTTAAAATTTTAAACTACTTTAATATCAAGCCGGGTTTTGTGCATTTAATTTAAAATTAAAATTATGTACCTACCTGTATCTGGATTAAAATTTATTAAAAACGTCTTTAACACCTTTCCAGTTGCATTTGCCGATGATATCTACTTATATATATTTTTAGTAATTATTTTGGTAATAACCTACATAGGTAGTAGGTATATATTATATAAACTCTGAAATTTGTCATCAACTTTAAAATGAATAATACCAAACAACCTTATTTTAGGTAATTTTTTGTTGTTAAAAAATACCTTCAAATTTAAAATGTTGCCTGTTATTTTTCCTTTCATTTTAAAAATCCAATCAGTAAAACTGAAGTTATAAGCAATGAAAAATTTCTTAAGTCCGCAGTTACATTGCCCGATTTTTCCAGTACCGATATTTTGTTCGATGGTAAAGAGAGTTAAAAAGGAATAACTTCGTTTGTTCCTCAAAACTCAAATGATTTTTCCACTTTGTTTTCGTTCTCTTTCAACTTGTTTCTAGTTTCTTGAGTGTATTTATATTTAGTGTGCTATTTGCTTAGAATAAGAAGATAAGGAAGAGGTGTATTTCACATATAAGGTGTGTGTGAGTAAGTGAGAGAGGCACCAAATAATAAAAAAAAAAGATCTCGATCTGTCATTTTGCCGAGCTATAGGAAAGTTGGAGTGTTTCGAGATTTTAAAACGTTAAAATAGTGAAAATACTAAATAAAAAGTGAAATAAAAGTTAACACAGTGAATACTTTTATAGTAATAGGCGTTTTTTGTTGCTTAGTACCTAACGCTAAGCATTAACAAATCGAAATACTCGGCGTTTATTTCTTTTGTTCTTGCGAATACAAAAATGGAAAGTATGTACATAGCTATTAGCTACTCAGTAATACAAAAATTGGTGCACGACTGGGTCGCACGAACTTGCTCTTATGTGCGATCACACTGTGTTTTTAAAGTTTCAATATTTGAAGAACTGTACTTATTTATCTTATAAAAGAAATAAATTAGTTATGGAAGCCTATATTCCTATATCGCAAGCAAAAACTAGCCTGGCATTTCGCCTTAACCTTAAAGATCCGATTATTAATATAACTCATATTATAAAACTGTTATTTGGATGATATTTTATTGAAATAATTATTTTTATTTAACATCGATACGAAGTTTGTTTACACATTTCCCGTTGCTTACTTCGCCATATGACAATTTAATGAAGAACCTTTGATCAAATCTATTTTTTTTACTTTGATTTTCAAAAAAACACCATAAAAAAAATCGTATGACTTGAAGCTGGTTTTTACTTTTAAAAATTGGCCACATTTTTTAAGTTTCTTAAAAAGTATTAAACTTGCCAATATTAGACTTAAGTCAAAAGTTATAAATATTTGAACTAAATAAAACCGGGTTCTAAAATAAAAAAAATAAATCTTTTTTTAAATAGTAACTGTTTTATTAATTTTTATTTTTTATTTTTACGGTTAGCTTGAATTATTGTTACTTAATTTATAAAAATTGTTCAAAATGGCCCCCTCGTTCACTTGTAAAAAACCGAAAACTTTTTAAAAAATGTCTTTTCAAGAGTTTTGTGCTTCCCGAATTTTGTATCTCTTGAGCAATCGTTTGTATCCGTTGCTGGAGTTCAATAATGCTACTTATTGGTTTTGCATACAATTTTCCCTCGAGGCAGCCCTAGCAAAAAACAATTTTAACGGATTTAAGCCCGGTCATCGAGATTGCCCCGAAATTTGTCCACCAGGTCCGATCAAACGTTCAAGGTAAACATTGTTTAAGATGTGTTTTACAATACTACTTCTATGTGCTGGGCAGCCGTCGCGTCGTGTGGAAGCCTCCTTGACTAGACAAGGTAGGTATTGCGATTTTCCGTCACGTTTCAAAATATGTGGGTTTTCCAATTGTCAGCTGTGAAGTTATGATTTATGAATATTTACGTATCCATCATTCTATCCCGAAATTCATCAGTCCATAAAATTTTGTTTCAAAAAACCTGAATTTTCTTTATTTGTATCAAGGATAATTCGATTGACTTCCATTCTTTGTCGATAATTCCTTTGAACTCAAGTCCGGAGGTGCTGCAGGTGAAAAGAATGCAAGTTTTTCCGTTATAAGTATCCTCTGAATTGTAAATTTTGGTATTCCATGTTTTCCTTTCGAAACAAGCGATCGAAATTCGGGAAGCACAAGACGACAGTTTTTAAGACGTTGTCGGGCTTGTACAAGGGGATGAGAGGACCATTTTGAACAATTTTTGTAAATTAAGTAAGACAAAATTTAAGCTAACCGTAAAAATAAAAAATAAAAATTAATAAAACAGCTATTATTTAAAAAAGATTTATTTTTATTATTAAGAACCCTGTTTTATTTAGTTCAAATGGTTATAACTTTTGACTTTAGTCTAATATTGGCAAGTTTTATACCTTTTAAGAAACTTCAAAAATGTGGCCAATTTTTAAAAGCAAAAACCAGCTTCAAGTCATACGATTTTTTTTATGGTGCTCTTTTGAAAATCGAAGTAAAAAAATAGATTTGATCAAAGCATCATGATATTTATTAATTTTTAGCAAAATGGTACAGAAAATTTAAAATATTTTAATGCATAAAATTGGTTTCACTATTGAGCAATATTTTAGTGTAAAGCCTAGTACGCTGCTGATGCGAAACGAAAAATCCCATACAAAAATGATACAACGAAATCATAAACGGAAAATTTCGTTCTGCTTTTCGTTTTGCAGTACGCTGTTCGAAGAGCGAAATTCATAATTGTAGCAGATTATTTGGAGAAGTCTCCGCTCCTTTTTCGCACTGAATTAATTATACAGACTATTTATTGTGTGCGGAAAAATGACATTTGAGTTTTATTTGTGTTTTTTTTGTTTATCATTTTCTTACTTCATGGATTTCTCTGATTTTTTGCGTTTATGTTTGATTTTGTTTTTAGAATTAATGAAACTCTTCAAGGATATTTTCCGTTGTTTCTTCGCAAGCGTTTCGTTGTCTGTTTGGAGATCACAGGAAATTTTCGTTTTGCATCAGCAGCGTACTAGGCTTTACTTACAAAGATGAACCATCAACATTATTCCTCAAAATGAAATCACCGTAAATACCAAAAAACAAAACAAATAACTGGAAGACGTAAAACCATTCGGTTTTTTGAGTTCGATTCAGAATTGATATAATCATTGACCACAAAAAGCCAATTCAGCACTTCATTTCACAATACAAAAAAATACGTAGTTAAATGTAGTTAATTAGTCAGTTCACGTTTCTGAGATCTCAATGAGCAAACATCTGCCAGCTCCACTGAGGAGAAGGAGAATCCTGAACAAAATCTCTCCTTTAGAAGTCAAAAGCAGTCTCCATCTCGTTTTTATAAATTGATCAACTGCGACAAAAAATAATTGAGCAAACGAATCCAAAAAATTTCAGTCTCCGCTTTTTGACAGCAAAAGTGAGGAATCTCACTGAGGAATTACGTTCAGATTTCTGAGATTGCTGAGATCTCTGAGATCTCAGATATCTCAAGAAACCTGAACTGGCTAAATGAAACAAATTGAAACAAACTTAAATTTAAATATCAAATGATCTGTCAGTTGTAACTTTGAAGGTTGATTTTGAGTTAAAATGTTCAAATTTTTATTTTATTTTCTAAATTTACTATGTATGTACATATATGAAAACGTAACAATTTGTAGTAAATAAGACGTGTAGTTTATTAAATTACCTACTCGTAAATAATGATGTAGAAAATGTAGTGTAGTTAATTCGGCCAACCCTGTTCGTAGGCTTTCCAGATTAACATGTGAAGAACAGCAAATTTAAAAAAGAATACCGCTTGCTTTATTCAAAGTTTTAAAATACATAAATGCTTTTTTCATTTCTAATGTACCTCAACTATGCTGGGATGGCAAATCGGGTACATTTTTTTGTGCAAATAGAAACTGGTAGGTAGGTAAGGTACTTTAGGTACAATGTCGCAATTTTTTTTTAATACTCTGCGAGATATATAAGGCCCATAGTATATATACTCCTTAGTAGCTTCCTGGTGTCACCCCCAAATGGGTGAAACCCGGGGCGGTCCGATCACCATGTATGTAGGTAAAAATGAAATCTTAACGAAATACCATTTTTTGGTGGTATTTAGTTTAGTGATATCCTAAAAGTTTTAAGGCTCCCCCAAACCAACGCGAAACATTCGGAGCGACGACGAAACTTTCGGCTGTCAATATATTTTACATGAGATTCGCTTAATTGCATCATCGCCGAAAGTTTTGTCGCCGTCGTTCCAAGTTATTTGCGTTTGTTTGGGGGAGCCTTTAAGCGATAGAAAAAAGAAAATATTATCAAAATAATATTATGTATCATTTTCAGGTACAAAAATGATTCAACAGGAAACAACCACAGTAACAGAAGACTCAACAATAACTCCGGGTGTGGAAAATTTGACAACGAATCCCAACATTTTTGACAACGTGACAGAAGGTAATCTCATTGAAACTTTACTTTCAGTGATTCCACTTAAAGGTGATAGTAAAGGTTCTACAAGCCATGAAAGAACTGCAACCACATCATCATCAACAGAGACAATTCAAGAAAAACACACCATAGAAAACACAACTTCAGTCAATTTTAGTCACGAAGATAATTTTACTGATAAAAACCATAACGATCGCACCACAAATGAATTCAAAATCGAGACAACGGTAATGCCCATGAGGACAATCACAGAAATTAACCAAGAATCTGAAATAAATACAACGATGGACATTGACGTTTTCACCACTGACAAACCGGAAATGGAAACAAATACTAATTACTCCGACATATTTTCGATTCAAGATGAAATATCACAAAATGATCTCATTACAACGACGGACTCCAATGTTGACGAAGAACAAACAACAATGACTGAATATCCAGAACGCTCTCAACACTCTGAATTTCTATCCAACCCTAATCACTCCGGCAATAATTTCGACTATAAAACTTTGATGAATACAGAATCATCAATAAATACAATTGAGGAAGAGATGCCTACAACTAATTCACAAGATTATAAAACAAATTCCACACAAAAAGTTGAAAATATAATTCAAATTGAAGAGCTACAAGCAGTAACAAGTCCCACAACTGTTAATTCAGTTGCAACTACTTCGCTCCCATTGGATATCTTCAAAGGAAGATCAATGAATTTATCATCAGAGGATCGTAACGAAACAGTTTATGTAACGCAAGGACGTTCCAGTACAACGGATATCAAAAGTATGGATGAAGGAGACTTTTATTCAAAACAATCACCCGCCGTATCTAATGTTGAGGGAAGATCAAACACTGACGATGATTTTAATAATTTTGATAATAGAAATGGGCATTCGAATTTTGTCACAACAGAAAAAAATGAGGAAGGGAGAAATTACGAGAACCTACATCCTAATGGATTTATGGATCTGAGTGATGTCAGCATGGACGCAGAAGATTTAGATTTCAACAACAATGGACGCAGGGGTGATGATGAAGATCATTTGACATTAGAAAGACAAGAAGATTATGACATTGGCAAAAACGATGACTTCAAGGAGTATGAAAATCAAAAACAAGAAGATAAAATTACCGAAAATGGTAAATCTGCTAATTCGACAAATAAAGAATGTTTGGAAGATGACAAAAAATACAAAGTGAGTTATATTTTGAATTATGTTTAATGCTTAAAGCGGCATATACACACATCAAAATCTCATCAAGCATGGAAGAGTGTGTTAGTAAAACAAGTTTCACATTGAATATACACACATCAAGCATGAGTTTTCAATCACTCATTTATACGTACTTGTTCAGATGAGAAGACATAGGGCCCTACCAATAATCAAATTTAGTGACGACTTAAATATTTCAGTAAAATGGACCATAATAGAATGGGCTCTAGCTAATAAACCATTTATAGTATGACCTTAATATTCAAGTGGACTCTTAATAATGAATCAAATATGGAATGGACCTAAAAAAATTAAACATTCCATGAATGGTACATTATTTGGGATCACCAGAATTAAGGTTAATTTTACTGAAATATTTAAGTCGTCGCTAAATTTGATTATTGGTAAGGCCCATAGTTTGCATAAAAATCCGCGATTTGATAATATGTTGCCTCATCGCTGTTCAATATGAAAATGAGCACATGCATGATCAAGCATTCAATCACAAATATACACTACGTCAATCTTGACTACTTGATTGACCAAAAATCAAAAAGTTTTGATTTTACTTCAAGCATACACACAACGTATACGTGTGGCAATTTTACTAATACACTCTCCCATGCTTGATGAGATTTTGAACTGTGTATATGCCGCTTAATAATTGTAATGTTATTGTTACAGTAATATAAATCATATCAAAGAAACACAATGAACCTTGTACTTAAAATCTTATATATTATTTTTATAGTCTAGACTCTAGACTCACTTTCCGACTCTTATACTACATCGATTTTGACAAACGAGGTGTCAAACGAAGCGAAATTACTTGCTGATTTGACGAATTATAATTTTATTTTAAAATTTTTAATAATTTGTTCAAAACTACATTTATTTGTTAAATATTGTATTTAGGAAATGAGTCGTACATTCGATTTATTCATTTCATCTTTCTGAGAGAGAATTTTTTGGTAATTTAAAGTGCGGGGTATTTTTTTAACTTTAACATTTCAATCAACGCGAACAATTTTATGTAGGGGGAAATAACAAAACTCAACCTAAAGAACCGTAAAAAATTACGTAGGTACATATTATAACTGTATATGTACCTGCACAGTGAATCTATATTCTATTTATTACGGTGTATAAAGGTATCATATATATTACATCTGTTGTCAGACTCCTTTTATCTCACTTATAAAACAGTCAAATCTACTAAATTAGGTATCACTTAAATAACTTTACCAATCTGAAACCCATGGGATTTTTATATTGATTCCACTTGGCCATGTATAATGTATATTCGATGTCGATTAAGCTTTTGTGACCTCAATAACTCTGAGATTATTTGAAGCAGCCCAAAGTTTTTTGATTTCGACACAAGTTACAAAGGTACCCACACATCCAATACCCAATATGAATACCCCGCAGTTGGTATCAATTCAGATACCTAAGTTGTCAGTTTAGAGCTCTGACACAAACAATCATAAAATGCCACCACTAAATTCCATAGATAAACAAATCAAAAGACGCAATAACCAAATTGCAGAATCAGCATCATCATCAAGCATCTTCAAATAATGCAATGTAAACATAATTCGATGATCGTATGATCATCTCATATATATACATACATATTATATTTTGCACCATAGTTGTAATCAGTATTTGTATCTTAGCATTAAGTTCAGTTTTTATTCACGCTTCAAATAAAGAGGTCCATTCGTGGTCCATAAAGTTCAAACTCGTCTCTTTTAATTGTTCCTCCACGTTGGAGAAGAAAATATATTTTTTTCTAATACTTGAGTATTTCCAACATAACACATGAGAGCGACCAACGACCAAAGGCGGAGTGGGCCACCGGGCAACCCGGATTTTTCCCGGTGGGCCCCTGGGAAAATAAAAAGTGTATGAAAGTCTCTGCAGTACTTTCTGTTCTTTTAAAAGAAAACTTTCTTATAAAATTGGATTTCTAAGGACCTTACAGTAAATATGCAGCTTTTGTGGCCCAAAAGGAATCTCAGGAAGCCCACACATCTCATGTCAGGGGCCCCCACAATGAGCATAAAGCTGTTGGATCCCAAGATTATTTGAACGAAAACTTTTGTTAAGCTGATGGAGCCCCACACATATTATTATTAAGTTATTCTGGCCCCATTGGTAACCTAAGGAGGCCTCAAAATTACTCTTTGTAAACCTTATATTCTATTAGTTTTTAAAAAACTTTCAGCTCATTTGAAGGAAAGCTTTCACACAAAATTTCCAGGCCACAGAAATACAATAGAAAAGTATGTAAGTATTTTCGAAGTGTCGAAAAAAGTAGAAAATATCAGTTATAAAATTTGCATTATAACAGGATACAGGACCTTCATAATGTCTTCATTTTTTGTTAACTTGAACACATAATACAAACTTCGGAACAGACAATTTTTGGTTTCAATTACACAACGATAAAATTTTTGTATCGTCGTTATAGGAGCTTATTCTTTTTCACTCCTTCTACTCATTTTACTATTTTGTGGCCCTTTTGTTAAAGTACTGGGAGGCCCTTTGACTCCCAGTCCGCCCCTGCCAACGACCGAAGAATAAAAGAACAAATGGGTTAAAAATATGTACTTCAAATAAGCCTAAATTCTTCACAAAAACTAGACAAAATGGTAGAAAACTTACTTAAATTAATGGTCAGATACTAAAATTTGGTTTCTAATTACTAAAATATGAAAAATTTGAGAAAATAAATTGGTCGTCACGAATTGCAATTTGTTCGTGACGACCAACTTATATTCTGAAATTTCTCTTATTTTATTTTAGTTCTAGAACGGGTAGCTCCAATACATCGGTTTTGATATTTAAAAAATGTTCGCAAAAAAACTCTCATGATTTTGGTTTATCTTCGCAGGTACATGTAATAAATGCAATTTGAATAAAACTGTGTTTCAGGTTAGTGACAAAAAATCACATAACGGAAATAAAGTGTTGATTTTTTTTAATTCTCTTAATTTTGGGTAATTCCCGAATATTTAATTCACTACTACGCGTATAAACTTGACCATATTCACACCATAACTAAAGAGAATACTAAAAAATAAGACCTTGGACATTGTGAATAAAAGAGTCTTTTTTTTTAAGTTTTACTAGTAGCTTCAGCTAGATAGTTGTAGCTTAAGCTTTGTTTTATGCTAGAAAACTCTAGCTTTGGCTTCGAAATTTAAGGTTTATTTTTATTCGCATTTTTCGACTGTTTTATATAGACCGAATCGCAAAGAAAGGGGATTTGTGATTATTGTTTGCCAAAATTTTTCATAAGTATTGTCAAATATTGGTTACTGGTACAAAAATGCTTTTTATAATATCGTCCATCAGTCTGCGTATGTACGTCGAGTTTTACTTGAATTTGTATGACAATGGGTCTTGTGAATAAAAAAAAAGTTAAAGCTTTTTTTGGAAGAAGCTAAAGCCAACTAGTCATAGCTTTTACTAGCAGCTAAAGCTAGACAGTTCTAGCTTACGCTTTGTTTTATGTGAATAAAAAAATGATAACGCTAAATAGCTTGTGCTAGAAAATTCTAGTTTAAGCTTCGCAATTTAAGCAGTTTGTTTTTTATGCACATTGTTCGACTAGGTAGCTTTAGCTAGAAATGTTCATATATGGACCGAAAGGAAGGTTTTTTTGGATTTTGTTTTGCCACCATCTGTTCTATAGGGTAGGTTTTGATTTTGGGTAAAAAATGTTTTTATCATATCGTCAGCCTCTGCGTCTATACGTCCACTGTGGACCAATTGGTTTCAAATTGTAGATGGGTCGGGTAGCTCCAATAAAACAGTTTTGATATTTAAAAATGTATATAAAGAAAATTGTCTTATTTTTGAGTTATTCTCTAATATTTAACTAACAGTTCGCACAATATTTTAGTACTTGCTTCATAATTTTCCATTAACTTTGTAATTGTACCTTTTAGTGCCTTATATACCTAAAAACGTCTGGATTGAATCGTATATTTAGTTCATGCTACAACTGTCAACAGCAAAGTGCTGTCATATCCTTAAAACTGAATTATCATACAATGCGCTAATTTCAATCATACCAGAGGGAAAATTATCATACGCAAAACAAAAAAATTGATTTTTGTTGAATGGAAGACGAAATTGTTCTTACGATATTTTGAAAAGTTAATGTCTATTTTTTATTTTTCAAATTATGAAAAGTTGACTTGTTTATATTAATAAAATTATTACTCTATATTTTTATGGGCTTTTGAAGAGAAGCGAGAAAAAAATTATTCCAGTTTTATTTTTTGAAAAAAAAACAAGTTTTTCATTAAAGATTTTTTATTTAACATAAAAATAGATTTTTTTTATTTTAGGATAAAACATAAATAATATTATATAGGTTTTTTATTTATAAGAAAAATTGTTGTGTTCAGTAATTTTTTGTGATATTTCCAAATTAATTATGATTGAGTCCTAAGAGGGCTTTAAATCATTCTGTATTTGTGTTTTTTGTTAAATATTTTAAATTTGATGAGGTTTCGTACGTGGTACTCCTTAAGATCTCTAAAAAATAATATTTGCAAATATGTCAGTGAAAGATAAATATCATTTCAAGTTTTTGAAATAAGTTTTAGGATTATTTAAATGTAAGTATTCATGTCGACTATGGAATACGCAATACTGGATCCGCAGTGATTCTAAGTACATGTATTTTCTTTTCTTTCCATGACAAATGGCTAAAGAGCAAAGAGGGAACTGCAGTGCAAATCACTGCGGATCCTGTATTGCGGATTCGATGATCGACATGATTTATTTAACAAAAATATATTTTAATTACAAATACGAAAATGTCGTCTAATTTAAAATATGAAAAAACACAAATAAAGGTTGACCTGGAGTCTACTTAGAATTCAATTGTTATTAGTTCATAAATTCGAGAATGGAAAAAATAGTATGTATATTACAAACAAATTTCGGATTCGAGAAGGTTAAAACAAAATTTAAAATCTACATGAGGAGTCGAAAGGTGGAGTTGGATAAGGGTTGGATTTTCGACCAAGGTTTTTTGGGATGAGTTAACGCAAATCTGTCGTGGCGACGACGAAACCAATAATAATAACGTTTTGTTATAACATTGACAACCTCAAATTTAACAATTCAAATTTTCAATGATCGTTTTCAATTAAAGCTATGTATAACTCGCACTTTAACGAGTAAATGAGTACCCACACTGGCAAGATGCGAATCTTTGACATATTCGCTTAGAATGTTTCGCGTTGGTCTGGAAGAGCCTTAAGTTCCTTTCACACCATGAGTTGTAACTGAGTTTCTAGCAACTTTCAGTTTGCTGGTGAGAAGGGCACGAAGTAAGAGGGAAAATGAAATATCCCCGGTCAAGGAGTTGAGGAGATTTTATCTAGATTTCTCTTCAGTCTTCACACACACAGTAGTGTGTGTTCAACTAAGCTACTTTAAACGGAAACTACAGAAAATCTCTTACGATTTTGTTTCACTGAAAGAAATGTTTAAGGAAATTAAAAGAAAATGCTAAAAAATTAATTCAGATTTTAGAACGAATATTTTCAACTGAATATAGTGGTTAGAAAAATCTCAAAACCAGATAAAAAAAATTTATAAATAAACAACGAAATCGGTTGTGGAAACCTTGACAAGTGTAACATTTTATTTAATTAAAAAAGCAAATGTTCAATTTATTTGTAAAAGGGTCTGCTTCAACGTTAAAGAAATGATATATATATGTACCTTAATGCAATACGCATATTTATCAGTTTTGTTAGCCGTCGCCCGTCAGTCAAATACATATTCTCATATCAGACCAAGATCAAAGTCTCAATTTAAGATTGTCAGTCATTATTCATTATCGATAATTCCTTCTTCACACGAGGAAAATTCTAGCAACTTTAAGTTTTTAGATGAGAAGAACACCAAGTAAGAGGAGTGAACGGATATTGGAAATTAAAAGAAAAAGTTAAAAAACCTCAAACAACTTTTTTTTATAGTGTGAAGGGGGGCTTATGCGTACCACCCTTAAGAATCGAGTTGAAAATTGAACTGCACTGAACGAGCGCAATCAAGTCGAACAAAGTCTATTTCAAATTTCAATCACTCCACATATATAAAGAGGTCGAGGGTTTGTTCAATCTAGATTCAACGCTGATGATTAATGTATTATAAATTGATCATAAAATAATGATAAAGAATTTCAATATTATGGAAATTTTTCGTTTTTTTTTTTTAATTTTTCAAAAGTTTATTTATTTCGTTCAAATATTGAAATTATCATACATTTCGCGTATGATAATGGTTTCCAATCATACATCATACCAGAGCAGAAATTATCATACATGTAGCATAATTATCATACGGTTGGCAGCCCTGACAGCAACTAACTGCTTAACACGCTTACAAACAGAAGAGCGTTCAACTCCAAGATCTTGTCCTATATCGCATACTGAAATCAAGGTTCACTTAGATATCTCAAATATATCTGCATACTCTGCTCAGGTACTCCTCCTCTACACTCCGTTGAGTCTTCTTAAAAGAAATCAGAAAGCCACTGCACATTTTCTTTTGAAAATCTAAATAAACTATGAAAATCCTCATCATTTACTTCAAACCGTTTCTTCTAAAATTTTAGTTTTTTACGCGTATAAACTCGCCCATATTCGCACTATAACTAAAGAGATTACTGAAAATAAGAGCTAGTCAAAGCTTTCTAGACAGGGAGGAAAAATCTTGAAATTTTTGTAGCTTTAACTTTTATATTCTAGTTAAAGTTATTTTTATTCACACAAATTGAAGCTTAGGCTGGAAAAACAAGCTAAAACTAAATGAATTTAGCTTTTGCTATTTAAAAATAGCTATGACTAGAAAACATCTTTAACTAGCTAGCTTAAGCTTATTTTTATTCACCAAAAATCTAGCTTTTACTTAAAAATCCAAGTTTTAGCTTTAGCTTTTTCTTTATTCACAAGGCCCAGTGGCACAAAACCTTTTTTTACTTAAAAATCCAAGTTTCAGCTTTAGCTTTTTTTTATTCATAAAACCCCTTGATCTTGAAATGTTTGTAGCTTTTACTGTAATATTCCAGTTTAAGCTATTTTTATTCACACACATGGAAACTTAGGCTGGAAAAACAATGTAAAACTCAATTAATTTAGATTTAGCTAATTTTAAATAGCTATTACTAGCAGACATTTTTCATTAGCTAGCTTAAACTTATTTTTATTCACCAAAAACCTAGAGGTTACCTAAAAATTCTAGTTTTAGATTTGCCTTTTTTATTAACAAGACCCATTAGTTCCTGCTAGGGGTGAAGATGCGAAATATTCATGTTTGTTTTTAAATTGGGTCTTTTGAGTAAAAAAAAAGTTAAAGCTTTTTTTGGAGAAAGCTAAAGCCAGCTAGTCAAATCTTTTACTAGCAGCTACAGCTAGACAGTTCTAGCTTAATCTTTGTTTTATGTGAATAAAAAAATGATAACGCTAAATAGCTTGTGCTAGAAAATTCTAGTTTAAGCTTCGCAATTTAAGAAGTTTGTTTTTTATTCACATGTTTCGACTAGGTAGTTTTAGCCAGAACTGTTCATATATGGGCGGAAAGGAAGGTTTTTTTGGATTTTGTTTTGCCACTATCTGTTCTATAAGGTAGGTTTTGATTTTGGGTAAAAAATGTTTTTATCATATCGTCCGTCAGTCTCTGCGTCTATACTTTTACTGTGGACCACTTGGTTTCAAATTTTTAAATAGGTCGGGTAGCTCCAATAAAACTGTTTTGATATTTTAAAAATAAAAAGAAAATTGTCTTATTTTTGAGTTACTCTCTAACATTAATTGGATTAACAGCTCTCACAATTTGTAAGTACCTGCTTCATAATTCTCCATTATCTTTGTAATTGTAACTTTTATTGGCTTATATACTTATGTAGGTATCTACAATGCCTAGCTACCTTACAGCAATAGCAAGTTTATGCGATTGAATCGTACACTTAACACTAAGTGCTTATAACAATCTTACATACAGAAGAACGTTCAACTTCAAGATCTTGTCCTACACCATACTGAAATTCAGGTTCACTTAGATATCTTAAAAATATCTGCATTCTTTGCTCAGAGGCAAGTGCACTTCCTCTACGCTCCTTTGAGTCTTCTCAAAGTAATCAGAAAGCCACTGCACATTTCTTTTGAAAATCTAAATAAACTATGAAAATCATTAATTGAGTTTTTCATCACTTACTTCAACCGTTTCTTCTAAAATTTAAGTTTTCTGAAAATAAGACCTAGTCAAAGCTTTCTAGACAGGGAGAAAGAATCTTGAAATTTTTGTAGCTTTAACTTTAATATTCTAGTTAAAGCTATTTTTATTCACACAAATTGAAGCTTAGGCTGGGAAAACAAGCTAAAATTAAATGAATTTAGCGTTGGCTACTTTAAAATAGCTATGACTAGAAAACATCTTTAACTAGCTAGCTTAAGCTTATTTTTATTCACCAAAAATCTAGCTTTTACTTAAAAATCCAAGTTTTAGCTTTAGCTTTTTTTTATTCATAAGGCCCATTAATTTATCTTAGAGAAATAAGATTATTATTTATTTTCTGTTTAGTTTTTTTTCTTCTACTTGGCTGATGTATTTCAGTAGTATATAGAATTTGTATTAGAAAAACCTTCTTGAAAAACATTTGATTTTCTAATTTTTTTAATTTTGTGTTCAATATCGATTCAAATCCCAAAAGAGTTGGAGATGGGATGAAAATGTTTACTTTTCTTTTTAATCTGTTTGCAAAATGTATGGGCAGTTGCCCTATATCCAATTTGGTACTTTTTTTTAAACTCAATTTAATCAATGTTCCAAAAACATAAAACGCAAATTGCTAAATGTATATTGATGGCCAAGTACCCAAGCTTCCAAAAAATATAAAAATTCCTGCGATTACGCATAAAAAATAAGTATCCAAGTTTTAGCTTTAGCTTTTTCTTTATTCACAAGGCCCAGTGGCACAAAACCTTTTTTTACTTAAAAATCCAAGTTTCAGCTTTAGCTTTTTTTTATTCATAAAACCCCTTGATCTTGAAATGTTTGTAGCTTTTACTGTAATATTCCAGTTTAAGCTATTTTTATTCACACACATGGAAACTTAGGCTGGAAAAACAATGTAAAACTCAATTAATTTAGATTTAGCTAATTTTAAATAGCTATTACTAGCAGACATTTTTCATTAGCTAGCTTAAACTTATTTTTATTCACCAAAAACCTAGAGGTTACCTAAAAATTCTAGTTTTAGATTTGCCTTTTTTATTAACAAGACCCATTAGTTCCTGCTAGGGGTGAAGATGCGAAATATTCATGTTTGTTTTTAAATTGGGTCTTTTGAGTAAAAAAAAAGTTAAAGCTTTTTTTGGAGAAAGCTAAAGCCAGCTAGTCAAATCTTTTACTAGCAGCTACAGCTAGACAGTTCTAGCTTAATCTTTGTTTTATGTGAATAAAAAAATGATAACGCTAAATAGCTTGTGCTAGAAAATTCTAGTTTAAGCTTCGCAATTTAAGAAGTTTGTTTTTTATTCACATGTTTCGACTAGGTAGTTTTAGCCAGAACTGTTCATATATGGGCGGAAAGGAAGGTTTTTTTGGATTTTGTTTTGCCACTATCTGTTCTATAAGGTAGGTTTTGATTTTGGGTAAAAAATGTTTTTATCATATCGTCCGTCAGTCTCTGCGTCTATACTTTTACTGTGGACCAATTGGTTTCAAATTTTTAAATAGGTCGGGTAGCTCCAATAAAACTGTTTTGATATTTTAAAAATAAAAAGAAAATTGTCTTATTTTTGAGTTACTCTCTAACATTAATTGGATTAACAGCTCTCACAATTTGTAAGTACCTGCTTCATAATTCTCCATTATCTTTGTAATTGTAACTTTTATTGGCTTATATACTTATGTAGGTATCTACAATGCCTAGCTACCTTACAGCAATAGCAAGTTTATGCGATTGAATCGTACACTTAACACTAAGTGCTTATAACAATCTTACATACAGAAGAACGTTCAACTTCAAGATCTTGTCCTACACCATACTGAAATTCAGGTTCACTTAGATATCTTAAAAATATCTGCATTCTTTGCTCAGAGGCAAGTGCACTTCCTCTACGCTCCTTTGAGTCTTCTCAAAGTAATCAGAAAGCCACTGCACATTTCTTTTGAAAATCTAAATAAACTATGAAAATCTTCATCACTTACTTCAACCGTTTCTTCTAAAATTTAAGTTTTCTGAAAATAAGACCTAGTCAAAGCTTTCTAGACAGGGAGAAAGAATCTTGAAATTTTTGTAGCTTTAACTTTAATATTCTAGTTAAAGCTATTTTTATTCACACAAATTGAAGCTTAGGCTGGGAAAACAAGCTAAAATTAAATGAATTTAGCGTTGGCTACTTTAAAATAGCTATGACTAGAAAACATCTTTAACTAGCTAGCTTAAGCTTATTTTTATTCACCAAAAATCTAGCTTTTACTTAAAAATCCAAGTTTTAGCTTTAGCTTTTTTTTATTCATAAGGCCCATTAATTTATCTTAGAGAAATAAGATTATTATTTATTTTCTGTTTAGTTTTTTTTCTTCTACTTGGCTGATGTATTTCAGTAGTATATAGAATTTGTATTAGAAAAACCTTCTTGAAAAACATTTGATTTTCTAATTTTTTTAATTTTGTGTTCAATATCGATTCAAATCCCAAAAGAGTTGGAGATGGGATGAAAATGTTTACTTTTCTTTTTAATCTGTTTGCAAAATGTATGGGCAGTTGCCCTATATCCAATTTGGTACTTTTTTTTAAACTCAATTTAATCAATGTTCCAAAAACATAAAACGCAAATTGCTAAATGTATATTGATGGCCAAGTACCCAAGCTTCCAAAAAATATAAAAATTCCTGCGATTACGCATAAAAAATAAGTAAAACCAGGGGCGGACTGGAAGTCAAAGGTCCTCCCGGGACTTTAAGGAAAAGGGTCACAAAATAATAAAATGAGTAGGAGTAATGAAAAAAGATTATCTCGAAAACGACTATACATTTTTGTATCTATACTGAAGTAGTAGTATACAAGTACCAATTATTAAAAACAATTGAAAGTCTTTAAACAAAACATACCTAAATCATAATCCACACGATTCTTTACTGCAGTCAATTGGAGCCGAGTGTATGTACACTCCTAGTTTTGGAAAATATTGTTACGACAATAATGATAACTAACATGGAAAATATGTATAACTAGCAGACCCGTCCTCGCCTTGCTTTCGCCTTTATTTTAATGATGTGACAAATGGTTTAATGACATTTTTTTGTACCTATGTCAAGTTAGCACTACACTTTTTGAAATTTAAAAAACTAAGTACTCAATTAATTGTAGCTTTTTTGTTGTAAATTAGTTGTGGAAAGAAAAAACTTGTAGCTCTACTATTTTTAACAAAGATGGTATGTAGTGCTAACTTGATATCAAGTTAGCATTACACTTTTGAAAATTAAAGAAACTAAGTACGCTATCAATTGAAGCTTTTTTGTATTAAATAAGTTGCGGAAAGAAAAAAATTGTAAAAAAAAATGTCCATCGTTTTTTTTCTAAATAAAAAAAAAAAGGTATGTAGCGCTAACTTGATATCAAGTTAGCATTACACTTTTGGAAATTAAAAAAACTAAGTAAGCAATTAATTGTAACTTTTTTGTTGTAAATTAGTTGCGAAGAGAAAAAAATTCTAAAAATTTTGTTGGCAAAGTTTTTAAACAAACACTGAATATGTGGGGCTAACTTGACATTGTGAGTTCAGGCATTAAAACGGGATATTCGAAAAACTAAGTACGCAATTATTTTTAACTATTTTGTTTGTAAATTAGTTGCGGAGAGAAAAAAATTCTAAAAATATTTTTGACAAATTTAAAAAAAAAACAATCATGGTAGGTAATGCTAACACGACATTGTGAGTTCTGGCATTAAAAAGGGATATTCGAAAAACTAAGTACGCAATTATTTTTAACTTGTAAATTAGTTGCGGAGAGAAAAAAATTCTAAAAATATTTTTGACAAATTTAAAAAAAACAATCATGGTAGGTAATGCTAACTTGACATTGTGAGTTCAGGGATTAAAAAGGGATATTCGAAAAACTAAGTGTGCAATTATTTTTAACTTTTTTGTTGTAAATTAGGTGTGGTGAGATAAAAATTCTAAAAATTTTTTTGACAAAATTTTTAAAAAACCATCATGGTAGGTAGTGCTAACTTGACATTGTGAGTTCAGGCATTAAAAAGGGTTATTCAAAAAACTAAGTACGCAATTATTTTTAACCATTACCTACCATGATTGTTTTTTTTAAATTTGTCAAAAAAATTTTTAGAATTTTTTTCTCCAACTAATTTACTACAAAAAAGCTTCAATTAATGGCGTACTTAGTTTATTTAATTTTCAAAAGTGTAATGCTAACTTGATATCAAGTTAGCACTACATACCATTTTTGTTAAAAATAGTAGAGCTACAAATTTTTTCTTTCCACAACTAATTTACAACAAAAAAAAACTACAATTAATTGTGTACTTAGTTTTTTAAATTTCAAAAAGTGTAGTGCTAACTTGACATATGTTTTTTTGTTTATTATATTCAATAATATTAATATGTACTTACACTTACTAAAATGCAATCCAATGATGCTATCAAATAAAATTATGAATATTTGAAATTAAAAAAAAAATGTAATTTCGAAAAATTGGTGGGTTTTGTCGACTTTTGACAATATAGCGTTCGGTGCTCGAGATTGCAACCTTAGATGGTTTATGATCATTTCTACATAATAATTAAATACATTTTAATTTAATTCTACACAACTCGTGTAAAACCAGGGCTTAGAGACTTACAATACAACTTTCAACCATTCCTGTGTGCGTGTTATTGGCAGGAATGGATGGGACTTACAATTTTCTGCCGAATCCGAAGTCAGTGGCGTAGCTAATATGTTTTTTTGAATGACAACATAAACTCGTTGTAAAGGCTGCAAACCCTTTTTTGTACTAATTTTTTTGTTATTTTAATATTGCAGTGTAGATTTAAAAAATCCAAAAAAAATATTTTTAGCTGCGTTACTGTCCTCATTTTAATTTTATTTTTATCTCTACACCTTACAAAATTTTTTTTTTATAGATTCGTTTAAGGAATCTAAGAGTACGGTGGGGCTCAATATTTATTTCACGGGTCATCAATATAGTTGTGAGGAACCAATAACTTTATACTCATTGTGGAGGCCTTTAACATGGCTGTGGAAGCCTTTTAAGATTTCTTTGGGGTCAAAAAAGCTGTATATGTATTTACTGTAAGGCCTTAAGAAATCCAATTTTATGAAAAAAAAATTGTCTTATAAAAGTACCTACAGAAAGTACTGCAGGAGCTCTTGTGCCTACTTTGAGTAAAACCATTGTTTTAAAGTTAAAAATCGCTTTTATGAAAAGTTATGTTTTGGCGTATAGAACAAATAAGCATTCACGTGACGAATTGTTTCAAAATATTTTCATTAATATCACATACAAGGTTCGGTTCAGTGAACTATGTATATTTCTGTTTATCAAAATGATAAAATTTCCTTCGTTTGAATAAAGTACTTAATCGGGTAGCAATTGAAGAAAATTTTACTGATTTTGAGTTTTAAATCTTCATTAATACTTAAAATGTTATGAAACTTTATCGATTCGAATAAATTATTGTTCAGTGTAAATAAGGCTGATAGTGTATACAATAGAGAACATTTGCAGAATATCAATGTGCAGATATAAAAACCATGGATTTCCGTGTATTAAATTTAAGCGTATTCCTAACCGGAAACCATTTCGCTACGGAAATAAATCATAAATGATTCACAAAATTCAATGAAACCTTCGAATATTTAAGTAACGATACCTACTTATATCATATGAATCGTTAAAATGAATCATAAATGAAAAATAAATCCTGTTCATATAAGTTGATGTAAATTTGACAATATATTTATATGTTTTATTATATCATTTGATGAGGTTTTTTTTGTAGTTGAATCATATGAATGATTCAAACGTGAAGTATAGCTACCCCAGGTGCCTCGATCCCTTAAAATAAGAACAATCGGACGACATCGTTTCCACCATCACTATCTTTATAATATCTGTAGAGAAAAATAAAGACATCTATCTTCGATCGTTTTCGATTTATTTGCAGGATTTTGGACTCATATCGATTATAAAACCAATTTGTAATCTTAATCAAAGGTTTTGTTTCCTTGTACAGGGGAGAGTACCTAACAGTGACATTTTTTTTTTTAATTACAATATTTAAAAAAGTATTCCCAATAATAAGCTATTGTTAATTACGTTAGGTACCTTCATTATTTCTGCTCTTTTTTGCATACTAAAAATTAGTTTAACATTTACCAACAAAAAAAATTAATTAAATTAGTTGCGTGGGTATCTCTTTTATCTTACTGTTGGTATATCTACTCGAATATGTCAGACAAAACCCAACAGTGAGACATCAGACAAAATATTTTATTAAAACTAAGTGTTATTTGATAAAGAGTTAATTTATTATAAAATGGACATGAGTCATGACCAGGGTTAGAGCCTCAGTAGTACAATTTATGATCAGATTTGTAAAAAAAGTGAAGTAAATCGAATATTTCTGGAATAAATTTAAAAACGAAAGAAAAAGTTTTCAAAAACTGTATTTTTAACAAAAATTAATATTTTTGTACAAAAAAACAATAAATCATACACACAAATTCCATTTCAGAGCAGAATAAAATTTTAGATTCAAAAATTCAGAGCCAGAGTTAGTTCGAATACTGAATAACGAATAACACAATGCTGGGCACAAGTACGATAACTTTTACTTTACTTATAAAGACGAACCTATCATCAACATTAATCCTCAAAATGAAATCACCGTAAATACAAAAAAACAAAAAGTAGTTTTACTAATTTTATCAAAAACTAGAAGACATAAAACTATTCGGTTTTCTGTGTTCGATTCAGAATTGACAACACAAAAAGCTAATCTAGCACTTCATTTCACAATTTTGAAAAAAAATTGGTTTGAACTTTTTTTTATTTTATTTATCAAAATTTTGAGTTTGCATGCAAATTTTTCAAAAACTATTGACGCAAATAATTTAATTAAAATTAAGGATGAAAAACAAGCTTCTGGCTTTGAAAGCCGGTATAGTACTTCATTATAAGTGTTGCCGTTGTTATTGATATATTTTTTTTTCCATTTTAAGTAATTTTTTTCTTAAATTGCCCATACCTTCTAAACGGGGCAAGAGATAGAAATACTTATATTTGACCCTCCATACATACCTCACTGTTTATACGCCGTAATGCTGGGTGCTATGCCTAGCACTATATTTATGTAAGCAAGCAAAAAAACAAAAATCTTATAAAAAAGTAGCTTTAGTAATTTTCAATTTTCTCAAAAACTAGAAGACATAAAACCATTCGGTTGTGTTTGCTCGGTTTAGAATTCATATTAACATTGACCACAAGAAGCTAATTTGGCACTTCATTTCACAATTTTGAAAAAAATGGATCTAAACTTTTTTTTTCATTTTTTTATCAAAATTTTGAGTTTGCATACGAATTTTTCAAAAACTATTGACATAAATGACTTAACTTTAAATTAGGATTGAAAATGGATTTCTGGCTTTCGAAACGGAGTGGCGGAGTAGATTTATTTTCTTTCTTATAATTGAAGTACTTAATTTTACTCCGATTGGAGTAAGGTGTGACGCTGGTCTTTGCATAACGTTTGATTCAATTTTTGCCGTGACTAGATTCCGAAACGAAATAAGCAACTGAATAAGCACAAACATTTTCTAAGTTAAGTTATCCATTTTTTCCAAACCTTATGTGTTAAAGTAGCATTTGATGGTGCTTACTGTTTGCTTATGATGTTGAGAAAATAAATCAGTAAGAATAATTCAAAAAGTACCGCTATTTTTTCTCTGGCTCTCTTGCAAAGCATTAAATATTCAAAAATGCATATTTTTTTTGCGTCAACTGAATAGACACAAGGTCATTTCTTCATTGTTTATGAGCGTTCTCAAATGATTGATACATTAAATTAACAGTTGAAGTGTTTTAAGTGAAATTTAATCGTTTAATTGAAATTCTAACGAAGATGGGTAGATACAAATCTCTAAATAGTGCTGAAAGAGCTGAAATCGATTTATTAATAGAATAGGGACTGACCAGGCGTTCTATAGCTAAAAAAAATTTAACGAAATCTCAGTGTAATCTATTCCTACTTAAGAAATAAAGATTCGTACGGAAAAAACATGACAGGAGGTAAAAAAACGACGATAACAGCGGTTGATCGAAGAGCAATTTTAAGATGTGCTTCCGATTCGTGTGACTCTGCGGCAAAAATAACACAAAATGCTGGTGTTAGTGCAAGCGTTTCAAGAGTCCTTAGAGTAATCAACAGTTCAAATCATCTAAAACGAATGAAACTTGAACAAAAACCACCACTAAACGAGCAACGGAAAGCTATGGGCTTCGAATTCTCTAGACTCCATATGAGTTGGAAAATTTCTCCGATGACGATTAATTTAACACTTTCTGTAACCAAAAATAATATGATACATTTACACATGTTTGCACTACTTTTACCACAGTTTATGCTACAAGTTCTGTTAAGCCTTTAAACAGCAGTAATGAACTCGGTACCTGTAGTGTTACTGTATTTATACATTTATGAGATTTATGGACTCAGCCTACTACATTAAATATCATTTTTTGTTTCTAAAATAATACAAAATTCAATATTATTTATAAATATCAAAAACTTTCCGCAACTGCCGCGCGAAGCCCCGTTCTTGACTTCTACCAATTTTATTTGAGCTAAGAGAGTTTTCTATGTCTCATTTAAAATTCGGATTGCGGTTGATTCAATAAAGGGGGTTCTCTAGATGGAACTTCGATTCACAGTCAAGATTCAACTATATAATTTAGACATATCGAGATCCGAAGGCCGAGACCACCAAGAATTAACTTAACCAGTGGCGGATCCATGGATTTGGTCATGGGGGTTCCAACTACAAATAGAAAACTTAAAGATAAATAAAACTTGCGTGGGTTTTGTGCTACATTATTTATGTGCGTGAAGTTAGCACCGCCATTTTCGATAAAAAAAAAACAAACAAACAAGCACAAACTGAGCTTAAAAGTATAAGTATAACTTTAAGCTTAAGTATAACTTTTTAAAAGATCGTAATTTTGCAAACAAAAATTAAAAAAAAATAGTTTTGGGACAATGGCAGCATAAGTTGAGCACAATACAGTGCAACTTTATTTTTTTTGAAAATCGAAAAAGGCGGTGCTAACTTAACACTACCCAACATTTATTTTTAGCCCTAAAAGCTATAAATAAACGTATCTTTTTTTGAGCAAAATGCAGCACAACTTTGATGTTTTTGAAAATCGTAATTTTGCAAAAAAAAATTCATCCCTAAAATTTCCAAATTTGCGAATTCAAAAAAATATTTACGGGACACGGAGGCACAAGTTGAGCACAGCTTTTTTTTCAAAATAAAAAATGATGGTGCTAATTTCACGCTAAGTTCCTTCCCAACATTTGCGTTCGGTCCTAAAAGTTGCAAATATATGATTTTTTTTTATCTCTTCGATTGTATCCTTTTTTGAGCACAAAACAGCACAACTTAAGGTTTTTAGAAAACACTTAATTTGGAAAAAATTCCATCTCCAAAATTTAAAAATTTTTCGAAATTTTCAAAAATATTTACGGCACATCGCAGCACAAGTTGAGCACAATAAAGTTGGTACATTTTTTTTCTTCAAAATCGAATACACTGAAAATAATTTTGTACATACAATCTATGAACGGCGATCTTAGAGCGGGTGTTGTTTTTATGAATCTTCATTCCTAAAAAAATTTGTATGGAATAATTTCATTTAAAATCACTGATCATAGTTTTCATGATTTTATTCATACGAGCATGAACGGTTCATGCTCTAAAATTTGCACTTTTTTATGAAAAATATATAAACATTAGGAATAATGTCCTTAATTGTATGTATGGTTCTTATAAACCTGGATTTTTAGGTTGCATGTATCAATTCATGAGTTTAATGTCTATTCCTATAATTTATGAATCATGAACCTGGATTTTTAAAGTCTTCATGTATCAATTTCATAAATTTAATGCATTTATTCCTAGGTTCTATGAATTTAAAATAAATGAAATCGGCAAGAGCATGAACTGTTCATAAAAATTATGATCACTGGTCTTAGAGAAAGTTCTTCGATAAAATTAAGAAATATAGAATTCACAGTGTATTCATGCTGTGAGTTTTATAAGCATCGGTAAGCATCGACCATAATTCGCGTCTTAGTAGGGTACGACAGCATCTGACTGATGAGTCCAACTGTCGTTCCTGGGCGAAACACAATCTTTGGACCGGAGATCACTCGAAATTATAAATTGAGGTATGTATTTTGCAATTTCACTAGCTCATCAGACTTTGTAGGTAAGTCGGAAATTATTTTCATTTAATTTGCAGTTTTTCATTTGTTGTATGACAAGGTATTCGTAAAAATAATAAACCATTAATATTTTTCATGAAAGCTATACATAGTTTTAAGGAATGCATTCATATTATCTAAGGACAGAATTATAGGTTTTATGAATTTATTTCATAAATTTTAAGAAAAATTCATGCGTTTTATGAAAAGGTATTCGTAAAAATAATGAACCATATTTTAAGGAATGCACTCATATTATCTAAGGACAGAATTATAGGTTTTATGAATTGAATTCATAAATTTTATGAAAAATTTATAAAAATTGTGAAACTATTCATATTTTTTATGAAATAAAACATAAAATAAATGACTGAGATCATATGCTTTAGGTAAAATTTTCATAGCATACATGGACATATTCATAATTTGTATGTATAGTACCAACAGAAAATTCACTTTTAATGAAATTCATTCATATAACTTGTATACAAACATTGGATTTATGAACATCAGATACATAAATTTCATGAATAATTCATGAGCTGCATGACTCGTTCATACTCGTAGGAATCAATTCATACAACTATAATACCTAAATCGTATGAACGCGATATTTGGCTCAGTTTTTAAGTATGTGTGCATGAAAAGTAGGAAATTTTTCATGAAAATCATGTACCTTTTTGGTTCAGTGTATGGTGTCACTAACGTCACGCGTAAATATGGTTAGTCTCTAAAAACCATATGCCCAGTACGATTTTTTTTACGGCACATGGCAGCATAAGCTTGTCACATCGTTTTTTCCCGATGCGAAAACAATTTGCCAAGATTATGTTTTTTTGTTGCACACACTCCACCGTTTTTAGAATTGCTATCTCCCTTCCACAAATATATTATTAATATCAAACTTTTTTTTTTTTTGTATTCCTCTTTCTCGTTACGTTTGCCTCGATGAAATTTATTCTCAAAATATTTGTTAAACGTTTTTAGCATGAAATTTTGATCGGTTTTGAATTTGTTTGCTGGTACAAGCTGGTCATTCTGGCTTTAATTTGAATTTTGAAAATCCGCAAAAATTTATTAAATAATTGCACCACAAAAACTAAAAAACAAACTAAAAAACAATAAAAGAAAATTGAAAATCGAGAGTGTATGAGCATTAGGGTCTAGGGATCTATTGGAGCCGCTGAACCGCATCCTATTAAATAAACTACAAGGTTGTTGAGTTTGAATTATATTGTAGAGTTAAGAAGCCCATAGACACCACACTTATGTGCACACCGGTGTATTTTCATTTCTGCAAGACGCAATCTAATGTAAGTAGGTATACTCCTTTTTCTACTAAGATGTATTTGAAGTTCTGGAGGTGAAGAAATTTTTAGACGAAATTTTTAAAAAGATGGGCTTTCTGGAACTAAGTAGGTAAAACATAGACCAAATGTAGCTCGAACAGAAATAAATATTTACTAAATAAATAAATTAATATAAAAATATTTGGTTTAAATGCTCAGGGGGGGATCCGGACCCGAAAACCCCCACGTGGATCCGCCACTGAACTTAACCTATACTACACATACAAATAACGAGTAATATGTGTAAATAACTTTCACTACTTGTTTTCTCGTAAATGATTATGACGAGTGTGTCATTGATTATTCCTGCTGCCTAAAATGATGGTGAAATGCATTGAGATAATCAAAATGGAAGGCGTTTTATATCATTCATACTACGATCTGGTATTAATTTGTTATTTGGTTTTCCAAGAAATCTTAAATCGTTTATGGTTTAAAAGTTATATATTTGTTTAAATTAATTTAAACAAAACGGTACCTATATACCTGTGTGTACATATGTATGTTTTATTCAGATACATTTGTAAATTAAATGATTTATTTAAATTGCATTAAACAGTCACCTTGGTATTTCCTAAAAGCCATAACAAGGCATGAGGTTGTAACCGGTACACATGAATCTCTCCCCAATGCCTGGCAAATATTGAGCAAATAATGCGTACGTACAATGTAAAGCGTTTGTCAGACGTGGTTCGGATCCGAACATTTTAATGGAGTGGTTGGCCAGAGGGCACGGTGAGGCGTGACAAATAGTCTGTCGATTAATTAAGTCTTGTGGTTTTTTACTTTTTACGGGAAAAAGCGAAATCTTTCGCTAAAATATTTATAAGGAAATATCAGCGAGTAGGTTTCTCATATACATATTTATTTTAAACTTCAGCAAAAAAAAAAGAATTATTGAAAATCCATAACATCTACTTGCCTGGAACCAAATACGGTTTCAACTTACATCTTATGTATGCACCTATATACATATTATCATATACATATTATCATAGATATTTATGTCTATGATATTATGTACATATTAGGGTAGCGCTTATTTTGGCAATGCTTGATAATCTTATGTAGGTTTATAATTTAAAGTGATTGAATGGTAGCAAATTTTGACATTCCATTGAGGTGAGTGATCGTTGACAACATCGAATTGTTATAAAACAT
Source organism: Epistrophe grossulariae (assembly GCA_929447395.1). Classification (NCBI taxonomy): domain Eukaryota; kingdom Metazoa; phylum Arthropoda; class Insecta; order Diptera; family Syrphidae; genus Epistrophe; species Epistrophe grossulariae. The sequence goes on from OV839567.1 coordinate 59,808,705, forward strand.
AAATAAAATGAGTGTTTGATTGAGGTTAAATTCTAACGAATTTTCTATTGCCGATTTGTGCAATGGATCCAGATGTATACGTTGAGGATTACGAATTTAAGTTCATATGGTGTTTCGCAATTCGTATGGGGGAGGGGAAATCCTTATTCATTCATTCGTATTTTATTTAATGAAGATATTTCCACAATTCTCAAACTCAAAAATTTGGAGAAAAAGTTTAATAATCCATATTCTATCTTTTACCTTTAGGTAAATAAAAATGTAAATGTTCGTTTGTTCCCAATCGCAAATCTCCGAAAGTACTTCACCGATTGCTTTGAAATTGTGACACAATATTGCATTCGAGTTTGTTGGGATATACTGAGATATCACCAATGCAGGAACTTTATTTCGCCGTTTTGTTGTCAAAAAATTGAGGAAAACAAATTTTGAATTTGATTGATCAATTGCTGAAGGAGAAAAATATAATTAGAAGATAAGATTAGTGTCGTTTACCATATCGCGCTTAGTTCGTATGTATAAGTACAGTTTCTTTTTTCGTTATTTATTTATATATTTCCTTTTGTTTTTCATTTATATAGATAGGTATATGTAGATTTTGAAAATTTGATTGCTCAATTTTTGGAGGAATTTTTAAGAAAATTTTACAGAGTACAATTCAGAATATATATTACTTAGCAAAGCTATGTTTACTGCGGCTATAATGTATTGCCTGCTCTATCTTGTTACATTTTAGGGAAGCCTCGTGGCTGTCACTTATAATATATAAAAAATATATAGTCATTCTGCTCTTGCTCAGGAGCAAGGTTTTGAACCGCAAAACCGCAATATTTCGGTTACGTGTTGGCTGTTGCAACGGATAAAAATATACATATATACAATACCTACAAAATACAAAATATACCTTACAAACTAATGTGCCATAGCATTTATATACATAAAATTTCGTGTTGAAGAGCGAGAACGCTCTAGGTATACATACATATGTAGAATTTTCAAATTAAATGAAATCGCTTTTGCATGAATAGGTAGGTACCTATTTGAATTATTTAAAGACAATTTAGATTTTTACATAATTTGACTTCATACGTGTTGTTTTAATTGATTTTAAATATATACCTAAAAGGATAATTTAGTAGAAACACTAAAAAAAAACAATATTGATTGAATATAAAAGACAATTCACTCAAACTTTTAACACATTATGAGCAGTTATAAGGAGACAATTCCACTTTAAAAAATGTTCTTATCATATGATGATGGTCATCTCATTGATTTGGTATGATGCAGGGCGGTCATCCTTTGTCCATTATTGTGATGAAGGTTTGTCATCTGTTTTTAGCACAAGGTTATGGGGTGCTGGTAGCCTGGGTACTAGATTAGCAGTTGCTGGAGTGTATGCATTATCTCCGGTTTTGATCTAGTTGGAATCCTTCCAGTTGGAAACCGTGCCGCTGTCGACACAACCTGCTTCGTTGCCACCCTAATTCCTGTCATTTTTGGAGGAAAAAGATATGTTGATAAGATATTTAGTGTCGTTTACCATACAGCCGACCTATTCTGCTAAACATTCGCGTGAATTTTCGAATTCTGAATTCTGATATCCGTCGGAGAAAAAAGGAATGTCGCAAAAAGAATATAACGCGATAAAAATAAAATTTTAAAAACTAGATTATTTCAATAACCTCAAAAATAATTCTTGATAGAACTTTGAACTCGGAAGATTTGTGAAAATTTGTGAAAAATTAAATGAACAATTCACGTGAATAAAAGATTCGATCGGATCGGATAGCAGAATAGGGTTAATAGTTTTGATTAACCAATTTAGAAGATAAAATTGGTTAAAAGCAAAAATATTAAAAATATTTATGCACATATTTTGAAATAACAGGTATATAAAAATTAGTGAGCAAAAAATGGAACAATTCAAATTTCTGTTATTTTTGTGGGCAAGAAAAAGTGTTGTTGCAAGTTGTCAATTTCTTTCACTTTCCCGTAATAAAATTAATAATAAAATGTCGACTCGTGAGGGGAATAGAGTACTTTTCACATTTATTTTATGGCACATGCGTATACCAAATTAATTTTTTTTGTTTTTGAACCGCAAAACTTTTGGTGCGGAATGCGGATTTAAAAGGAAAATAAATGTTTGAAAAACGAATGGTGCTTGGGTTATAGAGTTCCGAATATGAAATAATTGCTGGCGTATTGAGACATTGGGGTGATTGACAACCACATTTGTTTCCATATCTAAATTTTAAAATATTGCTATACCCCTTATGGTGATAAGAAAAATTATTTTACGGTTCGTATTTAAAAGTGGTATATTATAAAAATTTAGTTTTGATTTAATTTATTTTGTACTACTTTTTAATTTAGTGTCATTATAGTTGTTTAGTGAAATTTTGCAATTGATTTTAAACTTACTGATTACTTACTGATATTTAAGCAAAAAATTTGTTGCTATTCACTTCTAAGTTACTAACATACTTGTCAACATGTCATATCAGTCTCGGGAAGTTGGAGTAATATTTCGAAACTTAAACTGAACAAACTTACAGACAGACATTTTCGAATTTATTTTAAACTAACTTACTGATGGACAGTTTAATCTTTAAATTTATAAGTAGGTACCTAAATAGTAAATAATAACACGCATGTGTTTAAAGTAGGAAAAAATAGAACATTTTTCTTTATATGAAGATTGATATCAATTTGATGGATAAATCAAGTGAAAAATCATCTTAAAATAATGTAGCTTGATATTTCACCTTCATTTTAAGACTTGAAGATCGTCCTATTAAAATATAAGTTATTGGCTTACAAAGCCAAACCTAGACTGTTTTCGTTTAGTTTTTATGATTTAAATAAATTTTCATCGAAAGAAAAAAAAAATCCTTCGGTTTATTTGATCGGAATAAATTTATACAACGGCACTTTCATGGTTGCTGATGACAGTCGAAACATTTTTGCCCTAATACAAATATTATATTTCAAAAATTTTAATGTTTTTTTCGAATGGGAACAGAAAACTAGGCTTGAGATGCAATGAGTTGATTGATGATTTTACACAAATTGAAACATACATTTTATATTCTTTTTTATGTTTTTTCATGTTATATAATATTATGGCCTTGGAAGTAGAAGATATCATACAAAAATTAAAATTTAATAAACACCCGGAAAAAAAGTTTTATTGAGCTACCTTTCTTTAGTTTCTTTTTACATTAAGATTTTGCAGGAAGGAAGTTATTAATTACATATTTTTGAATTAACCAGCGTCAACTCGATGATAAACATGTTCGGATCGACTGTTTATAAATCAAAATATACCTACTGAGCTCGGCCATTTTATATAATTGAAATCTTCCCATGAAGCATGATGTGTTTTATATATCACATCCATACAAATCTTTGAATCCAAAACTATATAGAATAAATTTGACTCCATTTCATAGCCCCTTAGACCAATTATGATAAACTCATACGTATGTCAATATTTTTTTCAGAACGGAGAAACAATGGATCGTGAATGCAATGAAAGATGCACGTGTAATCGCGGCGAATGGATCTGTAAGCCAAGATGCTCTGGAATATCGTTTAAACGTGGGCGCGTATTTGAAAAAGCCAATTGCCATGAGGTTCCATTTGAAGATGATGAGTGCTGTGCAATAATGGAATGTACTGAAATAACAACAAATAAACCATCTTCAACTAATGGTAATAATAATTTTAAATATTTTCCTATAGAATTAACATCTTTTAAATGCAACTTGGATAACACAGTATACTATAGTTAGAGGGCAGAGCGGGATCTAAGATATAAGGGGGCCCTTTTCAAATAAAATTTCTTGCAACCCATTACACAATTATTTTATAATTTGAAATGCTATTCACAAGCTCAATTGAAGCAAGTATTTTTCAAGGTTTATAGGTATATTAAGTAAAGCTTAATCGCCCTAATTCCTATTGCTTTTCGCCGATACATTTTTTTCTTTTTTTTCTTTTAACAATTGTTGTGAGATTAGACTTTAGAGCAAGCTGTATTAACTTTTATAATCAAAAGTATAGTAAATTACTGACATTTCTTTAGTCTATTTTTAATTTGCTTTAACATCGTACTAAATCGTTCAAAACTTTAAGCCCTTGACGTCAAATAAATTTTATTTAACAGATATGTAATAACTAATAAGTATCGTCATGAAGTGCAGAAGGGGGTTTCAAAAAAAATTTAATTAGCGGTTTTCTTATAGCAATAAAAAAAAAAATATCTCGAGACCTAAATAGTTCAATGACTTCGTCTTAATTTTATTCTACACAAAATGACGTAATGAAGAATCGAGAAGAAATAAAAAAAATTACAGATTTTACTCATATAGAGTATTTGACATTTTTGCATAATGTATTAGCTTTTCAAAAAGATAACTGATTACTGACTGATTTTAAATTCGCCCCTCCCACCTAAAGGGGTGAACAAATAGAGTGGACCGATATCTAAAAATCATGTCTAAATAATGTACCAACATTAAAAAAAATGTATGCTTTTATCACAAAATGCACAATTTTGGAATTAAGTCGCCCAACTACATAGATAAGTAAAACCCTTAACTCTTCTGATTGTTTTATTTCAAAAACAGTTATTTGTATGAAAAAAAGTATGTGCACATTTTTTGTAGGAAATATTTCAAGCTAAAAATTAGTCTTGCACACTTTTTTTGTACAACATACCATTTGGGAGTTATTCCTGAAAAACCATTTTGGGGGGCCTTCAACCCGCCGTAAAATTGTTAGCGGCGCTCATATCGATGGGGACTTTTGACAGTTTCTTAAAAACACCAAGAGGAAGCTACTTATATACCAAAATCCAGCTTTCCGGCGATTATTTCCGATTTTGGCTGTTTTTTTGCTCCATTGACTGGAATATAGGTAGATATGTCTGTAAAATATATAATATGTTGATTAAATTGTTGTAGGTAAAAAAGGCAAATATTATTCGTAATGTTACGATTAGGTTGGTCTGGTTGGCTTATAACTTCTGTTCTAACAATCGGATATTTAAAATAAAGGTCTTAAAATGAAGGTAAAATATCAAACTAATTTATTGAGTTAAAAAATAAATGAAATAACATAAAAGTATAGATGAAAAACGTTTAGGGTTAATTCACCAAAATAAATAATTACATAAATAACAAAATTTAAAAAAAAATGGCTTTCTTAGCAATTAGCATCGCCAACAAAATTCATATACCTTCGTATGTATGTAGGTACATATACATATGTATGTACATTTATATAAAAGGATTGATTTGGTTGGTCTGGTTGCCTTTTTACTTCTGTACTAATAATCGGATCTTTAAGATTGAGGTTTTAAAATAAGTTAAATGTCAAGCTTCAAAATTTATGTGACAAAACTTGACTTCATTCTTAATTAATTCGATTGTTGAACCTAGAATATGCATAGGGACCTATACTTGAACATCTTTGATTAACTTATAACTCTAGTTCTATAAGGGCCAGGTGTTGAAGGTTAAGGTATTTAAATTAAGGTTAACCAGGCTAGAGGTAGGATTAACCTAGCGAAGCAACTTAAATATAATACCTAATCGAATAGGGTTAATTTGGTATCTTCTGTTCTAATTTTATCGGATCTTTGAGGTAGATTTCTTAGGTTTAAGGTAAAATCTCAGGCTACAAATTTATGTGACAAAACTTGACAGTTGACTAACGTCTAAACAAATGCGGCTTTTGAACTTGACCGACGTCTTAACCAATGCGATTTTTAACTTGACCTATACGTCTAAGCCAATGCGATTTTTGAAAATGACCTACGTCCAAGCCAATGAGATTCTTGAACTTGACCTACGTCTAAACTAATGCCAATATGATTTTTGAACTTGGCCTACGTCTAAGCCAAGGAGATTTTGAACTTGACCTGTCTACACCAATGCGATTTTTGAAACTGACTAACGTCTACACCAATGCGATTTTTGAACTTGACCTACGTCTAAGCCAATGTGATTTTTGAACTTGAACTACGTCTAAACCAATGCGATTTATAATTCAGACTGTAGAATGGTTTCTAAGACAGCTTCACAAGTTTTGGTGCAACAAATTTGGTGATACAAATTAGAAATCACCAAGATTAGTCAAGTTTTTATTTTATCGGGCTAACACAAGTCATTTTCAATGTCCCCATATAAGCCGTTTCACGTTTTTACAAATACAAATTTGTGGCCTTGGATTGAAATTGAATAATTTTCGGATTTTATACAAATTCAACAATCCTGCACTGAAGCTCGTCGGTTGGCGATGATCAACGTGAGGTACGATTCATCGACTGTGTCTTTTGGTTCATTTTATTCATTTTTGTAATTTCTTTGGAAACACCATCCAAAAATTTGATCGTTTGGTCCCTATAAGCTACAGTTAATTCATTATCTATGAATTCATTTGTTCATTAAGTCATTTTAATAACACCATACTTTTCTCAAAACAACCCTATAAACATTTTCAGTGTAACAAATTACCAGAAAGTTTTTTTTTTTTAAATCACAAATCACCAGAATGTTTTTTTTAATCAAAAAACATGCCGAAAATTGTAGAAAAACGTATTGACTTATGGATAATTTTATTCTATACACCATATATGAACAATGTACATCATCCTGATTTAAGGCGATTTTTTTCTCCGACGTCTATTTTGGATTTTTTGTTTTTTAAATGTTTGTATCTTGAATTTTAGATTTTCTAGAACTTTTTTTTATGTTTTATGACTTCCTTGTTTTTATAAGATATATCGATTAAAGAAACAAAAAACTCTTTATACCTAGCATTTTTTGTTTAGGAAATAGAATCTAGACTCTTTTCTTCGTTTACCCTAATTTACCCTACTGAAATTTTCAGATTTTAAAAAATCACTTACATGTGTTAAAATTTTTAAATTAAGTTTTCATTCACAAGATATTTTTTTTTACTAAAACCAAAAACCATATTTCGCCAGTTATTACAAAATAACTTTGGGTTTCAAGTTCCCAAGGTCACCAATGGGAAGTTACCAGTGTGGGTCGCAACCAGCCTCTTTTTAAACTACTAATTTGCAGACATTGATTTTTGGTGTTTTTATAGACTCTGATGTAACAGTGTCCCAAGTGACGCCAACACAAATTGAATGTCACTTCAACGGGGGAATGTACAAATTTCGTGAGCGTCTTGAAATTGGCTGCGATGAAATATGCCACTGCGACGAAGGTGGTAAAATGAACTGCCGTCCTAGATGTGCTGAACGCAACCACACACGTTTGGAAAAATGCGTTTTGGTAAAGGACCCCAAAGATATATGCTGCCAGCTTGAGCTTTGCGATGTTACATTAGATGATCATGAACAAACTCCATCGCCACCATCTCATCTTGGGAATGAAAATTCTATATCAGCTACTGAAGACATACCGCTATCAGATTCATGTGTAAACAAAGGAGTAGGCTACAAAGTTGGACAACAGTTCTACGATGGATGTGATGCCCTCTGCATATGTACAAAAGAAGGTGTTCATTGTGCCAAACTTGAATGTCCTTCAAGTTTTGGGTTGGATGTTGTTGATCCACATTGCTTACGTTGGGAACCAGAGCCAGCTACGTTTCGGGCAATTGTTCCAAAATGTTGCCCGGAACGAATGCGGTGCGTTGATAATGGAACTTGTGACTTTAAAGGCCATAAGTTCGATAACTGGTCTCAAATTCCTTCAAATTTAACAGGTAAGATATTTTTAATAATTTAATTCAAACATTTATTAATCGTTTGAGAAATTACAGGATGTGAACAACACTGTTATTGTGAAAATGGAAGAGTTGAATGTAGGCCAGCTTGTCCACCAGTATTAGCGTTACCACCAGATAATTTACCTTGTCATAAATCTCTGGCAAGGCTTCTTCCAATACCTGAGGATGAATGTTGTAAACACTGGGCATGTGCTCCAGTAGTCGGAATATTCCCCTTGTCCAATTCAAATGGTAATTTATAAAATAAAGAGTTCCTATTTAAGATTTAGTTCAAAGTATGAAGAAAATTTTTGATGGGACTTGATGAATTAATAATTCAAAATATCTTTTTGCAGCCTTAATTCCAGTCAAAAACTAAGCCCATCAATATTATGTTTATAGAATTTGTATGGTAAATATTTTTTTATAGAAATCAACCCTGGCTCTGAGTTAACTTTTAGAACTACATAGTTATAAAAAATGTTAATCTTAATATATAGGGTGCCCCGAAACTCAACATCAAGCGGGGACTGGGTGATAGGGTAGGTTATACCTGTACTGGGAAAAATAAGACAAAAATCCATCTCGCTTGGTTAAGTTATAAAAGCAATATTTAGAAAAATAGTGAAAATCGATACGCTAGGCAACATTAGTTTTACCAAGGTGTATGTAAGATAAACAGAAGTACTAGAATAAAATACTGTTTGCCGTAAATTAGAGTAAAACAGATCGATTTTAATTTTGATAAGCTATGGTCTACGTTTGGTACATTACGTTCCTTGTTTTACTCGCAACTTCTCGTAATCGTGAGCTTTGTGTTACCCTGGACTCGATTAGTGTTGTGGAAATTGTTAATTGTGTTAGTTATTATCTAGTATTAGGTAGAGGAAGCCGGAGAATATCGGGCCCCTTAAGGTTTTTCTTAATAAAAACTGCAAAAATGAGCTTATTGTCTCCAAAAAAGTTTATTAGAAAAGTTATTGATTAATAATACATCAATATGGAAAAAAAAAATAAATTATTCTTTATTTTATGTAAGTTTTAAAAACTAATTTACTTGCCCATTATACCTACGGTGACCATCCGTTCATTATATTAATGAACAGTTCTGTATTTGAAGACGATGTTCATTATAAATTATTTTTTGTACAAAAACACCTAAATTTTCTGTATTTTATAAATTGTACATTATTTATTCTGTATTTCGTAAAAATGAACAGTTCTGTATTTGAAGACGATGTTCATTTTAAATTATTTTTTGTACAAAAACACATAAATTTTCTGTATTTTATAAATTGTACATTATTTATTCTGTATTTCGTACAAATTCTTAAAAACAATAATATAAATATTAAAGAAAAATTTAATGTTTAACTCAAAAGGTGAAGTGGCTTAAGTCACTTTTAGCATTTTTAGGAAAACAATTTAATCTTCAAAAAATTATTCTGAGAAGATTATTTTGAATATGAGCTTAAAACTTTAAATAAATGTCAATTATTAATCACAAGCCAATTGCACAGAAATGTAGCTAATTTTTCATTTTATTTTAAATATTAAAAAAAACGTATTTGGTTTAAGTCGACTTAAGCCACTTTGCCGATTAAAAGAATGAACAAGACATCGAGAACAATTTTATTTTGTCAAATGCTCCTACAGAAAGAGTTTTTCTATATTCTAAATAAAATTTGGACAAATGAAAAAACCGAAATGAAGGTCGAAACTGTAAAATTCATTTTGATAACTAAATACAATTATGAACTCAGTTATTAAGATTTCAAAGAATATTAAAAAAAACAAGAAAGTGAAGGAAATTTACTGTTCAGATAAATATCAAAATCCTTAAAAATTAACGGTGTTAATTTAGATTTTAAGTTTTTTTTTTTTGTAAGATTTGTTTGTTTTAGAGTTATTTTGTTATTCAGTTTAAGTTTTATGCAAACAAAGGATGAATGTTCTCTTTTTAAGTAAAGCCATTTTCTGTAGATATTTTTTAATTAAACTGAATAATGTAAATTTGAATTGAATTTTGTTTCTTTTTCGGCTTGTTCATTATTTGCAATTCTAAAATATATATATATATATATATTATATATCGTTTGAAAGCTTTTTAAGCTAAATAATATCTTTAATAAATTTAATTATTTGTATTAACACTTTTTTTTTTTCCTTTGTTTTTATCTTTGATTAAGGTTTTAAATGGTTGCGCTGTCCTGCGTTTTTTCTTTCATATTGTGCATAGGCACAGCAAAAAAAACTTGTTCCAATTGTGCCCTTTTTTGAGCAATGGCTATTATAAATAATGTTCCATAAAAACTCCCATAAGCTTTATTATTTTTTTTTGTTTTTTCTAAACTCTATTTTTACACTCGATTCCGTTAGATATGCATGTTACTCAAATGAATGTAATGTCTTAAAGTAACCAATGATGAAGATGAAGCAAAAGGAGACTTCCTGCCCTTTTTTACTAATCACATATTTTCGATGTTTTTTTTTTGCTCACAATCCGGGTATAGCTTTGGTTTGTTTTTTTTTGGATGGAACCTGTGCTATGTCCCCTTTCACACTAGGAACTGAGTTTCCAGCAACTTTCAGTTTATAGGTGAGAAGGGCAAGAAGTAAGAGGGGAAAATGAAATCTCCCCGGTCAACGATTTGAGGAGATTTTTTTGACATTCCTCTTCACATACACATTAGTGTGTGTGCTACTTTAAAAAGAAACTACAGAAAATTTCCACGGTTTTGTTTCTTCGTGTGAAAGGTACAAGAGATTTTTAAGGAAATTAAAAGAAAACGTCAAAAAAATCTCCGGCAACTTGTTTCCTCGTGTGAAAGGGGACTATGCCAAGTTAATACTATGGCTGGGGATCATAAAACTTTACAATACGTTTTCTGGTTTTTAACAGCAATCTGCCACTTATACGACTTTTATGTTGTAGCTTTTTATCTGAGTTCATGGTTTGATATCTTAAATATGGAATATCTCCCAGTATTTTCTTATTTTAAATATCATTTTTTGTCGTAATACCCTCTTTCAACAAAATACTACCGCCAATGCATGAAAATTAGAAAAAAAAAGGTTGAAATATAGGTGAATTTGTGTTTTCAAAATTCGAATTGAGTAATTATTTATTAAAGAACGGAAAAGATTTATTAGAACTCAAAAAGTTCCGACATAACAATTACTAAAACAGGTATATGTATTGTATAACAGCGAATAAATGTATCTAGAATGAATCGCATTAAAATAAATTTTTATAAATCTTCTTGAATTCTAAAAAAAGAAAATGAATTATTCAAAATTAACGGCAACACCTCAGTCATGTTATAACTTTTTTTAAAGCCAAAAATCCATCCATTTATTCCGTTTTTAAATTAATTTTTTTATGAAAAATAAATTAAAAAAAATAAAACAAAATTTCAAACTATTTTTTCAAAATTTTACTTTATTCAATGATCTGATGAATTTTTAGTTAAGCACTAAAAACCAGATGCATGTCCTATTTTTTTTATTTTTTTTTTGTCTAGGACACTTCGACGAAGTAGTTTTGAATGAAATTGAAAGTGATCCCAGCGTTTCAGCACCTACTTGCGATTGAAAAATCAGAAAAATTTTTTTGTTCTGATCACAAAAATATAGGTCCCAGACGTTTTGGTTTCAGCCTTCACCCCGCCCGACGACTTTTAAGTATGCAAAAAAAATTTGGAATATATTTAAACTTTTTAAATATAAAGTAGGTATGCAATTTTGTCTGCTTTTTTGTGTATAACTCATGTGGTTATACCCTCAACACCAAATGTTGATTTTCGCCCACTTTGGGTGACGTCTGGCAAAGGGATGGTTGAAGGCAAAACGTCTGGGACCTAAGTATTTGAAATCAGTGCCCAACCCTCTATTGTTTATAATATAAATTCATATTCAAGTGGTTATACCATCTACACAAACATCGGAAAAATTACCGTTTACGAACTTACCGAATTGGTTCATTAAAATTATTTTTAGTTTTCTTATCAAACAGAATAACTTCAATATTTATTGGATTTGGGCACATGGATTTTTCCCTGTGAATGAAGGTGTTCCTCAAGGATCGATTCTAGGGCCATTTTTGTTCAATATTTGTTTGCAAGATTGTAACGGATTTTACTGGTTCACTTCATTACCCACATTACCATTACCATTTTATTGGCAAACGCTGTTTGACCAACTTTAACCCTTAACAAAATTAAGCGAAGGCAAACTCTTGTAGGTACTATTGCATGCAAATAATGGATATTGAAGATTAATACGAGAAAATGTGGAATTTGCGCTTATGGCTAAAAATACTTTGTATTAATTTGTAGGTAATAATCTTCTTCAATTTGAATGATGTCATTCGTACGAACTAATTAAATAACAAATATTTAAACTAATGTTCTCTTTGTTTTTCTCATTTGTCACTTATTTAACTAGATCTATGGGGGGTACATTTTTTTATTATTACATATCTGTCATTGAATTTTTGGAAACGAAGATGAGGTTAAAAAAATAGAATAAGAAGAAAAAGAATTAAATTTAAGTTCAATTATTAACAAACAAATATAAATTAAAACTCGTTCACAAGAATGAAAATTAACACAATTCTGTAATGCAAATGAAGAAATCAATACAATTCTAAAATGCTCTATATTCAAAAAGCATGTCATTATTGAATAAATCGCTTTTTATCTATGCCATCATTCGTTCCTTATTCAAATACGTTTAATACAGTATTATGTAGATACATTCATTCATAACAATTTTAAATTCAATGCAAACATTATTATCATTTAACTATTTTCTTTAATTTTCTTCAAAATGTTCTCTTTTTATCTATTTTTCAATCACATTAATATCAGAACATCATACTTCAATATCAATTAATAACGTGACATCTAATATATTCGATGAAAAAAAAAAAGAAAAAAACATAAACCCAGCACACGCATTTTACCCAACAATAGATGGAAAATTGCCTAATGAAAAAACTTCCAGAAAGCAAAACGATCAACACGAAAAATTAAAGAAACCACACGAAGAATTCCCACAAAATATCGACATCAAATATGTCAACCAAGATGGTGAAACTTCTATACCAATTGGAATTCCTTATGACATTCAATATAACCAGAAACCTCAACACGCTGGTTTAGGATATTATGATTCGTATGATCCGAATGACATTCCCCAGGGAAAGCCGCAAAGTGAAGGTGATATTTATAACATTGTTGGGGAAAACAAAGGCAATCATAAAAATCTTATTCCATCTCAAGTCCGTATAGAGCACATACTGCAACATTTCCATCTAAACGATCCAAGTCAATTAAACAATGGCCAATATCCGGGTATTTCATCTCCGGTTACTGGCCATGAACAGGTGACAGGAGGAGCAACACCAGTTTTAGTTTTTGATGGGCAAAATATACCTTATCCCGGATATCCAGACGTACTTCCTTCAGTGGCATCTAACCCTCAACATGGACCTAGAACTCAAACAGGTTGAGACTCTAACTTTCATTATCTTTCATTTCAGTTTCTATTATTAGCTTTTAATGGTGATGGTACCGGCAAACAATCATATTTAACTTAAGTTTTTTTATTAACAACTTTTAAATATCACAACATCTGATTGAGTAAAACACACGGGTGCAATTCGAAATGAATACTCAATTGTTGAGTAAAACACACGGTTGTAAATCCAAGTGAATACTAATTTTTTTTAACAACATATTATCTTCCTTAAATACTATTTTTACATGTGTATTATTAACATATTTCTTATCTCTATATTCGAATCTATGTTTTATTGAATGGTTTTAGATTTACCTTTATGACGGGAATATAAATATTTTAAGATCAAAGTGGATGGCGACGCTGTGTCGCGTTGCACCTTGTCATATAACAGGAAATGATCTGCGAGATTGTGTTTTATGACTCACATCTGTTAGCATTATGTTATGAACAAAGGATGCGTCGCACCGCATTGTTGTTATCCTTATTGTTAATTATAACCGTCAGTATGTGGGTTGTCTTTATTTACCTGCACACATTGGGTTATCTGAAGATGCTGTATGTACCACATGTTCATGTTTGAAAATTCTACGAGCCGACAGAAAGTGCTAAAGTTCTTTTTCTGAATAAAATGCCCCGTACGATATAAATAACTAATATAATGAGCAAGATGGAACTTAACATAAATCCGCTGTGGCCGCTTATGTGACGAACTCCAAGCTCTTGTGGTGAATGTTTTCTTTCTTGAACTGTTCCAGGTCACTTGTAACGTGTTTTCCTTAAAATGCTGATGCTCGTAGGGTTTCTCCTTACCATAATCCTTGATCCACATTTGTTCCTTGTGAATCTTATCATTGCTGTTTGGCACCATGATTTTCCTTATCTTCGTTCGACCATAATTTCCTGAAGGTGGTAACGTCGTAGATATCTTCACATGAAGATCTCTGCTTAAGTAATAACTGTATTTTGGATCACCAGAGAACAGTGCTGTCGTTTTACAAATTCCGAGAGTAGCACTTTTAGTAAAATTACGGGAGCATTTTCAGAAGTTGAGGAGCCCCGTTAAAATTCGAGATCACAAATGAAAAGCAACAAAAATATTTTTTTTTTTTTGTCATTGACATTTTTATTCATACAAAAAAGTGTCTGATAAAGACACAAGAACGTAACGTCCCATTGGTGATGAACAAATATAGCCTCATAAGAAGCCTTGTTTTAAATAGAAAAATAAATAACTTAAAATAGATGATTATTATGACATTAATTAATATTAAAAGTACTTTAAAACAAATAACTTATTTAATATAAAAATAAATATACATTATTATTTCTTCGAGTCTACACCTCTTTTTTTGTAATTTTCAATCAAACCCTTAGGCTAAACTCATACTGGAGCTGCGAGCGGAGCGGTGATGCGAGAGGTGAGCAGAGCGTTAAAAACAAACACATGCTTTCTTATGAGAACTGATACCTCGTTGCTAGTGGCCTCAATATGAGAGCTCTCATAAGAACACATTTGTTTGTTTTCGTCGCTCTGCTCACTTCTCGCATCACCGCTCTGCTCGCAGCTCCAGTATGAGTTTAGCCTTAGACGGTGCCCACTTTTCGCACGAGTTATTATTTAAAAGTTCTTTTGCCGTTAAAATAGCATTCACTGTTTCAACGTGAAGGCTGTTTCGCTTTTTGTCTTTTATTAGACTAACATCTGATTTCTTTCTTTTCACAATCGCAGTACTGTGTGGAAAAGAAATTATTATAACACATATTTTTTTTAATCCAAGGAAACATAGTCTGAAAATATGACATTTTGAAGTTTAACATAGATGTTCAATTTTTAATAAGAGCAGAAATTTGAGAAATCAAGATTTAAAAATATTTTCAAACTGCAAGATACGATTTTAATTAAAATTTCCATGTGGAAACTTGAAGAGCCTTTTTCAGACATGGGGAGCACAGTAGCCCTTTCCGCAGTAAAGGAGCCAAATGTTACTATAGTAGCCATTCCGACAGCAATGCCAGTGAATCGACGTTTTTTCTCTTTGTCATGATCATGCATTGAATTGCTTCTCATAAACTTATAGTTTGGATAGTCCCAGATGGGGAAGACAACCTTCTTTGCAATACGGATTGGCTTTTCGCTAATGACATTGCCAAATGTATCTATTCGAGGTGTCTTTGAGCTGAGCAGTACCTTTTCGATTCCTCTTGTAAGGGCTGTGACGCTTTTGGCCTTTCCTTGTGCTGTTCCTAGAAGCACTGATGGTGAATCTTCATCTTTTGCATTGATAGAGGCGTTTTTTGTTATTTAAATCTCTGACTTGCATTTCAGCTCACTATAAGAGCATTTGATATCACTATCCAAGATTTTCATGGAAATCAGATATGTTGTCCCCGTTGATTTCTTCTCAGCTAGAATCTCCTCCAAATATTCATTTGTTTTTTCATTTGTCGGTATTTCATCGGTTAGCTGATGATAACTTTTGTTTTCTTTCTTCATCATGATGTGTTGTTGATTTTCCCAAGGTTTTGTCTTCTTGAATAAGACTTTCCGCAACTTTTCCTAGCTCCCGGACCGTATCCATCGACGAAGTGACCGCTGACATGATTTTGTTACATTGTCGTTTCTCTTGTAATGTATCTGATTGGAAGTTTCCAAAGTATCCGTTGAACTATTTGTTCCGAGTCATCGTTTGATTTTGTGTCTCAAGAGTCTGAAATAAACTTGTATGTGATGTTGCGTTCATCATTGGAATTTCCAGTGTGTGGTTCAGTTTTGTGGACAAATTAAGTCTGTTATTCTCGATTTTTCTGGTGATAGTCTTCCATGCTTTCTCATAGTTTGCTGTAGGTCCTTGTATGAGGCTCGCAATTGACGTTCGGGCTTCACCAGAGATGGATGATCGTAATTGATTTAATTTAACAGAATCCGGTAGTTCATTATTGTTGGGAACCATATCTATGAATAGGTCGGAGAACATTTTCCACTCTTCAATTTTTCCATCGAATTTCGGCAGTTCAGTTTTAGGACTTCTTGTTGAAGTACATGTACCAGATTTTGTGGCCTTATTTTTTCCTTCCAGTTTGTCTAGAAGCAATTCCACATCATCTTCCTCGATTATGTAGTTGGATTCATCTTAGACAGCTGTGTTTGTAACCGTTCAGTCCATCGCTTAACTTTTCCAATCCATGTAGTTTTGTTATGAGGACTGGCGGTCGCCTCTAATTTTGCATCTACTATTGTTTTTTTCAGATTGTCCATTAACGTATGTATTTTTGATACGTCTACGACATTGGCTTTTCTTTCTGAAGTCTTGCAACAGTCTGTGAATTTTTTGTCTTCATCATCATTTTGTTAATTAGATGTTGATTTATATAATACATGTTGAGTGCAACTTTTATCTTTTTTATTGCTTCAAATTCATCTGATTTGTTGGATGAGGTTGCTTCGCTTTCAAAACCTTTGTCTTTTTGCAATTTGTTTTTTCAACGAGGTTTGAAGACATTGTTGTTGTTTTTTTTTTTTTTTTTTTTTTTTGAATTTGCTGATTCTTTGTTTGTTTGCTTTGTGTTCACTTTGTCAGTATTTTAGCTCTGACAACGCAATTTTTAACCGTAATTTTGTTTTATGCCTGTATTTGTAGCTCTGACAACGCTATTATTATGATACTAGTTCGTATTTAAAAAAAATCTCTTACCACTGGTGGGGGATAATTTAAAAAAAAAATACTCGAAGGACCAAATATTGCTGGTCTTATCGGGCTCGAAGGACCAAATGTTACTGGTTCATATCCGGCTCGAAGGACCAAATGTTTGAGTAAAAGTCGGGTATAAATTTCAAATAATACTCAAATGTTGAGTAAAATACACGGGTGTAAATCCAAGTGAATACATATTTTATTTAACAACATATCTTCCTTAAATACTATTTTTACATGTGTATTATTTACATTTTTCTTATCTCTATATTCTTACTTATCTATGTTTTATTAAATGATTTTATATATACCTTTATGACGGTAGGAATATAAATAATTTAAGATCAAAGTGATGTGTCGCGTTGAACCTGGTCATATAACAGTAAATATGATCTCGCAGATTGTGTTTTATGACTCACATCTGTTCATTATGTTATGAACAAGGGATGCGTCGCACCGCACCGGTGTTATCAATTTTACAACCCATATTGTTAATTATAACCCTCAGTATGTGTGTTGTCTTTATTTACCTGCACACATTCGGTTATCTGAAGATGCTGTATGTACCACATGTTCATGTTTGAACAACATCTAACGACTTTCTTATATACATATACATAATATCGTCGTCGTTCTATGAAAACTCCCTTAGTCCATTTTGTTTTTTAATATTTTGTATTAGTTATGGATAATTTACTGACAACAACTCGAACATTTTTGTATTTGATTAATTTTGAATTAAGAATAATTTAAACAACATTGAAGTTTAAACTTACTTAATCTTAAATCTAGATACGAAAAAATTGTTAGTGTTAAGCTCAATAAAAAGTAAAGACGACCGACTTCTATAAAGTAAACGTGAAACTCAATCTTTATTTACATAGTTATCAAGTCCAAAAGTAATTACAACTATAAAGTAGGTTTACATAAGTGTTATAATTGTGTAGTCTTGTGAAAGAAAAAAAAAGTTGCCAAGATTGATAAATTATTTAAATCTGAATCCAATTTTACTTAACAATTAGTTTGATTGAACATGAAGTAATAATATTTATTCAGAAAGAAAATAAATTATAAATGAATAACTATACAAAGCAAACTAAATATTGTTTGTTACAGTCAAATTGGTACATATAGTAGATATTTTCGCAACGCCTCTCAATTTGATCGATTAACAAATCAACATACAATCAAAATTAATTTAACTATGAAATTCTACGTTAAACATTTCGATAACTGTTAAAAACGAAATTTCAACAATTAGTTTATTGTAAATTTATTGCAAATAAAAAAATATTTTTGTTGAATTAAAAATATGTACCAAAATTATTTTAAATTTAAATTTGAACGATGTTGTTGAAAAAGAATTCTTCCAAGGCCCTTTGCCAAGATATCTGCAACTTGGTCGTTGGTAGAGATGTATTTCAATTTGACTTCTTTGTTGGAAACTGCTTCTCGAATAAAATTGTATTTAACATCGATATGTTTCATTCTTTTCTAATCTCGCGGCTCTTCTGCGGCCTTGATACACGATTGATTATCTTCAAATATTGTTGTTGCTGAGTTGTAATGATGTTCAAGTTCTTTTAGTAAACAGGGAAGCCATTTTGCTTCACAAATGCACTTTGCCAAAGCTTCAGTTGATGAAATGCTATAAGTTGGTTACTTTTGTGATAGCCAACTTATTGCATTCCCAAATACTTTGAATATATAGCCCGATGTTGACTTGCGATCGTTATTATCACCAGCCCAATCGGAATCAGGGTATCCAGACAAAATATCAGCATCAGAATTACGAAAATAAACAATTTTCATTCCAGCTGTTCCCTGAATGTATCTGAAAATTCATTTCGCATACATAAAGTGTTCATCAGTACAACAGCTTTGAAATCGACTGAAATAGTTTGTCGATGCACACAAATCTGGTAGAGTTGTTTAAGTAGCATACGTTAAGCATCCAATAAGTTCTCTATATGGCTGATCAGTTAGATTTACATCACCACCATTCCGCAAACTTTCTTTCTCTTTATAATATTTTTTAAATAGTGGGACTGGCTTAGAGCAATTGAATTGTCATTCAAATTTCGTTCAATATGAATTCAAAGAAACTATTCGATTTTACCAAGTTCTGTCATTTAAATTCTTTCGCCAAATGATCTTTAATGTCGATAACCATTTGTTTATTGTTAGAAACGATTGCCAAATCGTCCATATATAGAAGTTCAATACAAAGGATGTCACTTTCGAATTTGATGTATAAACATTGTTCTGATTCGCAGCGATTAAAACCAATTTTGATAATGAATTGATTGAAACGTTAATTCCACATCCGTGAGGCTTGTTTTAATCCATACAATGATTTATTCTATTTGCAAACCATTGTTTTGTCCTTCACATTGTTTTGTAGCTTACATAAAGACCAAGTACCATTTTTCAGTAACGATGAAAATTCGTCATTAATAGCCTTTTCCCATTTCGGCCAATCAGCATGCTTCTTTGCATTTCTTATCGTTATCGGATTATTTTGCACAAATTCTTGAGCTGATAGTGCAAAATTTGCACATTCATATCCATATCGATCTGGTTTCTTTTTCGATGCAATCCAAATTAGCACCGTAGATTGCATCGTTGTCGTCACAAAATTTGTGGTTCTGCATGTTGTTACTTATGCCGTTCAAATCGACATCGTGGACATTATGTTTACCAGCGCAGTAACTAAGCCATCAAAACTTTTTGGCAAAATTAATATTAAATGACAAACTTCCAATCTGGCACCAATTGATTTCAGTTCACGCACAGTATGATCAAACTGAAGAAAATATTCATTGATGTCATCTCCGTCTTTGTATCGCATCGTCAATACTTTCTTACGCAGCAACAATTGCCCGGAAATACTTTTTCGTTCAACAACAGAAATCAATGTATCGTTTCTTTGCAAAATGCAAACAGTTTGTCTTTGATATATTCCAATTGAGAATCACCAATATGCTGCACTAAAATCGATTTGCACTTCTTCTCTTCAGATTTTAATAATGATTTGATATTTTCACTATTCGCACCATTTGGAACAGCCTCCAGCACCGATTGCAACGTCTGTATTAGAAAATTTTCTAAAGATTTTTCTTCCATGGAAATTGGAATTCGATATTTCCAATTCGAGAAATTTGTTCCATCAAATGGCTTAACCTTTTGCATATTACTTTTCATGTCCAAGTCTTTACGAAAACTGTAAATACAAAGTTCCATAAACGAAGCAACATCACAATTCAATAATTCTTTGTGCGTGCGTTTCGGAGTGTAAATTCATCTTCCGGCGAAAAACTCAATTTGATATTATTAATTATAGCACTTTTACAAAAATGAACGTAAAGAACCAAGGCGTCTGACGAATACCACCTACATACTTTAATAAATGCAAATCAAACATGTTATTATTATATTTGGTTGATTAAGAAAATTCTACGTTATTCTTCCCACAAAAAAGGATATATAAATAATTTTTGATTTAAAGAAAAATATAAACTTTTCATTATCTTGAAAAAGGGTAAAATAATTTTTTTTAAATAAAATACCTGTTTGGTAACTTTTTTCCTTGACCCCGATAGGCGGCTTTGAGTTTGAGTTATAGATAAATTTCGTAGGTATTAACAATCAAAGTTACATTATGAATTTGCATTTTCTCAAACTCTACCAAAAACCCATCTAGGACAGCGTTTTGGATACAAAAATGTTTGCTTGTGGGTTTGGTTTAACCGCATTGTCAATCCGACTGAGTTGAAAATTTTATATTTTGGAATAATTACTTAATGAAAAGATTTAAAAATAAAAAAGATATCATTCAAGTGGGCGCCTAGCCTAGGGAAGATTCGCAGCATACGGTTCTTTTGTAACCACTTTTTCGCACATTTCGGGCGGTATCTCGGCTATAACTTGAGTAAACACAGAAAAAAGTCTGCAACAAATAAAAATACAAATAAATATAAAAAATAAACTCGAATGTGACTTGTCCGCAGACAATTAATGGTTGGTTCAAATAATTCAGTGCGAAAAAGAGTGGGGACTTCTCCAAATAATCTGCTACAATTATCAATTTCGCTCGTCGAACAGCGTACTGCAGAACAAAAATAAAAACGACATTTTTCGTTTATGATTTCGTTGCTTCAATTTTTGTATGGAAATTTTCGTTTCGCTTCAGCTGCGTACTATATGCTTTAATAAAAAAAAAATCATATTAAACTAAAATCTAAAATGTTTGCATGGTTAATTTTGTTTCAATTGCTTTAAACAGAGAGTATGGTTACTTGCGAACAGATATTATGTCAATTCTACATAAATAATGTGTTAGAAATAAATTTGTTTGAAAGAAATTTTTGAGTTCAAATATGAATCAAAAATTTGTTTAATTCATCTTCAAATTAAAAAAAAAAATTATTTACAAAATATGATTTTTTTCTGTTACCATAATTAGATTTTACTGTTCCGATCGTTTTTGATGTTGATTACTCTAAGAAATTTCTCAGTTGTCTTATATTTTTGGGATATTCAGCCCTATTCTGCCAAATATTCGCTTGAATTTTCGGATTCTGCTATCCATCGGAGGAAAACGTTCAAAAAAGCAAGTAAATTGCGATAAAAATAAAATTTTAACAATTATTATATTGGAGTAAAACAAAAAATTTGTTACAAATTAAGTGAACCATTACGTGAATCAAAAAATTCGATCGGATCGTTTAGTAGTTACAATAAAGTTTGAAAAAGAAACTTTTCCTCAATATATTGAGTTTATATTACATTTCAAACAAATTTGTCTACCAAAATCTTGTAAGGCATCTACAGTTCCCTACACTTTTTTCCTCTTCCAAATTCTTTTTGAAATTATTAAAAATATTTTTGGGTAATCTCTGAGAAATTGAAATTTATGAGTTTAGCATAAATAGCGTAAGCGATACAGTTATTGACACTCGTAAGGAATTTTTCAGTTCACACAGCTGGCAAATATATTTGGTATGAATATATGAAACTCAAAGTACATTTCTAAATATCTTACTCAATTGGTTTTCATCATAGTTGTATTAAAATCGGTTAAGAGATTCGTGATATTGTTAAATTTTGATATTTTTCTAAAACAATCAAAATATATATTTATTGACACCCTTGTACAACTATTGACACCACATATTTATATAATTATTGACATATCATCAAACAGACAGTAAAGAATAAAAATAGCGATCTTTTGCTTGAGGTTGGCTTAAATGAGTTTAGCATAAATAGCTAGTGCAGTGGTTTTCGATTTTTGAAATTTAATACACAATTTTGTAGCGGTATATAAGATTGAAATGTTTACCAAACAAATGTTGGAGCATTTCATTTATTTTTATTTCAAATAGTTTTTAATATAAGTTTTTATTCTAATATTATAAAAACAAAAAATATTGGTAAACATGAATTTGACTTTTCAATAAAAAAAAAGCTATTTATAAAAAAATCATTATGTACGCACATATATATACATGGTGTCCCGAAATCATTAATAAAATAATTTAAAATGTAATTTTAGCTAAAAAATATAAAGTATTTTTAAGAACCATATTAGGCTTTAAAATAAAGAGAACAAAATCATACTTAATAACGTGTTTTTACGAAAAAAATCATATCAAAGTAAAAAAACAACCCAAAAATGCTTAAAAAAAAGTGTTTGATAATAAATTGCGGGAAAACCGTTATCCACACAGAAAAATTTTGTATGGTAGATAAAAATTTCTAACTGGTTTTGTTTAAATAAAAAGAGCCAGTCAAAGGAAAAAAGAATAAAAATAATAAAAACCGTTGTAAGTCAAAAACGAAGCGAAAACGACAAAATTACCTCGACTTGAAATTACCTCAGGAACTCATGGTTTTCTTCTGAGGCGGTGATTTCGGGACACCCTGTATATTCAATTCTAAGGGCCAATTTGTTCGCAGTGGGTTAAATCTGCACCATCACTTTAACAGGTACTAATTAATTGGTGCTAATCAATGAAAATCGGCTGATTAGCGATTCCCATGATTAACAACTCAAATTTTGATTTCCCTAATAAACATTTTGGTTAACATGCACATTCTATGATTTACCAGTTGCATTAATCCTTGATTAAAGATAATCAACTATGAACAAACTGGCCCTAAGTTGATCCACAAAAACCGTGATTTTGTAGATTTAATTAATATTAAAACTAAAACTGACCCTTATGGATACTATAAGATTACTAAAACAACTGACTTTTTTCGAGTTTTATTTTTAAAATTTTGAGTATGAAAATAATTTATTCAAAAACTTTCATGGTAGGTATAATGGAGGTTAGTTAAACGAACACAGAAAATAACATTTTTCTCCTCCTAAATTAAACTGAGCTATACAATTAGGATAGTTATCCTAAATATTTATGATTTGTCAATATTAATGAAATTATGTATTAATCATAAAATCGAATTGAAATTTAAAATCTTCGACCAGCTAAAGAAAAATAATCTTATTTGGTTCCATTCTTTCAGGTCTATCTTTGAATAATCTGCAATCCGATCTACAAGTTATCACTCTAGAAGCTATAGACCCACGGAAAGTTCGCATAGTTTTTACTGTACCAGAAGCATATGTGAATTTGCATGGCAGAGTTGAACTACGTTATACGAAGAGTAACAACAATGATACATCAAATTGGGAGTCACAAGTATTTGCACCACCAGAAGATCTTATTGCTACATCACAATTAGAATTTGATTTACCAAACCTTGAGCCAAATTCAATGTACAAAGTCAAAATAAAACTAATTTTGAAAGATTTGAATTCACAGCCATCTAGCCAAGTGTACACGGTTATTACACCACCTGAACGTACAATTACACCACCACCATCAATCTCAGATTACAGACCAGATTTTCAAGATGTTTTAAAAAATGTTGAAGACCCTGAGCTAAATGTTAGTAATACCAATTCAACTTGGTTGCAGTTGAATTGGAAGGAACTTTCAAATGATGAATTGGAATACATCGACGGTGTCCAATTGAGATACAAAGAATTAACAACAATGATTTATGATGCAACACCATTAATTCATAGGACACTTTCGTCATATAAAATAGAAAACTTAAAACCAGACACAGGATACGAAATTGCTTTGTTTTACGTTCCATTGCCAGGTCATGGAGCTGAACTAAGAGCTGGTAACATGATTAAAGTTCGCACGGCTCCAACGGTTGATATCTTTGCGTTTAATGTAAACATCAATGTGACTAAAGTGAAACCAACTTCTGTAGAAGTTTCTTGGAATGGTGTGCCATATCCAGAAGATAAATACGTTAACATTTACAGAGCGGTATATCAAAGTGATTCTGGCAAAGAAGATTCCAGTGTCTTTAAGATAGCGAA